>JACCHX010000001.1:23135000-23735000 GCA_018907135.1 Kradibia gibbosae
AGCAAAATTAATTCAGAGTCAACACACTAGAATTAAACTTTATCTCATAAAGATATTATTAGCTGTTTTTATGAAATAAATCCGAATAATATTTTATTTAAAGTAAATGTATTGTATGTAAGTAACAAAAATATCCCTTAATGCAAGTATGCAGTGCAGTTCATGTGGAATGAAATTAATGTACAGAATAAGCCATTGTACTACTATATATATAGTTTTAATAATGAAATATATTCAGTGTCGTTATATATTGCAATGTAAATAACTAAAAAACAAAATGAAAAAATTAACAAAAATCGAAATAATGATACAATTCAAAGTGCCACATTGTTATTATATGTCTATTATACTTAAGAATGATGTAAAACAGGCTGTATTTAAAAAAAGGCTCGTATTTAATGAACGCATGAAGGAGTCTAAGGAGGAGTTCAGCTCGAGTATCATGATCGCTAAAGATGTGCCTCGAGCCCTAACAAATTAAGCTACTGTGCATTAAAATCTTAACTACGACCGATCATTGAAAAGTCATTGAATAAGGGATCTAATAGCCATAGAGCTGGTCAGGGCAATGGGGCTTTCGGGAGGGCACCTCGCGAGTTTTAGACTCGTAGTTCAGCAGGACTTTAAAGCCATAAAACCCGATTAGTTCAGTGAAGTGGTTTAGCGGACCTTTGGGAATCGCTGTCATAAAACTGTTCCCGTCGCTTAGTTTGCAAGCGAATCTCGAGGTTTCGGTTGAGCCAGATGCTGCCATACCGTTGCGAGTGAAGGCTTTACGATATACTCTCAACTTTTGTCTCCATAGACCTGTTGAGCCGACACACGAGTCGAACGGAAGATCGAATGAGGGAGAGCGAGGGATGGAGAACGACGACGTTGGCAGCGGCATCAGCAAGAGGGTGAGAGGAGCTGGGGCGGCGGGGGTGAGGTTAGAAAAACTATACACGCCACGTGCGTCAACGTTAGTGCGGCATTTATGTTTTTATTGTAGCTATCGTGTTTAGCATCCCCCAAAACTGTACGCTTAGGCCCTAGAAATGCACGCGTGCACGTATGTGCGTATACGTCCCTACGTAAGGCCACTCTTGTCACAGAAAATAAAACCACCTGAAGCATTGTTTTTGCACGTTCTTCTTGCTTTATTTCATTTGATGCCTGATGCCTCCGTCACGCTCGCGATGATGTAGCTCACCATTTTTTTCCTTACGACTCGAGGCGTTCGATAATAATTTGCATAAATGAGAAGCAATATGTTAATTCAGGTGACGTAAGTACGCCTGAAAAATGAGGCTCGGGGTGATGCGGACTATTTCATTTCTTAATACGACTATTTATCAATACGCCCAAGAATGAAACAACATTTATTCGATGATACATGATTTATTATAAGAATGTACTTGCACTCACTCTCGCGAAAAAGTTCCAAGAATAATATTGCAATTATCGCTTTAGCCTTTATTTCTTTGTTGTAAAATTTGAGTTATTGATCCGCGTTTACTTTCAACTTAATATAATATTATATAATCGTTTGAACATAAAGTCACTTGCGTGTATATCTGTATTTATATGCTAATAATATAATTATTACTTTCTAACAAGACATTCTTTTTTCGATTCTGATGAAAATTAACTTCTTAATATTTGTCTACTCTAGCCATTCATAATCTTCTTTTTATATTTTAATACTCACTGTGTGATTCAAATAATGTTTTTACAATATAAATCACCTACCAAAATTTTTTAATCATGCTTAATTTTAATTTGGACTTAAATGTTCATTGTCCTGGTTTGCAAAAACATGTGCGATCGTAATTCATTAATTTATACATTTAGCAGCTAAAACTTATTAACTTAGCCATGCGTATATAATACTTAACTTATATTTTTCTATAAATTTAAAAATGATTGAATTTGAGAAAATAATTGATTAAGTCGTCTATTTTTACATCTATGGAAATAATTAATAACAATTGCTTAACGGAATTAATATTAATTATTATTTTAAATATAACTAAGTCAAATCTCGATTGTTTGTCCTTACACGGGCATTGGTTCTGGATTGTTTATAATTTAATTTGTTAAACGAGAATAGTATTTTTGAAGTATGCTTCAGAGTTAAATTCAAATGGTTTTGCAACGTCAACTGAAATATTGGATAACTACTGCATCACGAAATTTTAATATATTTATATTAATTAAGTATTATTTCATAAAAAATAATTTACACGTATTTACAATTTATCTAATTCGAATTATCCAAGTTTTAAAATATGAAAGCTCTAGCTTAGTTCCAAAAATAATTTATTCAATGATCGCATTTCATACACGAAATTACATTACATAATTAATGAGACGACCTTTAAGTATAGGGACATTTAGATTTAAAAAATCGAAAATTGTATAAAATTTATCTAGTTGTAATATTCATATAAATTGAACATATATAGAGCAACTCCCAAATGAGTATGTCAAATATGAATATACATTGTCTATTCGATAAGTAAATAAAAACGTCCATTATTCCTAATTTTTTAAAGTTTTTAATTGCGATACCCTCATAACTTTTAATTATTTTTATTTACCGTATCCTTGGCATCAAAAAAAATTATACATCAATCGGTTTGAAATTAAGATACTAGATCAGTAATAATTAGCTTTTGTATATTTACAGACATAGATATACATGTATACCGTGAATGTATGTAGATAAAATTTAAGAAGTATAAAAAAAGTTTTGAATGTTTTCGAAAGTATATAAACTTTTTATTAAGTAGATAATTCTTTTAATATTAACATGTAATGAAACGAAAAATATAATATCGTTAAATCAGATATACTTATAAGTAAGTAATGTTGAAAGATCAAAACCAATTCATATAGTCAGGGTATGAAGTCAGCGGTGCATTATTTACAACCGTGGCTTAAGCAATTCCCATTGGAATAATGAGTCACTGTGCAAGGATAAAATCTATTATTATTAAACGTGAATAGGAAAAGAAGAAGGAGTAGAATATATTAAGCATTATAAATGAGAGGGTCAGTCGAGAGTAAGAAAGTAGCGGGTAGCTGCAGTCGATCGTTGATAGTAATAGAAAAAATCAGTGAAAAAGAAGTTAATGCCCTGAAAGTCGGCAATGAAAGCTGAAGAGAAGAAAAACTTGCGAGAGGGGAGGGGGAGCTGCGAGGTTGAGGGTGGCGCAAGAGGGAGGAGGGCAAGAGGGAGGAGGGCAAGAGGAGCGTGCTTGGGTGGGATCGCGGAATGTCGGCGTGGCTCCGCTGTGAAAGTGGGAAAGAGCTTGGATATTATTCCATGAGACAATCGTAGCTAGGTGAGCGTGTAGGCCTAAATGAACACGACAATGCGGCCTCCAAGGTGCACGCGGCCTCCTTTGATCGTAAACCTCGGCTTTCCAAATCGTCGGCAGTGGGGTCGATGCGAGGGGATGACGTTCTCTCACTCCCATTCCCCGTACGCGAATCCCCTTTCGCGGCCGACCAGCAGTAATACTCTCTACCCTTTTTACCGTCTCTTCAACTTCGCCTTGGCTACCCTAGTAACGCCGTCTTCCTCCCTCTCTCCCCTCCCTCCCATTCCCGCTCTCTCTCTCTCTCTCTCTCTCTCTCTCTCTTACACTCACTCATTCCCTAACTCTCTCTTACTATTTCATTTCACCGCTCGTCTCTCGCAACAAGCGAATAGGAGCTTCTTCTTTATCGTTGTCATGTTCTTGTTCTTCTTCTCCTCCTCCTCCTCCTCCTTCTTCTTCTCCTTCTCCTACTCCTCCTTCTTCTTCTTCTTCTTCTTTCTCTTCCTCTTCCTCGTCTTCTTCTTCTCCTAAGCGTAAAGCCCGCGGATGTGGCAGTGACTAATTATTTAGGGTGCGCGCGCTCGCGATCGCTCTCCCTGCTCTCCTTCCCATCCCGTCGGCCCAACCCGCTATCCAGCAACCTCCTTCGTCCTTCTTTACCGGGCCCGCAAAATCCATCGACCCCTTACGTCTCACCCGTGCGGCGTTCGGCTCTCCACCTCGGCATCGACTTCCATCCTTCTTGGCTCGACTTGGCGGCCCCGAGCCCCGCCGAAGTCCTTCGCATTCATTTATTTTTCCCCCGCGACTGCATTTCTGCTGAGAACCAAACGAAACACTTATAAGGACTTCGTCACCGCTCTCCGTTTCGTCGGGTTGTACCGCTACGCAGCCATTGTTTTGCTACCGGCGTACTGTGAGCTCGCGGTCGCGCGTCCGCGCGCCCCTATTAGCAATTCAAATAGGCGGCAATTTTTTGAGCGCATTTTTGACCTCCTGTATCGGCCGCCTCTTTGTGTCTTCGGACTCTTGCCGGGGACCGCGCCGAAACTTCATCCTTATTAAGCCCGCCCTCGCCGTACTAAGGACTCCCTTCCTCATCCTTTCTTTTTAGTTTGCTCATTTTCTCCGTCCTCCCTTCGTCGGTTTCTCTGCCCTGCGCCTTCTCAACCCCCTCACCCCACCATCATCCTTCACTGACTCCCTTTTTCGCTCCAGAGGTCCCTGTGTAATTGGTCACGTGACGAGTTATTAGCTCAAGCTAATACGCCGCTCGGACTATTCTTATATATGTGCAATGAACTTTTCTTCTACAGTGAAAAACACCATGTGTACGGTCATCCTTTACTTTGTTCTGATGCTCCATATCCGATAACAGCGAATCTTTAGCGAGAATCAGTTAAAATATTTTCAAGTGTAAAACGAATATACTCACAAATACCAAGTCCTTAAAATTGTCCGCTTTGGCCAGTCAGACATTTTATTTACTACTTTTTTATTTACCGAAGTCGATCCATAATACACTATAAACCAGCATTTGCTACTATAAGTCTACTTGAAAATCTATTTTACGGCGTTAAATGTGTTATCCTCTCTGCCCTCAAATAAAATTTTCAATCAAGAACTTTCTAATATTTATAAGCATATTGTTTTAATTTTAGATATAACTGTAATGATTTTAAGCTCCGATTATTAAACACAAAAAAATAGAACTCTTTTGTGTAATCAAATTTCTTTGATAAATTACCGCAACCGCAATTTTACTTTTAAATGAAAAAACTTGGATATTATTGTTTAGTAATTCATTTGGATCAAAAATATTTCTACTACAATCGGCTTTTATAGTTACCAATTGTAATGTGTGTTTCATAATTGTATACAAAAAGAATAAGCAGTTATATTATTGTATATTTACACGACAATTGCAAAATTAGTCTTGATAAACGTTCAAAATAAAAAACATAAAAAACTATAACATTTTAGCTGTGTTTTATAGATAAATAATAATTATTTTCGAATCATTCATTTATTTATTTTGAAAAATAATATTTATTCTTATTCGTTAGAAAAATCAAAATTAAAAAAAAAAAACAGAAATTTAACTAATTATTATTGACTATGAATTTTATACATTATATTAAAATAGTTTTGTATTGTAGTTATCGTTTGGTTTTGTCTTATTTTAACTATTAATCGATAAATTAAAATTACATATAATTAAATTAAATATTTCAGTTTTAAATCATAACTATGAAACATGAAACTTGCGAAAGACATTAAGCGTCTATTTTCTTTACACTAACCTAAGTATAAAATTTTTAGTTTTACTTGTATTTCTGATTTGCATATTCAAAAAATAAATGAAAAATATACCATGGATATTATCATACGGTAATATTTTATATTTTTTCTACGAAATTATAATTCTCCAATAAATTAGCTTTTGAAAATTTATATTAATTACTTCAAAATACCCTTTTCTTTTAAATTTTAATTGGATCATTCTTTGAATAATTACAATATATTTTTAGTATGTTATAATTGTAAAAATCTTATTTGAAAGTTTTATTGACGAGTACAATTACTTAATCTTATTAATTTTATGATAATTTACTTTTTGAAATTGAATCTTGAAAAATTCAATAATAAATGAAATTTTACGCAAAATATTCATAATTTTTAAAATAAATAAAGAATTAACATTATTATTGTTTGTAACGATAATTTCTATAATAATAAATAATTTTTTTTTAAATAATTTAAATTTAAATTTAGGACAATGTATTTATACTAATCAAATATTACAGTACTTCATTTCAATATTTATTACAAGAATTATTGTATAAATAAATCAGTACTCATGAGGCTCAATATATTTTCATATGATTTACTAAACAGTATAACGTGTAAACTTTTTAATTAATTATATTATATAATGTATAAATTTTGAGCTAATATTTTCTGATAAGATTTTATATATATTTTTTAAATTGTATATTCGCTGATGCAATTATACCAATTATCTTATATAATTTTGTCGAAAATCCATAAATATTATAATAATTTACATTTAAAACAATAATAACATTGAGGAAATAATATAATACGTAAGTTTAATAAAATATTATGAGCTGCTTGAAAGTTAATGAGAATTTGCAATAGTGGCTTAGAAATAATAAAATATCGACTCTGTATATATAATGGCTAGTAATGTAGTGTACATATTACTATAATTTATCGACCGTAACTACTTATAGATAGTTTTAAATTCTGATTCTAAGCATACTCATGAATATAAAAATATTATTCAGATTTCAGAATGCGATATCTAAAAATAGCTACTCAAATGGTTAAGTGGCGCATTAACTTTTTTAAAAATAGCTAATAGTGGTTACTTAACACCATCAAATCACTAATAAGTACTTACCTTTTAGTAATAACTATTTTTGAGATAATTGAAGTTCTAAAAAAGCAGTCACTTATTTGCATTAATGATGCGAAAAGTTGTAACTAATTAATTCTATTGTTTACAAAATACATAGAAAAAAGGATAAATGCATAATTGTTTGTTATAAATATTATGCACTAATTATAACCGTTATTAAAATTATTTTGAAATTAAAAAAAAAATATTATGCCATAAACTTAGTTGTACGTTAAAGAAATAAGAAATATAAATTGACGAAAATAGATTTATTCATGGTGACAGTAAGCTTACTCGTTTACGATTGTCGAAACTCACAGAATGAACTACTACATTTTTATTGACTGCTTAAAGGTGAACGGCACAATGGCAAATCTCAATTTAAAGCCTACACTGTTAGATAGAATGAGAACATATTTTTTGCTCGGCTGATCTCCCACTTATTGTTTCTCATCTACTAGACACGACACATAACAATCCGCATGGAAACTAATATATCAACGCCGGTACTTTCTAGTGTATTTGGTGACTTGTGTACATGTATTCTTTTGAAATGATTAATTACAGGTATGTAGTCATCTTCTTGTAACAAAAACTTAGTATTACAAAATTCTGCATGTACAATAGCTAACGAAAATGTTGATATTTAAAATTATTAGCCTTATTTAGAAGTAATCGACTGATACTGTATGGAATAAAATTTTACGGTACTTGTAAACGTAAATAACTTGTTAATCGGTTCATTTCGATTCTGTAAATTATTACTTATAAATCATGAATAAATAGTTACTTAAACATATTTCATATATTAACTTTTTCATTTTAATCAAATACTTATTTTCATTACAGAAAACACATGAAATTATCAATCATAAAACTCATAAAAAGCTCTTGCTATAAGGTTACATTTTAATATTAAATTAATTTATTTAACACGTATAAAATCGCTATCTCGTTCAGCTTTATGTATCTAATGCTATCATTCATTGCTACGAGACAAACTTTTGTAAGTATTTTTACAGTGATAAAAACATAATTTTATGCATCTTTATAATTTTGTTATATATTATAATAACAAAGTAAAATTCTTCCCTTGTGCGTATCATTTTAGCGAGCTAAAATATTCAAACTGCATGCGTCACCGAGCAGAGATACCCATTATCATTTTATGAAAATGCGAACGTATTATTAAGACTCTATCGAGGCATTATCCGGCATCATATTGCTGATGAATTGCAATATTTTTGGTGCTACATAACTTTGTTTAACGTGGCCTTGCACCTGCCATACGTTGATTACACAGAGTTGTCACTTAACAAAGACGAACCGACAGGCTAAATTCGATCTCGCGCGTTGTCGTTATCAGCAGTCGTGGAACAATCCTTAATTAAGTTAAGCCCACTCCCCGGTCGTCCCTGCTACTCTTGGAACGAGCCGTCGGTATCGAGGAGGAACCATCCTTGATTGCCTTGTTAAGCCAACAGGTTACCTAACCATCCGCTTTCCACGGCATTGATCCACACCAGGTCGATTTGATAAGAGTTGCGCGCGTCCGTGCCACTGGCAGATTTATCGCAGTCTGAAGACCGTCCGAAGGATAGTACTGGCAAATAACAGGAGGGGTACCCCTACCTGAGCGCGTCCTTTTATTCCGAGCTATAACCGCATCCTGTTTCGGAAGTGTCGATAAAACAAACGTACAGCAATTTTGCGAACGTGAATCGAGAGTGACGATGCGAGAGGGAAAAATCCGAAATCGGAGAACGTGATGAATAGAATGAAAATGCTCCATCGTTGGCTTCAAATATCGGCTTGATAAATGATTTATTATTTATAATATCTCGTATATATTTATACGCTATATTTCTTTATGTGTTTAATATTAAGCACTTTCAAAATTAATTCGATTTTTGTAATGTTTAACTCTTTCTTTCATTATTAAATTTAAATTTACATAAACTTGAACAAAGCCATTTTACTTCACGAAAGATAATCTGACCGTAGAGTGGTTATATATAAAATTGAGTGTAAAAAAAGTACTTATTTTAACACATTTTTGAAGTAGCTCCCAAATTAAAATAATGAAATTCTAATGGAATTCACTTGATATTTTTATAGATCTTATAAAATATTTATTATTATTTAACCGTAAATTATGAATTATAATGAATTATAATGATCGCCATAATAATTGTAATAACAATTAAATAATAAGTAATACAATTTAATAATAATTGTATGTATATGTGTTATTTAGGTAAATTATGCACAATTTCAAGGTATATTTATTACCTTAAACAGTAGTTAAAAAAAAAACATATATCTATGCGTGTTCAAAATCCTGTATCAAATATCATTACAATTATATAAAATTTTGATAGCATTTGTATACTTTTAAAATATTCTATTCAACATTGCTATTAATTTTAGGTCGTGTATTTGCTGTTCAGGTTAATGGATCACATTTCACATGTTAATTTTTTCTTAAAGCTGCAATTGATGATAATTTCCTTTTTTCATTTTTACGTCAAATGAGAGTTCCTTATTGCCTTTATTTATTAAACTTTGATTTGTTTCTTCTCTCATAACATTAGCTAAAAAATAATATGGAATGATGTCGATATGAATAATAAGTACAAAAAGATATTTAAAGTATGTAGTATATAAAAATTGATATAGTTTCAACAAACTTTACCAATAAGTACTGATAAAAAATGTCAAAAGTTTTATTAAAAACAAAATATACAATATTAAGTATTTATATAAATAAAATTACAAAGTCAATAATATACTTTATTATATATTTTTAAAATGAAATAATATTAGTAAGTTTATGAAATGATAGTACTTTTAATGTAGCAAAGTAATGAAAGATAATATTTTTAAATACCTTTAAACAAATAATTTTCTTACTTAGAGATTTTGTAAATTATTATTCGACATAAAATTTTGAACTCATATTGTATCTAGATACTCCGTTACAGTATTATTTGGCCTTTTTGAAATACCAATAAAATTTTATTACATTATTTGTATGCACTATTATTAAAAAATCCATATACTAAAAACAAAGTTTATAGTAGAATAAATTAAATGTGAAAAATGATAGCATAGAATATAATAAAGTAACTGAAATAGACATTATTGAGTAGACAGTATTGAGTAAAGACTTATGTGAAATATTAATAATGCCTTACAACGAACGGTGATAATATCATCAAGACGTCACTAAGCTTATTAATTTCAATTTGTTTTACTGTATATATATAATCAATCATTTCACAAACTAACCAAGAGATATTGTTAACATAATCGTTTAACAATGAAATAATTGTATTTTCTTATGATTAATGATCTATTATAATGTATGCAAGAAATTTACATATATTAATAAATAGTATTTACTTTAAAAAGCGGATAAATAAGCAGTTATATTCTTAATTAAATAATAGACTATACTCACTAATTAATTTAACTTAATTTCCAACTATTCAATTGAGTATTTATAGAAAATTGATTAAATTTATCAAGAAAAATCGGAATTTCTTTAAGTAATATACATAATTTACAACAATTTACGACAGCTTAATTAAATTTGAAATTAAATTCATTGATATATTTCACAACTGTACTTGTTACTTATTTTAAATAGATTATTCCATAAATTTTTTTTTTATTAATTGCGTAATCTTTTATTAATAATCACATATATACTTACACTTTTAAAAAAATAATTAAAAAAGTGATGACTAAAGAAAAAACAATGATTAAAAAAATTGTAAATTAAAATTTTATCGATCGTGTGTTTACGCTGTTTATAATAAAATTCAGCGAAAATAACATTCAAAACGAAGCTGATTATTAATTGTACAACATATTTATTAAAGATAAGCCTTTTCGAAAAAAATGAAACAGTTTTATCCACTTTGTCTATTTTCGTTAATAATTTAATGCTGCTAATTATTGAATATTCAATGAACTTCAATAACTCAAACTTTTATAAAAATTATAATTTCTATTCTTGTAATTACTTGATGCAAAAAAACGTAAAAGAACATATGAAAAGCAGTAGCTTATTAAAAACAGTTAAAAATACATTTCAAACACTGATTCACAGCTCAATTTTTATATTACTTCAGCAAATCGATCATTGAAATTAATAATTTAATTCAATTCTGATTGAAAATATTCGAGAATGTAATAAGTAAATACATTACAGACAATAAATCATGAGTTTAATGTATTTATCTCTAGGGATGTATCGACAGTGAAGATACTTGTCATGGGAATATGTTATATATTTAATACAAATCATACCTCAGAGATGTCAGACAATTATCGATCTTGCTATAAATTGAATACATTATTAATGAAATTTCATGTGCACTACTAACAATGTTTTTTATGTGTAATCGATTTAATAAATTTTCTTAAAGCATCCTCATTAAAAGCATCATACCTAATTTATAGTTATAAAAACAATAAACGCATTTTTTTTCAAATAAAAAATCTCGATTAATTAAATAGGTATTGAAATATTAAAAAAACTGACAAAAAATTATACAATAATATTTTTCAATTAAACTATTTTGTTAAATCGGCAATTTTATGGAAAAAATTGCCCAATTTGTTGGGCATTTTTTTATTTACAAAAATTTACTTACAAATTTATTTACAAAAATTTTAAGCTATACTAATAGCTTAATTTTGGTATTTTTAATATTAAAAATCAAATTAATGATTAATTATAAATAATTAATAATTTTCATAATTAAGCTTCCCAATTTGGAAAAGTAAATTGAAATTTGATTTCAGAAAAGAAATATTTACTGGAATTAAATATTGAATAGTAAATTACCTAGTAAATTAATAAAAATATACATATAAATTGTATAGAATCTTCAATTTATATTTATATTAGTATATAAGATTGTGAATGTTGTTTGAATACGTTTCAATGAAGGTCTAAATCCTGCTTAGCAATGAATATCAAATCATGTGCAGACTTCAGTAGTCTATCAAAAATATGGGCAAAGGATGACATATTGATTTGGCAAGATTTACAATATTAGTCAGTTTATTAGTGTAAATTTATTTGTAAAGTAAGCTTTGAGCGATATAGATGAAGTGCGAGTTTTCTATAATTTTAATGACAATTTTGTAAAATAAAAAAAAAACAAAATTTTAGCAATTAAAAATTAACTTTGTAGACATTTTAGTATAAAAATATTTTATGAAAACAATATATTATTATGTAAAGTTTTTTTTAAATAGAAGTTGATGATGCAGTTTGATGTAATTTTATACAAGCAATAAGATAATAATGCTAAATGATCCATTTAAACAGTTGCAAGGTATTTGAAAAACACACTTATTCATAAAACGATAAGTCAGAATAAAACATGAACTTATAGATATAATTATGTAGCCATGTATTTCGCAGATATAATTATGAGGGTATGTAATTAATTCTCTATGAAAATGTAAGCTAATGAAATATTTATGATTGTATATCATTAAATATCCAAGATTAAATGTAGGTCTAATGTCTTACATTCTATTATTAATGACTCAAAGTAATAACATTTTTTAAATAGAATTAAAGTTTGGAACATTTGATCAGTATTATATTTACAACATTTATTAAATTTTAAACTATTAATTTTATCTCGCGAATTCATTTTGTAATATTTTTTTAACTAATCATAATTGAATAACCGTAAATATTTAATTCTGAAGGTTGTGTAATAATTTAAAATGAAATTTTTTTTTCAATTACTCTATAATGATATTTTATAGAATAACGCGATTTTCAATTTATACAATATACTAAAACACTATGTATTTTTTAAATTAAATAATAATTTCTCGTAACAGTATCATCTTTCTTTCAAATTAAATAACATTAGTTTTTTAACCTTTCAAATTCATCAAATGGATCCCATAATATAGATTGCGATGGTGTGACTAATAATTTGTTAAAAACGAATTTGTAAATAAATTACTATAATAAGTATTATAATTGTTTTATACGTAAGCAAAAAATATAAATTCTCTAAGAAATCGAATAACTTTTATTACTTTATATAAAAATTTTATTGTTTTTGACTAAAATGAATTGGATGGCATGGCATCACAGTAGCAATAAAACATTGTTTGTGCCCTTCAATAGAAAGAGTTAAAAGCATCGTTATTAGAATATCTTTCCATCGTTGACAAAATATCATATAATTAAATAGCATTATTAGTATTATAAAATTTTATACTATTAATAGTATTATTAAATATATATTTAAAACTTGAATAATGTATGTGTTTCTCATGTTGCTAACGAGTAAAAGTAAAAGAGTACAGTTATAATATGAAGAAATTATGAGATGATGATAGTTAAAAGAGATTGTTAGTAGAGAAAAATTATAGAAAAATTGAAAGGGACGGTGATTTAATGTTTTCAGAAGTGACTACAGATATAAAAGGGCTGCCAATGTAAATCTATTTGGTGCCCCTGGCAGTTGAGACTTCGGTAAATTTAAAATGGTTTCCTACACTTTTACTTTCTTCCAAATAATATCTTATATTCTTTAGGGTATAAGGGGTGTAGGGTAAAAGGGAGAGGTGATTGCGAGGATTCTATGTCAATGATGGCGACAGTTGGATGCGCAAGATCAAAACAGAGATAAAGAGTGATTGAGAGAGATGGAGAGAGATATAATGAGTGAGCGATGAGAGAGTCAGTAGGAATAAAAATTGCGAGAAGGAGAACGAAAAAGGTGAGCGAAGGAGGAAAAGAGATTAAATGAGATACTTTTGTCGAACTAAACAGCTTCTGTCTGTCTAAAAAAAGGCTGGAAGACGTTGAGATACACCGAGAGAGAGTGTGTGTGTGTGTATTTTGTTTGTTTGTGTTTATGCTCGCACGCGCTAGAGATCGGGAACGGGGAGGTGGCGCTCGCGCATTCAGGAGCTATACCTGCATAATGCAGTCGGCCTAGCTACTTTTCGAAATGAAAAATGGAATAGCACCGGCACGTTGTAAGTTTCGACGTTATTTTAGCAGCTAATGTTACTTATTTAGCTGTAGTTGACGGTGCTTTTCCATTCACTCTCTCTCTCTCTCTCTCTATCTCTCTCTCTTTCTCTTTCTCTCTCTTTCTCTCTCTTTCCCTTACTTTCTAACTCTTCCACTTCAATATTAAGGCGACAGCATATCGTCTTATTCGGCGAGTAAGAAGTCTGACGAATAAAACGAAGGCTAGTAAGAGGAGGAAGAAGAGGTCGATGGGTACTAGGTGGCGCGGAATTGAGTGAAGGTGGAGAAAGGAATAGAATTACCCCTTCGTCTGTCCGTACTGTTAGCGCGTTAGAGCTTTTCTTTCGATGCTGTTTGTCAGCGACGATATTCGGACATTTGAAAAGCCTTCGTTCACTTTCTCAAAGTTTGTCTTCGGGCGCTTAATCGTAGAGTTTCTTTATTATTTGATGAGCCACCTTATACAGCACCGACTGACTAACTACAGTATGCTCAGACTTTTCTTACCTTTCTCAGCCTCGCTACAACTTCTAATGAATCTACTTAGTTTTTTAATTTAATACAGGTATATATACGGCATGAATTACAATTTCATCGATGTTGAAACATTATATCTGCTCTAGAAATTTGTATAGAAAAAAATTCTTATAATTCCGTGTTCTTTTGTTGTTATAAATTCGAAAGCTGCCAAACACTAAAATGTTCTTAACGTTGACGTTATTGTACAATAATATTGTGTAACAATCAGACGAATGCAATGTATTTAAAATTAATAATTTAAAAAATTTAAGTATTATATCTACAAACATTCTTAATCAATGGATTATAGTTCGCTACAAATACATTATTTACTGGACACAATTTTTAATAATATAATTTGTTATTCATTAGATTGATACACATATGTATTTAAAGCGTTAAAAATGTTTACTCGTGCAATGTATTTAATATCTCCAATATATGTTTTTATTTAATCCATTAATACTTAATAAACATCCATAATTATAAATATTCATAAAGATAAAATTTATTATTATAATTGATGAAATAAATCAGTTTTGGAATGATTAAATTAGATTATTATCAAATGTGAAAGATATGAAGCTACTGAATAATGCTATAATCCTTCTATAATAAAAAATATTTTAATCTCTTTACATCATATTAAAGATGTTAATATACCCTTTAATTAAATTGTAAATTTTCTTTTTTTTAACATGTATAAAATAAGCAATTAAATATATTTAATTGATTCGAAAACTATTGCATAGTATAATATTACAGGTATATATTACAGGTAAAGGGTAAAAGTAAATGGCAAAAGTTCGCCATTAAGTGGTCGATAGAACGAGATAGAAAGAGAGAACTTTCGAAATGTGTGATTCAGTGTACGGTTTTATCACTTTCTTTTATTCTAGATACTTTTATAGTTCGACGAATTCTGCCTTAAAAACCATAAAAATATTCCGAATAGATATATTCAAGTTACGAATATATGTTCTGAATATATCATCATCTTTTTCATTCCCTTAAGAAAGGACTTCCTCTTCAACGTCAAATGCTTCATCGTAGGAAGAGGAAGAGTGTGCGACAGAGAAAAAAGAAAAACATTGTCTTCTGGGTGATATAAAATAATAGACGAAATGAGAGAGATAGAGAAAGACGGTGGACTATAGGGAAGGAGTGAAAGAGGAAGGTGTAAGAGAAAGAGGAAGGGATAGAAAGAGATAGTGAGAGGAGAGGGTGAGATCGATTTGGTGCGTCTTCAGCTGTACACCGTACAGCGTAAAAAGAAGGGAACCAGGCGTTTCTGTACGATCTCACCCGATGGGAAAACGTTGTATTTCTCGGCGTAATACATCCCGGCGGCATGAACACAGACAATGGTCGTAAGCGCGCCCAACGCGACCGAGAGAGAGATATATAGAGAGAGAGGAACGTAAAAAAAGAGTAGAGAGAAAAAAAATGATGGAGAGAGAGAGAGAGAGAGACGTAAAAAAAAGAGTAGAGAGAAAAAAAATGATGGAGAGAGAGAGAGAGAGAGAGAGAGAGAGAGAGAGAGCGAACATCAGGCGGAGAGGGAGGGAGTGGAAGATAAAGGAAAGGTGGAATCGACTTGGACGTCGTAAAGAACGTTGGCGCCGAGGCAAAATCAGTTAAAGGGAGATGAATTATTTACCCCGTGGGAATAATAAAGTACCATCGGACAGAAGCGGAGCGAGCTTCATCCATGGTAAAATGTATTGCGCCGAAATCGGAGTCGCGCCCGTTGTTGCAAATTCTCTACGAGTTACCGGAACGCCAAGAGTCGAGATCTTCCTATTGCATACTCGCGCTTCACCTTTTTTTCTCATTTCGTTCGCTTTACTTGACACTGTCTTTCACTCGCGGCCAATCCCGCGCATCCAATCTCGGCTCTTGCGCGGATGAATATCGTTTACCGATGAGGTATCTGCTCCTCGTCGATCCTCCTCCACCATCTCCTCCTCTTCCTCTTCCCCCATCCGCCGCTGTGAATTTCCATAAGCGAAGTGAACTTCGGTAGATTCGTAAATGAAATTCTCTTCATCATAATAATCCATGGGAGAGTTTTCAACTTATCATTATTTTTGGAATAACTTTTCGTTAAATTCCATGGGTGATGCTGCTACTATGCACTTGGTACTATACTGTTTAGAGATACAAAGAGAAAGGACAGACAGACAGACCGAGAGAGAGAGAGAGTGATAGTGAAAACATAATCATACTCAATGAATTTATAAAGCAGAATTTTAAATGCTATCAGGCTAAACGTTTTTTTCAAATATATTGTTTTTAATTAGCTGCTTTTTTCATTCTTAATTATTAAAAAATTGCGCTTTGACTGTAAACATAAAAAATTCAGTATATATGTAATGCTCAATATACAGCATAGATTGAAATTTTTTTTAATAATTATACAGTATCAATAGTTTTATGAAGTTATTTGATATAAATTATAAAATAGTTATTAAAATTCAACAAGATTAGAGATTGTTAATCTCTCTTCAGGTTATAATAATCAGTATGTTCAATTAATTGATAGGGTCTGCTTTACCTAAGAATTTTGTTATACTTTACCTTTTCGAATTGTTTATAAACCACCTTGTCGATCTTTTAGAATTAATTATTCCATTTGAATACCTCATTATCTCTCAGTTATATTCTTCCGCATTGCTCTGTTTATCTGTAGCTACACTTTGACTACATCCTCGCATAGAAAGTTCTACTACTACCTTTGCTTGGGCGTTGGCGTTTCATGCTAATTAAGGCAATTATCAACTATCTTGTATAAACGTTGATTATACCCCGAAGCAACATTCGTAGAGTGAAAACACTTATAACACATTTATGTAAAATATCTTCTATTTTTGTATTCTTAATATGTATACCGATGTAAGTATGCACATATATATTGACAAAATATGATATTTAATTTTGCTTCCATGACCTTTTAAATAAGAATTTTTACCGACATAATAGCAATTTGCCACATACTGGATAGTATTGTACTAAAAATTCGTGTAAATATATATATAACAGCATTCAACCAAGAGTAATTATTACCTTTAATAATAACATTCATCTTCGAAATTAAGTTATAAGCTAATCATTCTATTATTTTTATTCAATTAAACTATCTAAATACTAAATAAATTTGATTCACTGCTTATTCTCATGATAAATTCTAAACGCTACATCCACTGCAATATATAATGTATGTACAAATTATAATTTTTTTTTTAAATTATGAAAGCAAATAATTTTTTCAGATTAATTATGATTTTATATTCAGATGTATACAATCAATAAAAAAATTTAAATATAAAATCCATAATACGAATTTCGATGTACGTATTATATTTCTAAAATTACAATTTTATTATTTCACATAGTTTGAGAATAATCTAATCTCTTAAATGATTAATTTTGTAATTTAAATTTATAATAATTTATTTCAATCTATGAATAAACTTTTCTTTAAAATATGCTTACATATACCATATATTTAATCAATAATATTTACTTGGATCAGTAAATAAAAGTCACTTTAATAATTTGTTATATTCGGTTCAAAGTCTCATTAGTTGTGCACGAACACTGACCTCCTTCTAAACCACACCTTCGATCTTTGTCGAAATGGTCTTTCTATCTGATCAGATTAAAGGTATTCCGTCCGATTCTATGGGGTTTCCAGCTTATTTTATAGCGGAAAAAGGTTCGCAACGAGTCTAGAAACCGATAGATTTATTTCCTGATCGCATTCTCAATAGCATACATTAATCCCCTATTCGAGTATTAAAGTATTATAATAATTCACTGCACTATTATCATTTTAAAGATGAACTTTTTTTTCATGATAATATTTTCATTTAAAATACAAGACTGGGCTTTATTATAATAAATATTTAACTATTACGTACTTTAATACAACAATAACCAACATATTGCTTAGACTTGATAAAAATTAATCTCAAATAAATCAAATTTTAATTTATTTTCCGTTCATAATTTTAATACTGTCAAAAATAGAGTTTGATACTATATTTTGATAGACATTTCAAAATTTTTATATTATCAAAATCTATATTACATTGAAATGCAATATATATTTATAATTCATCTACACAACTTTCTGACATCTGTGAAAACTGATGGTTTACTTCACTTTTTACAAACTATCAACATTTATATTCATAAAATTTGATTGCAAATCAGAATTATTACTTTTATCAAATTAGTTTTTATATAGACGATAAAAAATTCTACTTTTAATAGCTACTAAAATATTTTTTGAATTAAATCAATATACCAATATTAATCTGCAAAATAAATATTTAATTGTTGATGTACTCGTAGTTCTTATAATAAAAGTAAAATAAAATATTGAATTTTTTTATTATATTTCAATTAGTTTTAGAAGTATATATATTTGTATAGAATAAATACCTATTTAAACCTATTTCATAATTGAAAAAAAAGCGTTCGCAAAATTTTTTATCTTTATTGTGATCAAATTAAAATTTATACTATGTAAAATAATTTCACAATGTAATTTATAAAATATAAACGATTCATTCATAATTAAAAATTCAACATCCAATCCAATGATGGGAAACTCATTAAATACGATAGATGTAATGTCATATTAAATTATTCAAAATTTTAATGCATTAAAAACATTTATATTAGAATTAAACAGTAGTTACCTAAAGTTAATACTTGCTAAAATAGAGCATTATTGATTTTAGTCCTGAAAATTATCGTGTTTTTACCTATAAATCCTTATTTTTACAGTACAGTTCATAGATACAAGTATCAAAATGATTTGAAAGTGAAGAATAACACTACTTTGATGGCATACTATAAAATAGCATAAAATCCGGTTTATCAATATTGGAGTATTATTTGAAATATTTAAAAAATTTGATATCCTCTAAGATGAAATATAAACATGCTTATAAGCAAAAACGAAAGTATTCAATAAATAAGGAGCCAATATTGATATAAAATAGTATACTTAAAAAAATTGAGACAAATTAGAGAAATATATGAATTATCCGTTTATAAATTTCTTTTTAAAAACCCAATTGCTTATTTATATTATTACCTAATAAATTATAAAAGAAGCAATATGAACTTAATTTTACCAAAATATATGCATGAAAAAGTATTATTATAAACTAAAATATGGAACTCTTAAATAAACAATTTTATATAATATGTTTGGTTTATTTATCTGTTAATGTTTAATAAATATGGTTTCCCAGTAGTAATGGTAATATAATCATTTTAGAATTTTCAAGAAGAGTTAAATAATATTTTTATAACCGTTTTATAAAATTTCTTTCCAATTCCTCTAAAACAAGTTTATTGCCACTGTTTATTAAATTATATATCACATATATAATATTTTTCTTTATTCAGTATTGTAAAAAAATTTTTTTTAATTTCCTAATTTAATTGTATTGAAACACTTGTAATAGTTATATATCCTTTTTCAACTTCAATTTATAAGCTTGCAATACAAAAATATAAAACTTTTCTTTATTAAATATTGTAAAAATGTTTTTTTTTTACATTTCAAGTTTAATTATATTGAAAAATTTGTAATAATTATTTATTGAACATTGGTAAAAAATTTAAAAGTACATAAAAATATTTTAAAAATTTAAAGAAAATTTAATGTATTATAACAATTGAAGATTTATTTACTTGAATAATTTATTTTCAATTTACATCAATTTTCATACATTTATACATTGCCGAGATGGTTTGCTGCTAAATTGTGAAAGTACAATTGAATAAGCATATAATAATTTTGATAAAAAGGAATTTCATATATTATGAAAATTTACGGTATCAGTGAATGTTTTTTAAAATCTGCAGTAATTTATTTAAATTGTTCTATTGTTAATAAATTTGTCGAATTACAATTTTATAATAAAAAAATATTAGGTTAGTCGTAATAATTCGTGTAAGAAATAACGTATTCTTGTAAAAGTATTTTATTAATTAAGAGCGTATGCATAGTATATTTCGTATGTTATTTTTAAATATTCTATTCTGTTATTGTGTTCTACCATATTCCAAGACATTTAAATTATTGTAAGTTACTCAATATATAATTTTTTTATTTTATATGTACGTTTTTTTTTCAAGAGAATAAAAAGGTCACCTGTTCATAATTAAATATAATTAAATTTATAAAGATAAATAATTTTTTTTTGTGTAACTGCATTTACAACGTGAATATTATAATAAAAAAACCTAAAAATCGGTTGAATTTTTTTTTAATAAATTTTTTAAAGTTATTATCATGATAAAAATTTACTGTAAAAAACCTTACATCAGAGGATTGAATTGATTTGTTTTAATGAAATATATCAAGTAAAAATTGGCGCAAGGTAACGAAATGATTTTATTTACATAAATTTACATAATACTTTATTTATCCTAGTACATTATTAAATAGTTTTCATTATGTATCAATTGTCATCCCCGGTTTTTACTGAATATTTTTTACTAAACTCCTCAACAACAATAAGCTCAATAATTTCAAGTTTTTCGATTAATAATCCACTAAATATATAACGACTATTTCTTTATGTGTAATAAAGAATAAAAAAATTGCAAAAAATGGAATTTTTTTTTTTTAATAGCTAAAAAGATTTATTCTTTCACATAGCAGCCTATAATAGGATTAGCATGAACAACGCCCCCTGACGCTCACATATGTTCACATGTGTAATTGTTAAATTGAAAAAAAAATTAAAAACTTTTGAAAATTCAACCAGAGAAGGATCGTTTTTCTATATGTCATTCTCATTAATAATTCGTGTGATGGATTTTGCAAATTGCATGTGAGAGGCGTTGTGAACATTTTATTACCACCACTACTAATTGTTAGGACTAAGTGTGGAGAGGATAAATTGTGAGCCTGTAAAATAACTATCGTGAGAATATGGGGGGGGGGGTTAAGATACAAGGATAAACGATTGAAGCAGGGACTGATGATTGGAAGTGTTATCACCATAGGCGGGTCTAGTAAAGGAACTACAGCCAGTGCAGGACGTTTCAGGACAAGGGTCGAGAGCCATTGGTACTGAACGCGCGAATTCTCTCGGATTTCTCCCTCGTCCGCAAGGCAGATGTATACCGTTAACGAGCCTTTCATTTATATAGCAAAGGTACTTACTTACGCGTACGGACAGGATTGGCACCTAACCTGGATTCGCGCGGTGAGCAACAAATACACATTGCATTGGAGCGAGTTACGGAAGCCAGAGGCGTACCTTCAGAATTCAATAATCTCCCTCGGGGCTTCTCCCACGGCTCAGTCGCAAGTGTACCGCCTCGCCTTTTTCGGACGGATTCCCCGGCATCAAAAAGCCGGGATTACTCCCTAAAAACATCCGAGGGCTGGCCACGGGCCGTGGATCGTATTAATATGGATATCGTGCACTTGGCTCCATCTAAGGATCTACCGCGCGCGTGCCAAAAAGTGGAGTTCGGTATCGTGAGAAGCGTACCTGGACTTACTTACTCGACCTCGGTGACGTTCAAAACCGTACCTCGCCGGAGAAAGCGTGTACCCGCGAGAGGAGCAGAGAGAGAGAGCGAGAGAGAGAGAGGACGCCCCGATGGGTGGGCGGACGAAGAGCGGGAGGGTGGGAGGGAAGAAGTGGTTTTTCAAGCGACCCTACCAACTTCGAGCGACTTTAGCGACTTCGTCCTAAACGGGCGAAGTCAAGGCTGCCTCTAAATGGTTATCCCCCGCGCACTCACCGACGAAGACACGCGCTGAGCTCATCCGAGGAGTATGAGGATGGACCAAATGATGCGAAGGATCGGCGTCTCTGGGCGTATGTGTGCGTTTTTCCTTGGCTCTGTGTGCGCTTCTTTTTTTCGCGTATTCTACGTGCGCGCCCGCGCGCGCGCGTGTCCGTATATGTGCGTGGCTACGCCGAGGAATTCGCCGAGACATTTCATTGCTTTATTATCGGTAATGGGGATTTTAAATTGGCGAATTAACGTTTACGTGCGCACGGCCGAGCGCGACGAAAATTCGCATGTTTTACGGTCTTGCGGGGCATTTGATTTTGTGGTATGCTTGTCTTATAACGAGTTTAAAAGTCCGACTAATTAATTTATTTCACATTTGGCAACGGGAAGCTCCCTTGCACCTGGGTGTTGATTGCAATGTATTATTTTTTTTATCAAATGTCCAAGCCAATATTAAAATGTCTCGCTTTGTTACTACTGCTAGAGATTCTTGATTGTATAATTACTTAATTATCAATTAACCTTCGCAGATGCAAACTGTCTTCATTCATTCTTAGCTGATCTTACAATAATATTCTTACCCATATCAAGAGAAAAATCTAACGAAATATAAAAATTCACGCTATATATGTGCCTTCTTATATGCAGTTCATTTGTATTGACTCTAGGTCAAAGGTTTCAAAAAATATCTACAGCCTGATTACTTTTTTTTAAAGGCGTTTTAAAGGCAAACTGAATGGGCGCTTATTTTTATTATATGATTAAACATTGTAAACGCTTTTTTTTGAAATTTTTCTAAACGGAATGTCTTACAGTTTTAAGTAAATTAAATTAAGTTACAATTGTATAAATCAATAATTTTTAAATTCGAGGAAAGTTAATACGTTACATCCTTAAACATTTTATCATTTTTTCAATAATAATTTTTAGAAAAAAGTTTTTACAAGTTTTTAGAAAAACTTTTCTTTAAGTTGTATTTAAAAGTTTACAAATTTTTAAAAATTTGTAATTCTTAAGTTTTGGACTTTTAATTGTATTACTTGATAATTCAATGCACTAGCTTTCCTTATAAGAAACGTGGCGATAAAAGTTAATTTTTATAATTTAGTCTTTTAATTGGAAAATTAATTAGAATGGAGATATTAAATTTAATTTAAGATCTCTTTGTTCAGTAGTTAAATAATTCAAGAATGAAATTGTTCAGTTTTGTAGAATTATTAATTGTGCTAACATACAATGCTCATTATTAATATATAAATAATGTATTTTTATCATAATGGTTTCAAATACATACAGACAATTTATTCGGTTATAAATCAAAAATAAATCTAAAACTTAGTAAGTACACGTTGATCCACTCTTAAATGCTCATATTTCTTTATACAACTACTCTATTATTATAAGATGAGAAGTATAAAGAATCGATGTTTGTAATAGAAAGTTTGTGAGAAAACTTACCTACTGTTTAGCTTTCATTGTTCAAATATTGTACTTCAAATATGCTAAGGATGCACAATTAAATAACTTGTAATGTAAAAGATCAATATAGTAAAATTTGTATGATTATGATTTTCACATTATGTGATGGTTATTTCTCTATACATAGTTTAACAGCTTTTATTTATACATACTATAACATTTATATAGATGAATTTAAATTTAGCATTAATAATATTGACTATTAATAATACTAAATTTAATGAATCAGTTATCAATAAACAACTAATATGGAAAATAATTTTATATTTTTTTATAGAAATTAAATAGACTCGCAATGTAAAAGATTCTTTTAACTTATTTTCACATTAAAATTTAAACAAAACTTTATTTGTATGCTCATATCAGATTGCTTACTAATTATGCAATACAATACAATTATATTTGCAATGCATTGAGAAAATCATTAAATTTTAAATTTTAACATTAACACAAATTTTGTCAGACATAACATTGTTTATTATGTTTGAAATATCTTAAATTTAAATAAATAAAAAACGTTTGCTTCATTTTGAGTGATTATTGCTTGTATGAAAATTTTTTAAAAAGCAGTAATTCTTTAAATCATATTTTCTACTTAAAGTGAGATTCTTTTTGTATAACACTTCTTTCTTTAACTACTTTAAATTACGAAAGAGGTTAAAATATTCAACATATTACTTATCAAATATTGTTTTTGATATTTTTCAGTATTTTTGCATTCAAGTTCTTTCAAGTGAATCATCTAAATTTCGTCATCATTTTATTTATCAGCAAAGTTTTTAATCCGTAGGAGCTTATCATCATTGATGATTAGTTTGAAAAAAAATCTTCAAATTAGCAGATAATGTTAAAATGTATATATTTTTATTCAGTAGTATAAAAAAATAAAATTTTCTAATTTCTTTTAGTATGAATTTGTATCCTTTATTGTGTTGCGAATTGTTAAAAGCAATATCGTAGAGAAAGCTCGACAAGGTATAGACAAAAAATCTATAATTATAAAAAAACTCCATAACAAGCCCCTTGACCCTTTGAATAGTACGTTAGCAATTGGTATCAATGTGTTCCAAGTTATCAAATGATTAATTAGATGAGACGTTCATCGCCCTCAGTAATCTTATCTTCGGTACTCCGGCCAGATCTGCACGATGCGAATTCTCTCGATTACTTTACTTCTATTTCCTTATAGTATCCATATACCGATAAGGTATCGTATATTTTTTAGTTGGGAAGGGAATTGATACAATCTTCATGATTACCATCGCAATATAGTACTAGACTTTGTGATATGTACATATAATTCAATAAAGCTCTTATGCATCAATAACGTTTATATCAATGTAGTTATACTGTATTCGTATTTTAGAGCATCAGCGTAACTTGTGCTATATATCAATATTAACTTGGTAATGTTCATGAAAAATTATCTCTTAAATTGTTACAGCCCTTGTTTATAACACCTGTCATTGAAAATGGTTCTCTCTCTTTCTCTCGATCTATGTCTGTACTTGTTTTCAAAATTAAATTTGAAGTCGTGTATTATATCCAGATATTTAATTTGTACCTCCATGCAATCATATTTCTTATTATCATTAAAAACTGTACTTTGTGCAGGTTTTCTCTATGTAAGTACTTATATCAACTAAGCTGACTACTCTACAAAACATATAGACATATTATTTCTATTTAATCATACCTGACCATTTCTATGTCTTTAAAAATAATGAAATGCTATAAATAAACTAAAAGCGTCTAAATTTATAACAATCTCTTTTTATTAATTGATTATTTTTAATAATTCGGGTATTACAAAATAATTGTATAAAAATTTAATTTTTTATACATATTCCCTAAATATTTCAACGTCAAATGGTCAATTAAATGCAGCAATAAGTTTAAAATTTACGAATAAGTTTTGAAGGAACTAAGTATTTCTATCAAGTTAGATCATATGAAATGTTATTTAATGATTATATTTAGTTGAGCATATAAACCATATTTTTCGGTGATTGTATGTTTAATGTACTAAAAAGTAAATTAATACATCTTCAGACATAATTATACATGTATCATTTATCAGTATTAATCATTGAACTAGTTTTTGTTAATTTTAATTAAACGAATTATAAATATATCATCATACAAACCTTATTTCTAATGACGCATCGTCAATAAATATATTAATTTAAAAAAATATTATGGGACTTTTAATTTTAATATTAAACAACAATATATTCCTTCTAATTTTGTGTTCATTTGATTTAAAATTTAAAAAAATATATATACATGTACTTATATATGTATATACACACACGTGTGTATGTGTGTATATGCGTATGAATGTATATTTTCAACCTCTTTACCATAAATTTTTTAAACAATCCTTAAAATATGCTTAAATCATGGTAAAATATTTATGAAATAAATAAAGTAAATTTAAATAAATTTTAAAGTTTTAATTTCGTGGGATTAGAATTGAATAGTTGCCTTGCCTATTCTTGAATTCATATAGAGTATCTATTATAATATTTCCAGACGCAATAGTTTATTACGTGATTCCGTAATTATTCATTGCCAAGGTATTTATCTTGACAAGGTAATTTTATGTATTATTATTATTATTCTAAAAAGACATCTCTTATTGCTATAATGATTTCCTTGCTTCGTATTACAATTACTTCTTCAAATACTATTATACTTACTTTTATAACTAATATTACTCCTAGTCAGTTACTCAGCTGTAATTGTTATTATAGTTTTCTTAACATATTTTATTATAAGGTTTGATATGAAACTTTTTTTATAATTTTTATAATTTATAAATATATTTTTAAAAAGGTAAAATGTAATTACCATTTCATTTAAAAACGTTCGCATTAAAAAAACTATATTCTAATATTTACAACTTCATCGTTTTAAAATAGGTATTATAAGAAGTAAAATCTCTAAAAAATTTAAACCGTAGAAAAAATATTTTCATGCAATATTAAAATCTAATATTATTAATTAATTATTTTCGGTATATAATAAATTTCATCTCTATCTCTTGAGATTATTTTTATTTTATTCTACAAAGTTAATAAGGTGCTACGCAATTCTTTTTCAATTATTATTAATTTTTTTAAGTTAAAGTAAATTAATATTTAATAAAAATAAAATTCCATTTTAATGAAACAATGAAATATTTCCTAAACTTTAAATACATAAAGAGCTTTTTCAGTTAAAATATTTATATATATATATATTAAAATCAACTTAATAACATATTTATAGAATTTTAATAATTATATTAGTTCGGTATATCTAAACACAATAAATATCAATATACCGGAAATAAAATCCATATAAATCAGAATTTTATATTACATGTCAATTTGATAATCACAACATTTTTTTAGTAATAAATAATGTATATGTAATTTATTAACATTTTTGACAATGGTAAATTCTGACGTATACTATTTTCAGTTAAAAAACATAATAGCTGAACAACAAAATGTTACAAAATGTAAAATTAATCTACAAACTGCATTTGTATTTACACCTTGAGAAAATAAAAAAATAATTCTTTTTATATTTTAATATAAAATGTAGTATGATATATATTCGTTTTTTATACACTGACGAAAATCACTCGTAAAGATAGTGTAGATAATTTAAGTAATTTTTTATCCGGTTACTTATATAATTTACTTAATTTATCAAACTAAACATGTTATATTATATAATTAGTGAATTAAAATTTTCTTGCGTGTGATTATAATTATATATATATATATATATTATATTATAATTTAAGTTTGCAGCATGATAGCAAAGTAAATCTATATATTATTGCATCTACGTACTACGTACGTAAGTGATTTAATTATCATTAGCAACTAATTAAAATTAATACAATAAATATCTACCAAATGCCATTTTTTTATTGAATATAAATAAAAAAAAATTATTTTAAATGGTAAATTAATTTATGAAATACAGAAAAACTATATTGTGCATTATATTTAATTAAATTTAATTATTTTCAAAATAATAAACTAATTTAAAACGAATTAAATTTATTATTATTATATTTTATGGTTGTCTTAAACTACTAATTAATGTTCGTTCTACGTCCTCGATTCAGTCAAATGTTTAATTTAAAAATGACTAATAAACCCTTTAGAAACGTACTTTACACCATTTATGATATATATAGTACAACTGAAATATTAAAATACACTTTTTTACTAAACCTATTGCTAAAAAATTTATGATTACCTTACAATTAATAAAATTAAAATGAATGGATGATATTTTAAAAAAATAAGGCTTGAGCTTCGGTATTTATTTATGTCTAATAATCAATTGTAAATTGTATTAAATACGCAAAGATTCTGTTTTGAAACTTTGTAAACTTAAACAACATATGCGATAAAATAACCTGTAGTTACAATGGTACCAAAATTTTAAATATATACTTCAAATTTATTGTTCTTACAAGGAAAGCATTAAAGTACTGGAAGTAATTTATCAATTTCAATACTAATCTTTGTTTTTTATTTTATCGAGTTTTATCCGTAAATTCGAAATATATATTTATTAATAAGCAATAAATAATCTAAAGTTTATTTTATTGAAAGTTTTAGTACAACACATTTAAAATATATCATTCTGAACATGTAACAGTACCAAAAATCCTTATCGTAAAATTATAACAATTTGTTACGTATCTTCTAGAACAAACTCTCTGCAATAGTACTTATTGCGCATTCATATTAATAGTATATTAGTTACATTGTTCTGGAAGCACCTATTCCCCTAACATTTTGTGACGTACATGAAAGTTGAGTCGAGTGGGATTCGAGTAAGTTAGCTATACTGTCAAAAGCAACACCAGGCAAGAAGACGAACGCATCCGCTGAGGAATATGATTGGTGAAAGAGATTCGACAGGGGATGTAACACGATATCGTTCTAAAAACATCCTTTAAACATCCTTTGTCGTCACTCTGATAGACTCCAACGGATAAAGCTATGAATCCCGACGTTTGTGCAGAACTGATCAGCATTTGATAGCCGCAGCCGCTTGAGAGAATGAGGAAATTTAATGAGATCGTCAACAGAATCTAAAAATGAAAAAAGATGAGAGAGACGAATTAGGGGAAGGGAAATTGATTACTCATCGCCGATAAGGAAAACGTCCTAGTTGTCTTAGATCATGAAAATGAACAAGCAGGTGAAACAAAGGAAGTATTGAAAGAGGAAAATTGCTCTTCGACGATCCGATGTTCTATATATATATACTACTTACTTACATAGTAATTCAACAAACTCGCATCTCATTTAAGTTTATTTTATTGTCCCCATTAATATTCCTATCCCTTGTCCTAGATATATAACCCCCCGTGGATACGCCAGATGATTGGCTTTCTTGCAAATTTCTATGCTCTCAGGGAACACGGACTGACTACACTATCAGGTAAGTTTAAGAGAAGCACAGTTTGAGTAATGCACTTGACATCGAAACAGAATTTTTAGAAATTAAATGGCCTAATGCATCTTTTCCAATGAATCAAATCTTTCAAATATGTTAATGAAACATTTGAGCGATAAGAATATTATGCATCAATTTTAAATAACGTTAAATAAAATCCTGTGACTTTATCCATTTTTATAACAATTTCAATTTTTAAATTATTATGACTTTCATATAATGTTTTACAAACAAAATATTTTTTGTAAACTATTATGTACATAATATGTGATATTTTCTCCAAACCCGCGTTATAATGGATTTTAAAATTACTTTTACTTTCAAAGCTTAGACAAGTAAAATAGTAAAGTCTTTTATAGTATCCGTAAGCTTTTATCGAAGAATATATTTTAGATGATCAAATACTTCATAAATTATCTCTCCTATTACATAGAAGCATTTAATAAATGCATTGAAATACATATGAATAAAAAGGAAATTTAATTCAGCTATAAATTAGCTCAAAATATATAAATATATATGTGTAGAATATTAATTTAGAAATTTTAATATAAATTAAATAATTATAAACATTGAATTATAAAATAAATTGTAAAAAATTCATTATTTATTTGAAAAACGCACAAGTATTAATGATTTATGCAAGATTAAAAAAATGGAAACTGCACCAATAGATACTTTGTATAAAAAAAAATTTTATAAAAAATTATTGAATCGTACGTAATCTAAAATACACATGTAAATACATATTTATTATTTTTATTAGAATGTGTCGTTTCATAGTAAATTTGTTATTAACAAAAACTTTTTATATAGTTTTTGCAAAGTAATACCTATTGATCTTGATTTCAAATGAAAAAATAACTTGATTCATTTTAATTATATTACTATTATCATTTTGTTTTAAAGAACAAGGTAATTAAAGAAATTGTATTCTATTTTTATTGAATTCGAGAATGAGTTCAATTCATCTATAAAAAAAATTTAATTTATTTATTTAGAATCATTGTACTAACATTATTATAGTTACATTGTCTATACTATACTAACATTGAATTCTTAACGATATATACGAAGTAGTTTACATTTTAAAACTTTGAATATTATTTATTAAGTTAATAAGAAATTAGAAATATTTTTTTCACGATTTAAAGGTTGGTTGCACTATTTAGATGAATGTAAACAAATTAGGACACTGAAATCTAATCTTGCTTAAGCATTTATGGATTGTTGGTGCTCACATAACTTTATAGATTATAATTTAACATCTCTAGGTAGTAATAATAATATTATCATTTTATAATAATTAAAATTTTAATATTTTATTATGTAAAAAAAATTCAGATAAATTTTTTTTCTGGTACGCCCATAAAACTTCAATTACTAATATTTATTTTTATAATACTGTTTAAACTCATAATACCTTTTGTTATTGAGTTATCATTAAAAAAAATTTATATTACCAATTTTGAAAAATTGTGATGTTCATCAAATTAATCGATAGTAATGTATTACTATATTTTTGATTGATACGTTAAAAAAATAACAATTTTTTGCAGTATATGGATACCTGTAGTATTCACAATCGCATTAAAAGATTGCTATCAATGTTTCAGCTATAGATGTTTTAATCACATAAAAATAAAATATTTATATACATATAATTACATGTATAATACAATAAAATTCTACATACTTATATTTTAAAAGAAAACTATTGAATGTTTTATTTAAACGAATTTTTAACTTGAAAAATTTTCTTTATGATATTAAAACATGTCTAGTTCTAGTAATAAAATGAGTATGAATTGTATATGATTACTGCTAATAATTATTATAATAATGATTATAATGATGAATAATAATTTTAAATTTATAAAACAATATCAAATATTTTTATATTAGATTATTGTATATTTTTTCACATACTCTATATCTCAATTAGTTAAAAAATCAAGGCCTTGTCTTTTAAATTATTAGTATACATTTTTAATTATGTTTTATATAATGTTTAACAATAGAATTCTAAATTTGATAGAAGTGATTTTAGTGCTAAACATTATATTCGACTTATAGAATTTGTTATTTCAAAATAATATTTTGAAATATACCGGAATAATTATGATAAATCAATTGAATATTATTTTATATAAAATTTAAATATATATTTAAATTTTCCTATAACTCACAAATAAATGTATATATATTATATTCATATACATATTCATATGTATTTAGTTAATTTAATGTATAAATATGTAATAAATATCCTGTCAATTTGTAAAAAAAGTCATCGTTTAATTTTACAAATATAATTTTTTTTCAAAAATCAATAGATTGATAGGAAAAGTCTCTTATATTCAAGTATTAGAATTGGAATTCGATATTCTTTTATTATCAAGCTTTATCTGAAACTCTGTAAGATACAAAACCGTTCTTATCCGCTGGTAAAAAGAAAAATCTAGACGACGGACAGTAATGCATGGTCTCGGCGTTTTTTTTACAACGAAAAAAAACCTTCTTTGTAGTCAAAATAATCGAATAAGATAATGCAAATGAAAAATAAGAATTAGTTTGTTTACCGAAAGCCAAGAGCTGAGTGAGAAACCATCAAGGTTTTTATTAGATTTTATTATGGGACTTCTATTTACAGTAGAACATTTATACTTCTATAAATGTGCTATAACATATTCAGAACACTTTGTCTCATCCACTTTTATTCCCTTCTGCGTCAGCTAGCATAATTTATATAAGGTTTGGTTTTGTAAAGCCTTTAAATTGTATCTCTTAATTTTCTAATTTTATGTGATTTATACTCTATATCCTGTATGTGCGTGTGTGTGTGTGTGGGTGGGTGGGTTGTGTGTGTGTGTATATGTATACGGCGTCAAATATTTTATTTTTATATATTTATGTACTGTTTCCCTAAGATCATACATTATGTAAAATAATAAATTTAAAAACATCAAAACAATTATAATTTAACTAATAAACATGTGCTATTAGTAACGTGATCACGATAATACCATGGAAAACTATCGTTTCTTGTTTAGAACAGAAGAAGCTGTTTTATAAATGTTACCAATAATATTTACGTATGTAATTTGTATTTGAAAATGTGTTTTGTTTTTTAATGAAAATTTCTTTTCATTACTTCTTTTTCTTTGAAGTTGATGAAGTAATTTCAATGGAAAATGAAATGTATTTAAATTAATAAAAATCACCACATTGAATTTTTTAAATATAATGAATCTATTTTAAAACCATGTTTCAGCATTTTTTCTCAATTAATATTTATAAGATGTTGATTGAATTTCCAGATTATCAAATGTTAAAATAATTCTATATTTTGAAGGTATCGAGTTTATCGTCGTTGCAGTTTCCAACAAGTTTGTACGAACACTATAATTCTAGCTTTGATCAATACCTTTGACAATATCTGATTAATTAATCAAGCTCTCTGTTAATACCAACACTTGTGAGAGGAGCTATATTTCAGTGAAAGAAGAGGAGTGAACTTTTAATTCTCTTTGAGCTAGGATTTTATTGGTATACTGTTCACCTAGTGTTTGACGCTTTCTCATTCCTCCTTGTCCCTCCTCTTGCCCGTCTCTTGACAGAAGCATCGATTTCCCAGCTATTTTCCTACGTCATATATGATCAGAGCTGTATCACCGTACAAGTGCACATCACTTGACGGGTTAACGTAATTTCCCATTATTGCCGAGTGAATTTGTAACGAGTAATTGCATCGCTTATATACAATTTTCTTCTCTAGCCGGTATAATTCAGTGAGGGTTGTCGACACTTGTGCCACTGCTCTCACACATCGAATTCACAGATTAACGTAAACGCATCAATTATAAAAGCCGCGGCATACGTAGGCGGAGGCTCATTCTTCCCTCTGTCGCTTATACTTGTACTCTCTCTCTCTCTCTCTCTCTCTCTCTCTCTCTCTCTCCCTCTCTCTCACACAAAGTTACGGAACTTGCGAGACACGGAACATTGCTTTCGACTCCGCCTTAGACGCTCTTCAAGATAGAGTGAGATGAACAGTCGGAGAGATGGTGAGTGAAACAGACGTACAGCGAGTCGAAGATAGAGAGAGAGAGAGAATATGAGGCCGACGACTCTCTCATTTCTGGAGCTTTTCCCTTGGCTCGCATTATCCCGGGCTTCAGACTCTCCGTGCTACCACGCGATCATCATTTTTAAGAACCCGCGGTGCGGATATTAAATTACGAACGACGTCTCGTTAAGGTGGAGTAATTTTTCTGAGTGTTCAAAATTGATAGTCTCTTTTACAATTCGGATTATAAATTTTGCATTTACATGGATTTTAATGACTGCCCAGTGCCAAACTCTAACAACTACCAAAATTAATCTTTGATGAATAAGTTTATCAAACCGAACGATTTCGATGTACGTTTACGTCTGTTATCCATTCGTAGTTCTTAACCTACCAGTTCACTTTTATTAATTATATTCGATCAATTTTCAAGTAAATCAAATTTAATATAAAAAATCCTATAGAGTATTTTAATTATACAAAATTATAATTACTTGGATTTTTTTAATTTTATATTATCTGATTTTTAATATTTATTCTAGTAAATTTACTCATTTTAATTTCGGTTGTCAATTTTACATAAATTTAATGAAATACTTAAAAAAATACTTCTTTCATTTAACCTTTTTTCTATACATTAAAGAATTATCTAGAAAATGATTACCTTTTAGTATATAAAATATATACAAATAAATTAAATAATAAATATTTAAAATAATAATAAATAAATTAGTAAAATATGAGGTAATAATGTAATTATAATGAAATATGTAATTAATATGTATTAAAATTTTAATTTTACAACTATATATAATCTCGACATAGGAGTTATAAAAAAGTAGAAAAACTTTAATTATGAAAAATAAAAATTTTTTTATCAAATTGTCTCACCATCATTAAAAATATTCAAAACGTAAAGCAATACGTGAATTATACGCTTTATATATAAAATATTAATATAAAGCACGAAGAAATTTTAATAATTAATAACATTTCGCATATATAAAAATTGCAATAAATTAACGGGAAAAACAATAAATAGTCAATAAAATGGAGCAATGAAACATAGTAAATAGAATAGTTTTAAAAATCTTAATTTAAAATCAAGACCAACAATTACGTAATGAAACAAAAAAAATACCATTTTGTACTATTTTCATGACATACTTCAATAGATTTACTTTTTTTGTAAAAAATTCAATAAGTTTTTTATTTATACAATAAATTTAGGTTAAATTTTATTTTAAATTACAAATAAATTGCTTTAAGCTAAAACATAATTCATCTCTTGCGATCATTTATATTTAAGCAATTTTAATGATGCATATAAATATCTTGTCGCTGTGTAACTAATATATACATTAATGTGTTTGAAAGTATCTTTTAACTAATGAAAGCTTCAAATTGCAAGAACCCCATTTAAATCTTTATATGTATTTTTTATATTTTAATATTAATTTTAATCCAAATATTAATTGTTTAGATTATTTAATTTTATTCATAAATTATTTATAGTCAATAAAATCAGTACATAAAGCTTTTACTCAATTTTTTTGTATATAAACATCAATTTTAATTTTTAAGTTATCTTTATAATAATTTAATATAAGATAATAAAAACTTTTCCTTTTTTTATTTTGAAGTACTACAGTATTTTGCTCTATAATTGACTAAGACATGCTTGGAGTTTTAAACTGATGGTGTGTCACATTTAGAAGCAATATATGTAGCGAAATATTATATATTGGTAGCTATAACAATGAAACAGTCCCCGCATAAATCTTAGACATAACATTCGCAAATGCATCTACTGTGAAGTGCAAGATGCATAAGTAGAGGGGATTGATAACGGAGCTTATAAAAATTCTAAGAGGACAATGGCAAATATCTTTGTTCGTCCACGTGTCGAACGTATAGAGACAATCTGGTAATTGACCTTACTGTATTGTATTAACAAAATATATAAGGAATACTTCGTACTAATTCATCAGGTACTTAACAATAGTCGAGGTAATTCTGATGTCTTCAATGTCGAAACGAAAAACCGGACTATTGTAAGGGAATTTTAATGTTACAAATTAATGGAACTATAATCGATTTTAAGCATCTAACAAAAATTAAAAGAAAATTATATGAAATTTTTTTATAAACTTTTTTTCATAATGTAAATTATCATAATATATTATCAATTGTAATAAATATAACATTTAAAACAAGTTTTGCCACTAAAATACTAAATGAAATCTTCAGTTTTAAAAGCTTATATATCTTGTAAGTAAAAATTGAGAAAATTTGTAGCAGTATTACAAGAAATAGGCCGACTCACACTTTAAAAATTTGAATATATATTAATAGATGTGTATAAATAGAAAATTTCTCTTGAAAATCATTCAAAAGTTCGTAAACTTTAATTTTAGAAAATTGTAATTATGGTTTAAAGCAATTTTTCTATTTTTTCCACCTTAAAAATCAAATTAATTATACATAATTTATTGATATAAATTTTTGCTTTTCGAAATTTTTAATATTGCAACTCTGTGAAGTAAGATGAAAATGAATATATTATACCATAAACTGCCATTGAGTTATAAGAACGACATCTGTGTTCTCTGTATCGAAGCTGAACTTGCAACGATAGCCCTTACAAATCAAGGCATGTAGGATAACTATAGCAGAGCTGCAATTTAAAATATTGGAAAAGCTGCTCCGATGGTAAATTAACAGTTGTTGTTAAGATCAGTAAGTAATTATTTCCATGAGATGGTAATATCTAGAAATTCCGTATTTATCGACTAACTTTTAATATTCCTATGACGTATCTTTATTGTACATTAGGTTTCTTTTTTATCTATCGTTCTGTTGAAACAATTTACAGATGTCAAAATTAAATAAAATATTCAGCATGTAAAAAGGCCGCATTTAAATATTCAACAATGATATAAGAATATTTGATGCATGCAAATAATTTTTTTCTATTGCTCGATCATTAGCAATTACTAATTTATTATCAATCACACTTTATGCTACCCAATCCATTTAATAAAATCTACTGAAGGTCATTTATAATAAGGTATATAATGATTTGGCATGTACACCCGAATACTTGCTTTTCACAGAGCAATAATATATGCTTTCTAAAGAACAATCAATTTATGTAAATAAGCCGCAACATAAATTTTAATTGCAACCACGTACGATCCATTTTCCATATCTGTGAATCCTTCATAACGGTCATATTGCCCCTTAACTTAGTGATGACATACGACTACAAGAAGAATGGCACAAAAAAAGAAGTCTCACATTATTCAAATTTTATATTCGATTATGCAAATTAATGTGAGTCGCATAAAAATGTCTGTCGCTTTCTGTTCTCCGAGTTTTACGTCGCTTGCAAGTGATTTTTATGATTCTTTAGAAACAAAAGTCTGCTGCGGCGCCACATTTCCCGTCGTTCCTCCAAATCCTGTGCGCATTCCCGAATTTCCTTAAAAAACTATATGCCATCTATTACGTCATCACATTTGGTACATACAAGCTGCAACAGTTTTTAACTACTGATGCAGGAGCAAATTTCACAAACATTCTTCAATCATTATTAGTATTATGATTGTATAAGGTCTTAAATATACGTTGCCTTTTATATCTCATGTTATTTTACATTACTGTAACCTTCATATTAAATGTGCTAAAAATTTTAATATTCTTAAATTAATACACAAAGCATCGATAAAAATATTTCGAATATTTCTAATTATTCATTAACATATGTATATACTTCAAGTTATGAAAGGTAATTTCCATTCCCTATATGGGTGAATAGTTTTATAATTATATAAATTTTTTAATATTTTTTTTTTTTTCTATCATTGAGCAAGCTATTTCTTAAATCAAACAAGTTTTTTAGAATCAAAAGATAAGTAGCTTGTTTTATTATCATAATGTAAAATAGAATGTATTTTGATGAAGTTGCATGAGATCTACATTCACGAATAAACTATAAATTTCAAACATAATGATTTGACTTCGTATAGTAGTCAACAGTAAAATCGAAAGTAGTGTTGACTAAACACATAGTTATATGCATCAGTAAAAGACTACCTGATTATTAATTATATGAATTTAATCAGTGCTTCATATTGTATTATTCATCAAATGTAGTTTTTATCAAATTAAAAAACATACTTTTAAACAAGATTAAGAATATAAGCAACATTAAAAGGATCTACACGTATGAAAGATGCACAAAGTTTTATTTATATTTTAAAAGGGAATGTGTACTCTTATTGTTGACACATCTTTAATGAACAATTAATGTTAAATAGTAATGAACAATCGTAAATATGTCTCTCAAATCTTAAACATTAAGCCCGAAATCATAACAAGGAAATGTGGAAGTTTAGGAAAGGGGACTGTCATGCTAATCGAATGGTAACAGCTTCCAGGCTCAAATCTCGTTGTTTTGACCTAAACCAAGTGGCTTAACTGGATTCTATACATATTTTAACACTGGCGAAACCGTACATGAAAATTGGTTTGGCTCTTATACGTAACTGATTTTGCTATTCGGGGTTGGTTTATGTGCACGTTATACAGTTTAATCGCATTCTTGTTAATTTCTTACCTCTTCGAAAAAAAATTAACAGTGCAATTATTTTACTTAAGTACACACTGTCAGCAAAAATTTCACGATAAGTGAAATTTCGTTTTTATAAAAATCATAATTAACAAACGTTTTATACTGTATTAACACAATGAAATTAACAATAATCAAATTATAAATTTAATTTTGAAGAAACGTGGACATGTAATTTTATAAAATATTTATACACTACAATATCGTCAAAGCATACAAAACATTGAACTTTCATTATAATTAGAGAATTTTTTTGTTTTTGGCTTATAAATATATCAACATTGATAACGTATATTTTTACGAACTAAGATCAATTTACTTCTTAAAGTGTAATTAACTCGAAGCCCTAACTAAATAAATTATTATACATAAGTTAATTAATAACTTTCGTAACAAATATTTTAGCAATAATGCTGAAAATATTAATAGTGAAACTTATACTTATTCGCATAACTTTATTAATAATATGAAATTTGATAGAGTTGTAATTGAGTTTGAAAAGTTAACTTTAATTACTGTTTTATTTATAGAGTAAAAAATTATATTTATAATGAATTAATATCGTTATTTAAAAAATGCAATAGTTACATTACATATAAATTGTATAACATAGAAATTGATATCAGCAGTTACTTTTAAGAAGTCGTTGTCAGATAAACTAATTTTGTATTAAATGACCAATACATTTTATATTTGCATTCTGATTTGAATACTATAATAAAAATGCTTTATTATTTTTATATCAGGATAAAGCAATCCCTTTATATCTATTCGCATAAGCATTTGAATAATTGGTAGAGTTTTTTGATTTCGAAAAAAAGTATACAAAAATGAAATGGACGAAATTTAGAGTTCAGAATGTCACATCACTGTGGTTATATTAAATTATCTATCACGCAATTATTCATTTATGCTTATTACACATGATATGCAACATGAATTTTGAATTATTACCGGCTAACCAGACTTTTAATTTAAAACCTATTACCATACGTATCGGGGCGAATGAATCGACCATCAACATTCTTTTATTTTGCTTTTCTTAAATTCGCATATTCCAATTACCCACTTATTAAACAAGTATTTTTCATCTAATATCCGAAGAAGTCTATTTAATCAATGGTACAAATGAATTGCTCGCGAAAGTCTTAATATTTTCATAAAAGCTTGTCGTGACATCGGTCTTATTAAGGTTCCGTGAAGGGAAGTTAAATATTATATTAGTGAAGCGCATTTTATCTCATACAGTATATAGTATACAACTTCAAGATTGTTATCATAAATTGAGAATAAAACAATCGATGCCTCGAGCAATAAAATATACCATATCTTTAACGCCCTGTCGGTATAGAGAATGTTTTTTTCAGACAGTTCACTCTAGTAGCGGCTCTGCTGGCAAGGAGGCATATTTAATACATAAATCAAAATGCGGGAGGTCTTCTCCGGTGGACTAGAGATACTCTATATATGCAAATGATACTTATGTGATGCTAAAGGTGCTTTCTATATATATGTATATGTATATATGTATGCATGTATTTATGTACACGTGCGAGGATGTACACATGGGTATGTGAGAAAGTAGAGCTATGGTAACGCCATCTTGACCGTAGAGAATGGTGCTCCCGAAAGATGGTGGTGGGTTTTTCTGCGCGATATATATAAATCTTTTATCTATTTAGATAGAGGAAATATCGACGCTCGGATTCACATTTTGAAATATTCCACATTGTAGTACCACTAGGGTGAAGATTATTTTCCTTTGAAAGTTTACGATATTCAAATACTTTTTATAACGCTATTATTTAAAAAGCTTACTCAGTTTTAAATTTCGCTCGCTAACATTTATTTATATACATATATTCTTGACTAATCGTTCATTAATATTTAAAATTCCTATTTATATATTTTAAGTACGATATTGTCGATATAAAATTGGCCTAGGAGCAATCATATGCTATGTGAGGGTATAAATATTTAGTGGACTACTTAAAGATTTGTCAATTTTATTTAGATATAGACATATAAGATATACAACATGATGTATAACTCTATTGAAATTGTAATAAGATTTTTTAGCATTATCATAAAATATTTTTTCCAGCGTAAAGTAGTATTGAAAGATAGTTGATTTTTTTAGTTCGTTAAAGCAATAAATATACATTGAGGTAAGTTAAAATATTAATATCATTAAATTATACATTTAAATTTTCAAACGTTATGCTAATTAGAGTTATAGATTTTACAAGATACATCTAAATTATATACTAAAAATTCCAGATATTTAAGGATTTGATTTTAAAAACTAAATAATAAAAATCAGAACAGTAAGTTTAATTATAATATTAAATTAATATTAAATCATTTAAACTTAAATTATTAAACTTAAATTAATGTAAATTTAAAAGAGACCATATTTGTTATCGATATTTATCATACAATATATATTTAGATACTGATTTTCTTAATGAAATTAGAGTTTCACATTATAAAGTTTATTTAAAAATCTTTCGAATGTGTTACGAGTGTTATGTGTTACGAGAAATACATTGAACATAATTTTATGTATTGCCAAATAGATGTATGAGAAATATACTTAGTCTCTAGTAGTTTTTTTGGACTTCATTTATATTAATGTTCTTAAATATTGTGAATATTTTTTTTAAAACAAGAGATTTTTCCATAAAAATGGGAAACTTCAATGACTTTAAAAAAAATTTTAATATTTAATAAAAAAAAATAAATGCGTTTTCTTAAGATTAAATTATAAAATTAATTTACTTGGATGTTACAAATGTTTTTAATAAAAAAAAACAATAATAAAAATGCTTATTATCTAATAATTTTAGAGTATTATGTTTAATGATATAGTATAATACTCTGTTTTTTATATTACTAACTAATTAATCTTAAAAAGCTCCGACTAGTATCATAAAACTATATGTCATAAAACAATATAGAACTAGTTATAATTTGCCTTATTCTATATATCTGTCATTTATCCACGCAGATGAAATACGAATGCGCGCATTACGTAGGCATGGTTTACAAGAGCGAAATAAGATTTGAGCTCGAAGATTTTCGTGCATTGTAAAAATATTACATCATTGAGAGAATAACGTTAGAAATTAATACGATAAGCGTAGTCCGTAGGAAATCTGAAAAGAGATTAAATTTTAAATGCGAGTGTCATCTAGCGCATTCGTTCAGCTGTGCACGATGTACAGCGGAGGAAACAGTGTAACTGCACGAACATCAGACATCCCAGTAAAACGCACAATTACAAAATTAGCGCTAAGATCTGAGATGCAGACGATGAGATAAGATCCCGTATAATTAGTGCCGCACGTTCGAATTGTCAAAGGGGAGTTTCATGCTGCTGTTGCAAGAAATCCTTCTTTCCTTCTTCCTACTGCTAACTGTCTTTCTCTCTCTCTCTCTCTCTCTCTCTCTCTCTCTCTCTCTCTCTGTGTATCTCTCTCTCTGTGTATCTCTCTCTCTGTGTATCTATCCCACTTCCTTAGGCGCGCGGTTACCGAATTCCCCCTCGGTACAAGAAAATCGCGCCCAGCTCTGAAGCGGAAGCAGATGACACGTTCGCCAGGAGTGCGCTGATAAGAGAACGCTACCATAATACAGCCGGCGAAGATGCCGGCATTACGGGACACCAAGGAGTAAGTAGCGCAACGCCAAGGCAATCGTCTTTACGACGCAGTGATACGGCCGTAAAAGTTCCTACGTTGCGCGCATAACAAGAGCGAGGAGCAATGCAACCCCTTTCTCTCGCACCAGGACGCAACAACTTTAATTGAATGTTTTCCTAGCCTCGGATATCGCATTTCCCTGGCGGGCTCGCGAGGTGTCATTCCGACTGCGGATGCTAGCCTTTACTTCGTCTTTCGCTTTTGTTTTACGAGCGATACTCTAATAACTTGTAGGCTTGAATTTTCACTGCTCCTGCTTTTATTGGCAATGTTATTCTCGGCTAGGAATCTTTGGCTCTGGGAAATAATTCGGAAAGCTTCGGTCATCTAAAAGTTGCCTCGAGTCTCTCGTCCCAAAACGGAAACCTCTTTAGAGATCGTAAAAACCTTTTACTTTTCAGAAAAATTATGTGTCCACTTAAAATAATGTCGTGTCGAAGGTCAGAAGTAAATGACTATTAATTTCGTTTTTCGTTTCATTTTATATAAGCCTGAATACTGCTAGTGAAATTAAAAATTAACATTAAACTTTAAAATTAAAAACTTTTAAAATTAAGCATTTGAAATAAAATTAATTGTTTATTTTTACACGCACAATTTATCTTACATACATATCGTAAATATATCTCCATTATCAACAAATGTAAAAATTAATCATAAATTATCTCGATTATGTATAAACAAAAATACAAAAGCACTTTTCATTAGTTTTTATATTAAAGAATGTGCCCTACCTGAGTGCATTACTATACAGCTTACGTTTTGTATTCATGGTATGTAAATATTGTAATTTTAGAAAATAAATTAATTTCATTAATTCAAAATGAAAGCAACTTGTCTTATTTTAATCTAACAATAAAATATCTTAAAAACTCTTTCGTGGTACATTTAATATAATGTACGAATAATAATAATTCTACCCATAGTAGCTCGCATACATATTTAAATATACAAATTACACTAGAGATTTTTCTAAAAATTGTTCCTAACAGCAAAATATTTTTATCGTACTTAAGCATGTCGTTAAAAAGGAATTCTATTAAACAAGTCAGTAAATAAAAAAGGAATAAACGCATCGATATATTTTCTAGGAAATAGTCATAGGCAGTGCCACCTCTTTTTTATTCCAATAAATACGACAATTAAAAAATAAAAGCCAAGCCGCTGATCCCGCTGGAAGTAACGCTAAAATTGTAGCGAGCAAGATGCAAATCAGCCGCAACTAAGAATCCAATCGAGCAGCAATGCAATTACGAGAGTGTCAAAATGCTTTTAAAAGCGAGCAATGCCTACATAATAATTTAAGCCGGCGCTGGTGGTAATCCCACAACGCGTTAAAGGAGCAATGGAAAACGGTGATGGTAGTAGAAAACAAATAGCTATTTCCATTTTTCATCAGGGCGCGTGCGTCGAGGGCAGGAGGGGTAGACAATAGCCGCGGGCTGAGCTCCACCGGTGGGCTCGAGTTTATGGCGGGGGCGTGTTGTATAAAATCGCTCGCGACATTACCTCCAATATTCGCAAAACGGATTCTCCGCTACCGCCATAGCCGCCCTTTCTCCCTTCGTTCTCTGTTAGCGGCGTGGTAATGAGCTGGTTTCGATTCCGGCCCCGAGGCAAATCCTTCCTGCTCTCGGTGGCTGCCACCGCCGACGCCGCCGACACCGCAGACGCCGCTCCATGTAAATCCAACGTGTTCCCGGCACTTGGAACAAGATTCCACGGAGTCGGGATTAAAGCGAGAGGACTGCGATTATTCTGCGACGTCCGGGATACTAGGAACTATACTTAGGAAGCGAGGAAACTGCGGATACACAGGCCTTTCGGAGTTTTTTTCGGTCCTCGCTTTTGGCCGTGTCTAAGCTACTCGAGCAGTCGGCTTGAATCGTGTTAATATAATGCCAGTCTTTAATTTAAAATATCAAACCCATATATAGTTAATTTTTTTTTAATTATATTTTAGGAGCTTTCTGCTTGGTTAATTTTATGCTAATCTTATACATAAGATTTTATTTTATTCGTCCAGAAATATTTTTCTCCCAGTAAACTCAGTAAATACACATCAATTGTGAATTAATTGTTAACAGTAATTTTTTTTATAATTATAGAGCAATACAAATAATATTTGAAATACATAAAACATTTTTTTACATTCTCTAATTGCATTGTAAGGTCGAATGTCGTACAAAATTTTCAGCGTTGGGATACGTGTTGCCAGAAGTTACATTTCAAGTTTTAAGTTTATTTATTCCCTTGTTACAAGTCAAATAAGCACTTTATACAAAAAGTCCGTAGAAAAATACTTTATAAATCTTTTTAATACTAACAAGTGTTTGGCAATTTTCATAAAGAAAACGTTTTATTCTAAACAACTTTTAGAAATTTATGATACATTTGTTTAAGTTTGTCATAATGTAAATAGAAAGTATAATATAAATAATATAAATAACTACAAATAACGTTAATTTATTAAACTATAATTTTAAAGTAATATATAATCTCTATCCTAATGAATAGGGTCGATTTAGAATTTTTAGATACTCCGTTATTAGAAACTATAAATATTTTATTGAAAGGCAGCTTTTATTTTTTGGCATTTTTATATTACTTTTGTAAAACAATCCTTTTCAAGTAAACTTTTTCTTATTAATCGCACATTTTTATCTAACTTAAATATTTTTTATTTTTAGACTTCTTTTTAAATTTTTTTTAATTGCATTACTCAAAAGCTTCAATGAAATTAAATCCGACAAGAATACAAAAAAGAATACAAAATAGAAGTTTTTTTCATTATACGCATTCGAGGATTTTAACGTTTAAAATATAAATATGCTTATGAATTTGACTTAAACAAGATATTTAACTAAAATTGAAATATTTAATATAAAAGAAAAATTTTTTTAAAACAAAATATAGTAATTTGTGATTTAGAATATATTAAGCTAAACAATGTTTAATATAATTAAAAAACATAATTCATATCTAGTATAATAAATTCACATATTTAATAAATTTAAATAGAGACTTCATAAAAAAATATATTTTTCAATCTAAATACATGTACTTAAACACATGTAACAGTAATTACTACAATAAAGCTAAACAATCCAGATTAATTTGTAAAAGGAAAAAGCTAAACGCACTCAATTCATTTAAATAAATGCAAAATTAGATAGTACATATATAATTATCATAAAATTTTAGCTCATTTAAATAGCAATATAAGTTTCCATGAATGTTCGATTCAATCAACTAGAAAGAATCGAATTTAATATACTCTTTTGAGTTGAATCGAATTCAAAAATGCTTATTCTTGTAGATATTTTTACATTTGAAAATTGATACGTAGTTGGAGTCAGAAATAAACCGTAAAAGATATATCTTAATTGAATGAATTCATAGTCACGAACAATTTTATTTTATATTGTAGCTACGTTACAGAGGCGTTACAGTATAAAAAATATCAAAGATCAGGAAACATTTCTTCTTTCTCATTTCTCACACCTACTATATTTACAACTCTATAATAAAAAGTATAAGTTATACAACTGCATTTATGTACTAAAAATTACTTTCTAACTTTCCATATTAATGCCTTCGATCACAAATGACGAATCAAAGTGTCAACTTATAAGCAATATCATCTTTAAGTAAGGGAGCTTTTTGAAAAAAAAATAATAATAATACACCTCAATTTTGTACAAATATTGAGAATACGTGAACAATTATTATTATTATTTTTAATATTAACATTATTTATTATTATTATTATTTAATATTTATTATTATTACGACTATTTTATATTTATTGTTAATTGACTCAAAGGTATCCATTCTCCAAGCTTCCACTTTTGTTGTTTGTTGAAAAATACTAGCGAGTGCACAGCACTGCATACAAGTAGTTAATATAAAAATGAAGTAGCTTAAATTGCACCCCGTAACAGTTCTCAGTTAATCCCTATGGAAGTATATCTGCATGAGCGACGCCCTCTTAAAATCACTTCTAACCATAACTTTTATAAGAGAATGGGCCGCAGAAATTAACAAAGACTCTCGTCCCCAGACGAGAAGGAGACAGTAAGCGAGAACGAGCGAAGCGTCGAAAAGTTCGGCGGAAAGCGCGGGTTTATCAGTTTTACGTCTCGCACAGCTCATCGCCGATCCCTGAAATATAAATCGTAAAGGCGTCGCGGGAGCGCAGCTCGTAATTTAAACTAGCGCAGTTTGGATAACTAGTTCCCTTGCCGTCGGCGTCGTACTTGCTCCGTTATGCCCCTCATCGGCGTCGACGTCGGCGACTGCGTTGTAAAACGATTCGCAGTTAAGCGCCCAATGAGTTTATTGCGCTTATTGGCCGAGTCGAGGAGAGGTACGTACGGTTGTTGAATTGCCAGCACATCGTTTGCGTTCGACGTCAAATCGTTGGCCCTTAGCGAGCCTCGGACACCTTACCGCCAATATGCGTCCTCGTGTTTGCCAAGCTATCTCACGTCCGTGTGGGTTTCGCACACGCTTACCCTGGCAATTCGCTTCCCATGGACTTAGCAACACTTAGCGCGAATCCTCGCTACGTACGCTATTAATGGCGTCGTGGCAATAAACGTCGGCTAGCGCCTCGCAGACTCGGCCGCAAAAGCATTCATTCGCCTACGAAGAATGTACATCCATTCTCTCTTTCCTCTGGATCGTTATTATTAACCATTTCGCTTTACTCGGCTTAATTTTACATATGGCTTCGGTCTCGCCTAAGCATTACTCTAAGTATTCTTTATTTTTAGGGAAAGTCTTCAGCTACTGCTTTTTGAACATTGGTTTTGTAGTTTTGTATAATCCTTACAAACAAAATTCATCGTTCTGAACATATTAAACATCTTTCTACACACAGTAAAACCAATATTAAACGCAAGTCCAAAAAAACTGTTTCATTAAACATTTATTTTTAGTGAATACTTAACTGACTATTTGTTTATAACGTAATAGAATTTTTTTTCATTTACTGTATTTAATTTTATTCGCATATTCTTTTCACAAGTTGACCATAAAATTCAATTCAATCCGTTGGTTGAAATCATATTTTCTTTTTATAAACTCAATATTTTTATCTAATAATATATTAAACGATAAGAATTTTTTTTAAATCCCATAAAATAAAAAATTTTTTAGTACAGTTGTAAAATTTTTTAAAGTTATGCATTCATCTATTTTTGATGAAAATTACTGATGCATTTGAAAAAATTAATGCCACAATTATTAATATATATTTATTTATCTAAATTAATCCAACCATTTAATCTAGGATATCTAGATACTCTGTTAAAAAATACTATTTGTTAAAACAAATGAACAATATTTTTAAATTAATTTTTCGAAAAATGCAAGTTAAATCATAAAAATATTTAATATTGATACTAGGAAGCAATGTAAACAATTGTTTCTATCTTAATATTATTTATGAAGGATAAACTGAAATTGTTTTTCATATCTCCAGTCATCATATTTTGATATCTCACCCTGGAAACTCGCAAACGAAGAAACCTCTTAGCGATTAAAGTCGTGTATCTATCGTATTTGAGTTATATGCAGTTCGTAGGATTGATCATAAAGGGATAGTGAAACTTTTAAATGTACAATGCACTGAAAATTTTATGAAACTTTATTACAAATTTACTTTTCTATTTGAGATGTGCCTTTTAATTTGTTTGTTAATTTTTAAGATTTTTTGAAAATTCTTGTAAAATCTGATAATATTTCTTTTGTCGATTACTTTTTTTTTATTTTTTTATTTCAGAAGAACTGTTACAAAAGCTACGATGAAAGTTCACGATTAATTATTATTGTTAATTACATAGATATGACAGTTTAATAATTAGTTAGCAAAGAATAGGACTTTGGTGATTACTTGACATTAATTGAAATTGACTTTATTATCACAAATTTCTGGATCATTTCTTTGAATTTGTGAATGAAAAACTTAAAAGTTAAAAGAAAAACTTAAAAGAATATCTATTAAAATATGAGTAGGATCAATTTGTGAAATTGATTTCTGTTAAAAACGAGCGGAATTTTTTGTGATTAAAAACAAGAATGATCTAAAACCAATATTTATGTAAAGCTTTTGTAACTATGATTAGAAAAATATTTAAATTTTATTAATTTTAATGAATATTTACTCGCATCATTAATTTATCATAATTATTATATATTTCATGTAAATATTTATAAATATATGTATATTTTTAAAAGAATTTCAAACTTCAAACAGAAAACTCGAGCCAAAAGCAAGAATTTTAATAACCAAAATCAAGCCTACATCAGCCAAAATGCATAATATAATTAGCTTATTAATATGTAAAAATAAAAGACGAAGATCTAGTTAATTTTAGGTTGAAATGAAAGTGAGCCTTATAAAGCACTTATCATATTTCAAGGCAGATTTCGGCCAATAAAAGGAGCGTTTATTGGCACATCTCCGGAAAAAAGTAATTCAAGTTTTAGAGTACGAACGAAAACGGAAAGACTCGTTGCTAGAGAGTAGATATTTCTTCTGTTCGGCTATATATGATTATAGTAATTCCCCTCTAGCCTCCACATTGTCGCTCTTCTCTCGTTCTTTTTCTGCCATGCCATGCCATCTTTCGCCTCCGCCCCCCCGACGCCGCCATCGCCACTACGCACTGTCATCCTCTTTCGTTGCTAGTACCAGCAAAAGAGTCAGGGGAGAAATACCGAAGGCGTAAGTAGTATTTTCTCAGATTGAAAAGCTTTCGCGATGAAATACGAGTGAGGCATAGACGTCGGTGCAACCCTTCTGTACTTTAATGGAATTAGTATTTAATAGTTTGCAGCGCATTGAGTATCCACGGGGTCGGATGCCTTTGCGCCTAAAAAAAAGAAAGTTACAAAGTGGATAAGCGGGCGGCAATATTTCACTTAATAGCTTTTTCATTCATCACCTACCACCTCTAGGGCAGAATCCGTGGGTGTGAGGAGTATTCACCGAAGAAGCGATAAGACTGTTAAACTTAAATTAATGGGTCTGCCGTGATTTGCGTAGACGTTCATCGAAAATGTGTGTATCTCAACAATTTTACGTTATTAATAGTACGTCACTTCCTTTCTTGTCGCTGTTCAGCCCTTACATACGATTGTTTGCACTTTGAATCCGGACATTCAAAAGAACTATCGTTTCACGCCATAGCTAATGGTATTACTTGGTAATAATTGTCCGAATATCATAACTGGCTTTTCTCAACTGCTTTTTTCTCGAGGATTACTTCTCGTCTGATTTAACAGATGAATTATCTTTCGGCAATAATATTTATCTCCTTCGGCGTACCTTTCCATAAGCCTCTCGATTAAAAAGATTTAAATATACTTTGTGCTTTTCAACTTGATTGTCATCGTAATAAATATAATAAAATTATTTTTTGTACGGGTCTAACCGATAAATCAATACCTCAAATAATTTACCATCGGACTTTGAGGCATTATAAAAGCATTTTATAATTTAAGTAATTAATAAATTAAGTGACAAATTTAACAGCCGAGTTTCTCGATTTTACGCACTCAGCTAAAATAAGGGCGTAAATACAATACAACCCTCAAAATCGAACGGCGCGACACGATTTATGCACTTTAGCAAATACATTGTTTATACTCATAAGTAAAAATTCCAATCTCAAAAATCTGTCCACTTAAGTCGAGCGATACATCATATGCCTTTTCTCACACAACGAGCGGACGGCGTTCGCACCCTATTGCCTCTAACATGAACGACTCAATTAAATGCGTACAAGCCGAGTGGGGTTGATAGAGCGGTCGGTCATAAATATGAATTATCCGCGGTAAACGCTCCCTCGGGAGAAGAGTACAGGCAAGCGTTACATCTAAAGGGCCCAGTTGCCGCCAAGAAAGCTTCTTCATTTTTTTCTCCTTTATTTTTCCATTTTTTATCCTTTATCAATATTATTTTTGTTATTCTGACCGGTGATTCGTATGATGTATTGCCGGGGCTTTTTAAAATTACGGCCAAGTTTAAAATTAAACTGATTGAAATTAATGCAGCTACTTATCTTATTCGGATGAATGGATTGTCCATTCGAGTATCTCCTACTTATAATTTACACGTAATTTTAAATAAAGGTTGAGCTTATGTCGTAAGAGCTGCGTCGTTGAGGCTAATAAAGATCGTTAAAATATAAATAAAAACTCCATTTCAAGAAAAAAAATCAATATAATAAATTTTTAAGATATTATTTCACTTATGATGAACGCGTTGCAGGGAATATGTATGTATCACGCCGTTAAGAAAATAACTGCATTCATTTATCGTGATATATATCACACACACATATGTATATGTACATTAACATATATATATATATATATATATATATATGTATATATGTATATAACAGAAGCAGACGAATATGTATGCTCATTAATAAATTGGCTTTCAAATATGCATCATAATTTTTATGGGATATGAAAATCTTCTGCTTCTGCTCGTAATAACTGAAGTGCCGTATGCGTATGCACTTTCATCTACCGCTAATGGAAACAAATGATAATTAAGTACTTTGCTGAGTTCGGCAGATTGCCGGTGACATTGCTGCTGTTTCAGAAATGAAATATGGTAGATGTTGCTGAAAGATAGAAATATTATGTTTCATTTATCCATTTCGAATTACAGTAAATGATAAATATTGCATGTGCGTTGAACCAATTTTCAAATCAAAAGATTTATTTTTAAATCAATATAACAAATTAATAATGTTTTACAAATAATACTTTATAATAGTAATTACAGATTGTCCAATACACTGAGAAGTTTTATGTATTTATTATAAGGTGAATGAGAAATGTTTTTTTTCGGTGCGGCGTGGTCAATAATTTAAAGTTACATTGCTTTGAAAACTGATTTATTACGAAAATAACATTTCGACCTTATATTTATTTCATTTTCTTGTACAATAGAAATAGCTTACTAAATATCAAATTCCTTGGCTCCCTTTTATTAGGTATAATCAATGCAAAATATGATCATTGCGAGATGAACATTAACAGTTTTATTAAACGTTGATCATTGAATTAAAAGTTATTTTTAAGTTTTTTGTTATCTAGTAAAAACGTTCTCACCAGTCGAACTAAATATAGAGAAATCTCTCTCTCTCTCTGTCTCTCTCTGTCTCTCTCTCTCTCTCTCTCTCTCTCTCTCTCTGTCTATCTCTCTCTATGAATGTATAAGTCGCAGAGATCAGGAATAAAACGACTCGTTCTTATCAATAGGGTTTCATTAAACCTTATTGATTTCATCAAATCAAGAGGATGCAGGTCACACTTTCCAATGGCCACCCAGAATAAACAGCGTTAGACAGTCCAGAACAACAGAAGCCTTGATCCCGGGCAGTTAGTCGTCTCGATCAGCCCGGATGAATTATTCAACTGCTCAGCGCGTCGACGTCGAGGTGTAAGCCGCATCATAACCCGGTACTGGCTACTACTGCATTATTACCGGTTCGTGGATTTCCTTCGACGAGATCCTCGGCGTCGCGGCTGAATGGACTCCGCCGGCTCCCAGGAAGCGTGTGTTTTGCTTACAATGATAAACGAGTCCTCACCAAGACGCCATATTCATGCTAATCTCGCGCGTCCCACCCAACGCCTTCCGCGCGTCGAGCCTCCGTCTTCTGTGTTCTCTCGCATTCCCTCCTATATCCTCGTGTATGGGCGGTTTTGCTGTGTCGCTAGTCTCCGCGTCCCTTCTCCAGAGATTTTCGAGGCCACCTCGTGGGGGCCTACTTCCGACCCGGGTGCAACGCTGTTCGCCCGAGCGCCCGACAATCCCGGGAACTAGACGTGTCAACTTCCGCCGATAATCCACCAGTGGAAGATGTGGTCTTGGGGAGCCTTGATCACCTGTGGTTGAAAACTTCCTCGCACGATTCTCATTGTTTCAAGTTGAAGGCAGCTTTTTGAGAGACTAATTGCCTGGAAAGCGGATTGTTGCGGATCTCTTTATTAAGTTGGTCGTAACGAGATTTTATTTTGTAACTATCTGCATATTTCTGATATCACGATGACTCGACTAAAGATGCTTTTAACACTTTAGGAGAATACAGCTCTCCATTTAAATTTTACTTTTAGATTTATTTCGTATAATATCGTCCGACAGATGAAGGTATCACATCAAGTCAGGTCATTGAAAATAGCTTATTTGAAATCGCCGAAAGAACCGATAGTATTTAAGCATTATTGTATTGCATGACTTACATTCTTAAAAAAGTTATTGCATTTTATTTAAAATAGCATGGGAACGGGATAGTTATCAGTCAGTTGGCTATTGTTAGAAACGGAAGATCGAGAATGCCCGCAACAGCAAGCATATGCGCGCAAAGAAAAACAAGCTCTGAATTTAAAATTAAAAAAAGCATAAGGATACGTAACAGCTGTCGTCGAGCGTACGATGTCGCTTATAATCCAGAAACATTGACCATCTCGTGATATCGTCACTCACCCTCTCCGATTATGGATAAAGTGGCACTCAGCGATGAAATTTAGCCGTAGTCGGAGAATTCGTCGGGCGGCCATATGCGTCTGGTCTCGCGTCCTGAGGCCGCAACAGCGGCGGCAGCCGCCGTCGTCGCCCTGGGGTCGTGATGATAGAGGCTGCGGCAGAGCAGGGTGGAGAGTGAGGAGAGCTCGAATTACAAATTTAATCTTACAAATGGATCCGAAAACTTGGAAACAATGGAATACATGAGATGCGGCCACGTATATCACGCGAGGCCAGACGGCAATATTGTCAAGGCCGATCCGGAATCCTTAGCCGAGAAGGAAAGTCGTGCGCGATGATGAAATACCGGCCGCGAAAAATAACACGGGAAGACGGAATTGAATCTTCTTGGATGCTAGAGGATGGAAGGGAGAGGTCGGGGTGTCGGTATGAAAATATGCGGCCTGGCCTGCGCTGGTGATATGTATCCGAGCTCTTCATCGGCACTTGTCGCGAGATCCACAACTTTTACTGCGGTGTCCTTTCGCATATTACCCGGCCGTAATTTTTACGATTTTACTTCGACCGCAAAGGAATTTATAGGGATCTTGGGTGCGCGGTTGCCATCCGCTTCTCAACGCTTCAATTCCCTTATGTTTGTATCATATACGGTCAGATGTATGCATTTTTCGTGGCCTGCGTGTTTTGCTTCTCAGGAAAGATTTGTGTAAAATCACATCTGCGAAAATAGGGTCGCTTTCCAATATAAAGCGCATTGACATTGTCACTGCAAATAAACTGCTACAAATTTCACTTGTAAATATTATGAGTCTAAATTCAATTCTAAATTTTACTTATTTTACTGAAAAATTAAAAAGTTTACATTTATTTTAACTGCCTACACAAATGCACAAAAATATATGTGCCTACAAATTTAAAAGTTTTTTTATCCTAGGGCAATTGTTTTTGCGTGCACAGGCAATTATTCAATAATGAAAAAAGTCTCCAGAGTATTATTCACCTGTACAACGTATATTGTTTTTTAAAGTTTCGCTTTAATTGATAGTAAATAATACAAAGATAACTTCCATATTTGTTTATACAGTAAAATAACATTGAATCAAATCACATCATTTCTATAATTCGAATATTGAACAATTGTATTATTTATTTACATTCAATAACGGTGATAATTCAAATAACTTGATTTATAATTACCTACGAGTGTATAAATTTCCTGAAGGACAATTTCAAGTCATTGAGAAAAAAACTCTATCGCCCTTTCAATTACTGCATAATAGGAAATGAAAAACTCATACACAATGGTGTCGATTATTACCGTGTCTCCCTTTTCAAAATATCTCGCAAACAATGTAACGAACATTTGCATAAATTTATCTCGAATATTTAAAAATCGTAAATCCCGCTCACCGAAGAATGATTTACGATCGGTCGCGGTACGGCCTTTATAAAATATTGCTATATTTTGCAGTGAGATCAACGACAGCTTTTCATTTGCAGCTTGTAGTTAAGCGACGAAAAATAGCCGGGCACAAACGCGGCTGCGTAACATTATGCAGCAAGATTGCAAGTCCGTAAAAAATCATCGGAGAGAGTCGATGAGCTCCTAGTAATTATATTCGCCTCCTCTCCCGCGGGGTCGCCGAAAAGTTTCATAAATTTCGTCGCAATGCTCAACCAAATGGCTTCCGGTCCAGCGGTCGGACATCGTCGATAACGGAGACGTCCTCGGTCACCCCGAGGCGAGATTCAATATCACATTCGCACCGCGACGAGGGCCCTTCTCCCGTTCACCTCCGCGCCCCCCCTCCCGCCAGCCCAACCCAATGTCCCTCGTATTGTTCGCAAAGTTTCGGATCGAACTCTACGAATTACCATATGAATTAAAGTAATGTGAAACACTGCGCGAGTAGAGCGAATCGCAGTCGCTCTCGCGGCTTCTAGCGCATTCAGAAAAACCACGACTGCAAGACACTTTTGGCTGTTGATATATTTCCGATTTTTCACATTACACGCACTTTTTTATTAATGCCATCACACATGCTGAAGAGGATTAGTTCTAAATGCTTATGCTACAATGGGCAAAATACAGTCAATTGTATCCAAAGATCATTAAAGCTCAATTTTTATGTATTGCTCAGCTGTGCTTCCTATTCAAAAACAGCCAGTGACAAATAGCATAGATACTGCATCAATAACTATCAGTATTATTTTACATAATAAAATATTGATTCTGGGAAATTAAATTCAAGTCGGTCAAAATACATATATCATACTCTTCTGAATAATACAAGCCATGGCAATTGCGTATAATTTCTGCGCATACGCGAGTGCGCATTCTAAAAGCAAACAACTTTCCGAAACGTAAAATAATGCCTGAAACGTAGCTTACTTAGCAGTAGCAGAGTAAGGAGATGTTCGTTTAACAGGAGATAAGTGCGTCTGTGGGAGCATCGCAGTTCATTGCCGCGCGCGCACGAGTGAGAATCGCCAGTTGGCGAGGAATGAAAACATACTTCGATGACTGCAGGGGCGCTTCGATTTTTACATTCGAAACCGCAGTATCAGTTAAGCGCCACACGCTAGACATGCGCTCCTGCACTTTCTGACTATCCAATCTAGATGGCAATAAATTCACATTAAACTATCAGCTCAAGAGCGATCGCGAGCACGGACTCGAGCCACCCCGCGTTATACCTCCGCCTGTCGAGTTTGATTACGCTTTAATTATTCCATTTGTATGAGTCGAATTTCCGAGGGCCTTTTTCAATCTTTCTTAAGAAGACGCCACTCGGTTGGTGTAAGTTTTAACGCATGAACCTCCTAAATTTCAATAGATAACAATTTAACAATTTTATAATGTGTATATTAACTTTTATTGCGGATAATTCAATATATAACTTATTCCAGAACTTAATTTAAGACTCATGCGTTCTGTAATCATAGATAATACGAAACAATGTTGAATTCATTTTCGTAATTATGTAATGGATAAAATTCAAAGAATCGTATATCAGGTATATTCATTAAGGTATATTAATTATCAATTAAGAAATAATATTAAAAATAATTTAGAATAACAATTTTTGTAATGCTTATTTTTCGACGGATGTCAAATACTATTGCTGTATTTTACACTTTTAATAATAAGGTTCAATCCGCACTTTCAAAGCAATATTCACGCGCGTGACGTTGACGCTCGGCTTATTTAACCTCACCGAATTAAATCGAAATTTCGCTGATGCAACGAAATACCATTAATTGATGCTTCTGCATGGCTGGCATGGGTCACGGTATGGAAATTTTTTGAATCATCATATCAGGATCTAGAAGCATCATGTTAGCGTATCGATAAATATCCGTTTTTATATTTCACTTGACTCGTTTGGGCTGCGATAATTCTGGAAAAAATAGCGACGACAGGTTGCAGGACCTTTCTCAAAACGGCGGCGCGTACCTGGAAATGCAGAGACAACGGCAAGTAATGGCGACCTCTCGGGTCTGAAGCTGTTGGTGAGCATTAATTTGTAGTAATTATCAGAGGTGTAATTCATCCGCGGAGGGTCCAAGGCTTGTGTCCGGGGTCGCCCGTCCGCGTGTTAACATCGTTGTTATGCTCCATTATATTGTTGAGCCGTGTGTACAAACAAACGTTGTGCAGTTGGAGAAAACTACTTCTCTTCCTCTATCCTTCCAACACCCTCCAGTCCCTTCTTCACCTCCTTCTGATAAAATGTAGATGAAAATGCTAATTGTCATCTTGCAAACTTACTTAAATTTTGTTACCTAATCTGTCGCTGTTTTCTTCCTTATTCTTTATACTGTAAAATATTCAGACTTGCGCAGCATTTTACACAACAGCGTTTAATAAAAATATTAATAAAGACAGAAGCATCAAAAATTTTAATTAAAGAGTTTATTTTTTAATTTTAATTTCATGTATCCATCATTTTCGTCCCGATCAAAAGTCAAAACTTTATTAGACCCACAACTATGCATATGTCATAACTAAGCATTTCAATATAAAATTATATAAGGATATCAATCATATTATATAATTTAGAGGATTTTAATACCTTTAAAATAGAATTCAGCAGTAATTTGTTCGATTTTAGAAAAATTCTAAGTGAAAAGGACATCAGATTCTGGAGATTTGGCGATACAAAGTAGCACAGCTATCAATAGCAATGAAATCGGTGTGAAAAAAAAGAAGATGAAATACGTTGTACTATTTGGAAATATAAAATTGTACATAATGTAGGCGACTGCGCAGAAAATTATTTTAAAAAAAGCCTCCGTTGATGCCAAGGGACGTATACAAAATCAATTATTTCAAGTCGCTGAATCGAGCTGATCAGAATTCGGATCCGCGTGGCTTTGTCACATATAATTTGAAATACGAGGCTTCGGACCACAGGACCCCCGCCGCTCGCGGCGCGTGCTCGCCACCCTCTTCCACCCACCACTCGCCGAAGCCGCGCTTTCTCATGCACCCCGCTATTATTATTGTTATTATCGTATCATCATCTCCGACGGCGCATCGTCGCGTAAATATAAATACATCTGGGTAATTAGTCTGCGGCCTCGGCCGAGATTAGAAAGTCGGTATCGTCGGTTGCGTGGTCTGCATATTGAGAGGAGCGCGTGCACGACGAATCGCGGCGAAAATTGATAAAGCGCTATTTAATCCGGGCGGCCGAATGGGGAGCGCCGGTGAGCGCATCTCACTCCAAGGCCACGCAGCCCAGATAAGAATTACTAATTTATTTAAATGGACTTATCTTTTCGAAGCTCCCGATAGGAATGTAAATTGGTCCCTGCTATACGTCGCTCTCCTGCGAGCTCGCTCCTCAACTTCAGGCGCTCCCACCCTTTCCTTCTCTTTCCCACACACCCCCCCCCCTCCCGACCCGGCTGCAGCCACTGCCCTAGCCGAGCCGTCGTAGGGAGCCGCCACCTTCGCGACCTCCGACCCGCGCACCCCGCTCCAACAATTGACCCGCCCACCGACGCCGAACTGCAACTTTTACGAATCGACCGCGCGCGGGGCTAACGCTATGGCTAAGATAAAGATATTTTATTGCCCGACGCTTGGACGTATTTAAATAAGATCGCGCGTACCGTGGACTTTTTCTTCCGCGGCACGTATCGCCACTCAAAAGATTTTTCTACTCAACTTGAGCGCACCTCCGTTTTCAATTGGCCACCTACTCATATCGGATTTTCGCAATCGATCCAAAGTTGGAAAGCAGGTTTCGCGCAACTTTATCCAGCAGCCGTGATTCTCATTAGAAGTGGAAAATATTTTACGTTTCGAAAAGTTCGTAAAAGAAAATTTAAACTCAATAATTGTAAAATATTAGCTTCGAGTACTATATCAACCCACTTGTAACTTGTAGATTATAGCTATCCAACTGGCTAAAATAATAACTTTTCGTAACTTTTATAATTTAAATACTTCGAAAAACCTGAATAGCGGGTTTGTCAATGTAATTCTAACATTCAAATTAACGCAACTAAGTGTTTTTTTGTAAATAAAATACAACTCATTATTGTACGCGCATACCTTTAAAATGCAGTTAACTCCCGAAAGGGTTTATGCTAAATTCAAAACTCTTAAGAGCATCCTTTTTACAAGGGCAGACAGTTTTATCTGTAATGATGGAAAGTCGATTTATTTTTAGTTCGAAAACTACTTCTGACAGAGACAGAAGTAGCACTCGGGTCGCTCAGTAAATTGTAGGCGCGCGGAAGAGATCAGTCACCAGCGCAGCTGATGGACGATGCTATCACTTATCAGCATTGTCCTTGTTTGGGTTGGAGGCGGTTTCGGAGCGACGGCCGAGCAGGTAAAATCAGGCCGAACGAGCCCGGGTCGGAAAATCTTCGCCCGAGCCGCGCGCCCACTCCTATCCGCCCTTCCCCGATCCACCGGCTTTTCGGGTTGGCTTTGGATTCGGGATCCTGGGTGGAGCCGCGGGTTATTATAGCCGGGTGGCGTTGGGCCTCTCGCCTCCGCGGACTTGATTTACAGGGCGATATATCGTCGGGTGGCCCGCGAGGCTCTGAACTCACCCGGCGGCTGCGGCCCTCGCGACAATGGCCCCCGTCCCTCGCCACTTCCTCCCGAATTACGGCGGCGGAGGGTACGAGAGGCACACAGGGATGTTGGTGAGAACTCTGCCTCCCGCCCCCCTTCTCTACCCATCGCCCACGCACACGCGCCTGTACGTGCACTCGCTCTGCGTTGCCTTTATGTTACCTTTGCAATTTGTGCTTTTGGAAGGCTTTTCATTCGCGTCTTTTTTCCTCGGCTACTCGCCGCTGTTATTAGCCAACTTGGCATTCATAATGTGCGCATCGCCTATTTTCACGGCTCTTTTGTCAAGCGCGGCGCGCGTGAAACCGCCCGTCCATTCGGTATCCTCCGATTATTTATCGCGCTCCTATCTTTACATCGCGCTCCGGATGTCACGCACGCCCACACCGCGAAGTCGCAGACTTCTCTGCGATACTCGAAACAAAGCAGATCATATCCAATGAGAATAAGTTGTTGCCTTTTTATTCTGTGAAAAACAAGGATTCGGCTTCCACGTGACGGACATGATATAAAACCACGATTTACAATGGCTGACGGCGTTAGAATTTCTCGCTTGATTATACCTAAGCCATTTTCGGGAAACTGATTTTTTCCCTTTCATCTTTTTAATGCTCAACGGTACTATTTTTTATAACAAATTATACAGAACTCGAATATTAATTCATTCGTTCTCGTACAAAAATTTTCATGTAATTATTATGCAGTCTCTTTAACATTAATTCCCTGATCCGATCAACGAGAAAATACTAAGTTATGCGAATACGAGTTACATAATGTTAAAAAAGCTACTAATTAAGCCGTGCAACTCGTCCACTTAATCAGTACTTTTATTACTTTTTCTTGAATGTAAGATATTCCGGCTAAAGTACTTCTTATGAATTGTATTCATTTTTTCGAATGAAAAAATAACTTCTAACATTATTAATACTGTTGAAATAGCAAGCCAAAATTTTCCCAACATTTCTAAAAATATTATTATAACGACTTTCCCTATACGATAATAATGCACGTAATGTATATCATGAAATTATTAATTATTAAAAACAGCAAAACATGTGTTAAAATGAAGGATTGCAGAGTAGTCTGTGAAAAGATTAGAATACAACCATATTGACAACGATTTGTCTCAGCATTCCAATGAAAAATTGCGTTAAAAAATTACATATAAGAGGTGTCGGCCTTGAAAATTCGTCACGTAAGCAGTCACGTATTAGCGACGCCTCGTTGTCAGGGAAATTTAAGCAAGGGGATTATCGTGAGACCGATGTTAGTTGCTTGTTCGCAGTCGAATCACTTGTGGAAGCCACTACTGCCACTGAAGACCGAGACGAATTGCATTCCGGGGCAGTCGCAGCTCCACTAATGCGTTTGCACGCTTGCATTATATTTTCCACGTGTGAGGCTCATCTGCGACACTTATCGGCTTCGAATTCTCTTATGGCATCATTAAGTAGCGATTTTGTATTACTCTTTGCGGGAGCTGAAAAAGTAAAAATCCACGCATTAAGGAAAGAGAAAAAAAAATATACGATTTTTATGTTAGCGATATTTTTATGAGAATTTTCACTACATATAATATTCAAGGTAATGTGCATTTTTGCAAACCGTAAATTTACTAGTTTATATAAGAAATCTGCTACTATCTGCATAGCTTTACTGCTATATATTTATTATCTTAATATACGCGTCCCTTAATACAGTAATAGATATTAAATTCGAGTATAAAAATAAGGATTTTATTTCTACACGCAAATTTTTAAATTTTTTATTAAATACCGATTATTGGCATGTGACCAAAATTTTCCAATAATTCAAATTATTATTATATTCTATTTAACATATTAAAATTACTTAGTCAATAAATTATTGTTAAACATTTTAATGTTTAATGTAATTGGTTGGGAAATAACACATTAACCAAAATTTTACTATTAATGCAGTATAAAATTATTTTAAAAATTAAAAAAAAATAGACACAGCGGCTATTGAATATAAATGGATAATTATTGTATGACATTATAAGATTTTCATGAGTTTTCAAGAAAGTTGTTCGCTATATAATGCATACTAATATTAAAATTTGTTATCAATATAATAGCACAACTCTCAAAAAATATTGCGTGCCCATAAATTGAGAATGTAAACTTTCGAAATTTACATTTGACGGTTTGTCTTAAATCACATTGAATGCCCTTATCCGTACTACAAGTTATTTCAATAAATTCATGAGTCGAAGGAAGTATTAAAAAAATGCGCATCTGACGTACGGTACCGATTCCGCACATTTTATAAATGTCTATATCTAGATCTAGAGCCGAAGAGTGCGAGGGAGATTGCGTATGTCGAACGCATCTCAGATCGACTTAATGTCTTGGAACGGACGCCATATTAGCATGTCCGCATCCAATCGTCGCCCACGTGGCGATTGTAGAACGTCGTGGCGAATTGTTCTCCGCGATGCCATAACATTGTCATTATTTCCGTGACAAAACAAGCATGTACTCGCATTCTCTCATTCTCTTTTCCCTTTCTTTCGTCCCTTCCTCCTTTCTTTATTGCTCTTTATCTCTCTCTCTCTCTCTCGCTCACAAGCACGCGACTCTTTCAGACTTTGGATCACCCTCGGCAACTCGAGTACAGTGCGCCAAGTCTAGTTACTAACGAGGGTGAGAAGACAGAACGAGTGAGATGCAAAAGAAAGGTCAGAGTGAAAAAAGGGATTAAGGGACTTCACACAGCTCAAAGCAATAAAACCAATGCTTGCACCGCAACCCATCAAAAGAGAGATACATTGTACATTGTTCTGTAGATTCGTACAAGTTTCTGTTATTTTTTCTATTTTGTACAGTTTTTTCATGAATTTGGAATCGAATTCTATAAATTAATTTTTTCTAAATAATAACGTTTTCTGAAAAATAACATTTTCTTTTTTTTAAAAATCATTATTACTGAAGGTGAGTAATTCCTTTAATGTAAATAAGTAAATTTGAAAAAATATAACAATCATTTAAGAGAAATTATTTAACTAATGAAACGTAGTAGAAATTTAGTAAGTATTTTAAAATTTAAAAGAATATATAATTGGACTACATAATTAAATATACAATTTACAATACGATCCTAAGTTACAATACGATCAACTTCGCTTCTTAGTATTTGAAACAAGGCAAGTTTATTATAATTAATATTTGTAAGAGTTATAACAGAAAAGATTAGCTTTACATAGTGTTTCGGAAATATCACTTGTCACGGGGCATCTAATATTCTCTGTTTACTCGGTATTTGTGAACTTTTTCAAATATTCAACGTATCTTTTCTAGAACAAATAAAAATTTCTTTTTAAAAGATAAACGATATTTTAAGAAAAAGCAGATATTTTTTACATTTTTATATTTGTGTACATATTAGCTAATAATAGTATGTCTTAAAAAATTTATATTTCTAAAAATAGGATTCGTTACTAAAGAGATAAATCTACAAGTTAATTATATTATTAAAGTGAAAATATATATTTATTAAATAATTATAAAGCTGAAGAAGAGATAATTAATTTCTCTTGTGCGTAGATACAATATTTACTTAGAATACATGTTTTTTTTTTAAAGAGACACTGTAATGTCCACGTTCACGTTTCATTTATATATACAAAAATTCTGAAAAGATTATTAAAATTAGTCTATTAGAAAAAAAAAAATTTTAAGTTGTAGACGAAATTAAAAAAAGCTTTATAAAGTAAAGAATATTTATATTCATTGAAAAATAAACTTTAAACTAATAGTTTTAATTTTACTTTAATGTGCTTATGGTTATAAACTATTGATATCTTAGGTATGCTTTAAAATAATAGGTTCTGTACTACAAATACAAAATTTGTATAATATAATACACATAAAACAGAATTTCAAGATACGATAGCTTTATAAGCATTTATAATGTAGTCTAATATATCAATTAATAACGTTATATAGTGTCATTAAATTACACCTATTAGGTTATGATAAGTTTTAAATGTATTTATTTCACAAAGTATTCCATGCTTATTATTTGAAATAAATATAAAATTATGATGCTTGTTTTAAAAATTACATAATACAATAATTTAATAGTTTAATAAAAATTGCATTATTAACTAATTTGCTATTATAAAATGTTCAACATTGAAGATCAAAATTAGAAAATGTAGAATTTATTATCAAGATTAAAAACTTTTGCCTTGGAGCTTCATGGCATAATATTTAGAAGATTTTTTCTAAACATTATTTTTGCGAAAATTTCATAACAATCAGTGTATAAAACTTCATCCAGCAGAAAATCGCTTCAGTGAAAATTTCATGTTTATTAAATCAGTACATTGGATCCTATATTATATAACAATTTTAATTTGAATAGAAAATTATTTTTTAGTTTTACTTGACTATTATTTTCATTTGACATATTTCACGCTAATGACTCTACTAAAATGTTTTGTACAAAATTTTAATATGCCAAACATGAAGTAGTAAAAATTGGTATAAAAAAAATGAAGTATGATCATTTCACTAAAAAAAAACGTATCGATGCCAAGATATTTTTGCATTATTTATCCCAATTATAGTATTTGGTATCATAATTCAGTCCGTAAAATGAGAAGCAAAATATTTTCCATTAAACTTTTGGTCCTTATTAAACGTAAATAGATAGTTGTAAAAGTTAAAATTTCACGTGACTATAACACTCCATTGAGTAATGATCAATTCTAAAGAAAACTTGTAAAGAAAAAAATGTGGGAAAAAGGGAAATACCCACTACCAATCGCCTTTGGCGTTGAGCAAACTTATAAATGCGAAGTTTTCTCTGAAAAAGTAAAATGGACGAGCAGAATAAGAAGATGTGTGACGAGTGATAGGGACGGCGATGGAGCAAGAGAGGAAAAAAATTAGGGTGTAAGCGGAAGAAAGTGTGTGAGAAAGAAGAAGAAGAAGAAGAAGAGAGAGAGAAAGGGAGAGAAAGAATGGCTGAAAGACAGAAATGAGGGCATTTTGTAGAGTAGGAGAGCTACCGGAGAATTCGCGATTGGCGTTACGTCGTGAAGGGGTCGTGATTGTTAAGGGATACCACCACTACCGGGAGCTTCATGTTATTTATCTTTATGGACCTCGGGCAGAGGGTAAGTACACTTATTCGTGGTTCGGGGGTAAACTTAAGCCGTGAAGGGAGCGGTAAGAGATTGTTTGTCGTATTGGCTGTGGTTCTAGCTCTAAAGCTTACGTATTATCCGTTTAAGAGTGGGGCCAAGTTTACTTGTGTGCTTCCGTACGTGGACAAGAAGGAAAAAATGCGTGATTTCACTTAAGATGGAGCACCCGATAATATCAATACCACTGATCTACCCCAATGAATGACTGTCTCTGCGTTCGGGGTACGATGATTATTTTAACGTCCTTATTGTTTTTTGAAAAACTTTATTTTATTTTTACGTATACTCAATCTTCTGATTCATTCGTCGCTCAAGCGCTGTATTATAAATATTAATTATTGCTCGGTCACGTCAATTAGTGGCTATGAAATATCGCTGTGCGTTGCAGAAGATTCTAAAAAAAATTATAATCCGTAAAGCAATACAATTGTTCTTTATCCAAATGAAGATCAAGAATTGTTTTTTCCGGATAAAAATAATCGATCGCAAAATCAATGATTAGTTAAAGTGAACTTGATTTTAAAAAATGACGTGCAATTTATCAATCCCCATTGATTTTATTAAATAGAGCCATTTACACTAAGCGAACGTTATCTTATGAATTCCATTCGCTTCCCTTCACTTGTTAATAAAAATGAATAGCATTAAATGTACAAAGAGTTGACGGGGCTTGAGCGCTTGGTTAGCGCGTGTCAAGGGGAAGCTTCGCGATGATATTCTCAATATATTTCTCAAGCACCATATAGCATTTACGTGTGCACATACTACAGCGCATAATTGTGTACGTAAGGAAGTGTCTGTTCGAGTAGATATAGATGTGATACTATATACCTAGGGAGAGAAGGGCACACTTTGAAATCGGACGTAGAAATTAATCTGTTAGCTCATAATCGGCTTTCCGTGATTTACTACCAATCGTCAGCGACGAGGACAGAAGATACCCACAAACGGGAAAAGAAGTATCGGTCTCATGAACAAATTAATCTTGCAGTTTAAGGAAGTTTTATCGACGTGTAACCATACTGATCGAGCCTAAAATTAGAATGTGCGTCAGAAGCATCTTTATCTAGCTCTTTCATTCGTTTTATTTCATAATAGAAAATCGAAATTTATAAATCTCAAGTCTGCCAAACTATTGGAGTGAGCGAGGACAAAGCTCTTCCACTTTTCGATTTAATGATATTTGAAAACAAAATTGACCAGTCGATATTCGTGGAATCGCATACTCTTCCTTACATTGCACATAAGCCTGCTTTGATTGCAATTAATTATTTTTTAAGCATTTTTATCTTTTACAATGGCATATTTTTAAGAAGCTTATTAGAGGTAATTTGGGGACAATGAGATATAAATAGAGAATTATTATATTCAATTAAAAAGAAAAGTGATTTATATTGGAAATTTTGGATTTATTTATTAATTAACAACAGTTTTTAATACGTACAATACAATTATTATGGGATATATACAGATGATATATTTACATTTATGTATTGTAACAATATTTATATAGCTATATCGAAGTATTAACAGTTTAATGCAATAATAAATTATTTATTTAACGAAACAGAAATAAAAAATTTTATCTTACATGCAAATGCGTGACTTTTATAAATTATTATCCTATACTTTATTGCATATTGTATGCATTCTTAATAAAGAATTAGTAATTTTTAATGCTTGAACGTCGTTATTTAACTTTATTAGTCTAGTGAAATTAATGAATGATATTAATTTCGAAACATCAAAATTGTAGAGATTCATAGATCGGAACAAATAATCAAATCCATGTAAAAATTATGCATTAGTACAAAAGACGTTCAAGTGTCATTTTTTCTTTAGTCGCTGGGTGGATTAAGCGATCCATTACAATCGGTATTAAAAATATCGACATTAACGTTAATTAGTATGCGATTAAACATTGAGCCGAAAGTTTGTGGTCTTCGGGTTAATTATATTTACACGCTCGAATATATAATGGGTAAGTGGTGCTGAATCAGGGAATTTAAAGTGCGTGTGTACGGCGTATTGCATATCGTCGCCATTTCTTCAATCGTGAAAATGTGAGAATTAGAAAAAGAGAGAGGCAATGAATGGCTGGAAGAATCTGGACGACAATAATGGTCCGTTTACTTTTGAAGGTTAATACGAATAATGAACCTTATTGCTGCGGTGCGTAAGCAGTGGTATAAAACGGCTGCGCTGCGTCCGAGGCGCGTGAACGCTGTTCGTTTAAAACTCTGCGCGTCTGATTCAGTGTTTCAAGTTAAATGGAGTGCGAATGTCAGATAACAAACCAGCGCCGTTTCCGATTATGGCATTCATTGTTTTCTACCATTATACGCGCTCCGACGGCTACCTACATCATTCTTTGTCTCTCTCACTCCCTCCCACTCTCTCTCAATCAACCTATACGAACAATCACTCGCGTACAGCGACAAGCACACACATTGTCCTACTTCACGATATATATTTATTGCACGCGGAGTAGTATTTGAAAATTTATTTTTGTGTTTGCCCTCCCACTCCTATTGCTGATACATTGCCAAGACCACATTCCGAAATTCCGCGTTGAAGAGATCTGTTCTGGCATTACAGACTTGTCAGCACATCGTTATACTTCAAGAGAATACGTTACTTCTCTGATGGCTTCGATTTTCAGGCATCCAAAGTATGCTATTTTTTTAATTATTCACAGTTTTATCGTTTTGGTTATTTGAAAATTTAAACTTTAAATAATTTCCATAATTTAACGGCAGAGCAAATTCAAAGTTTGAAATGTATTTAAGCACAAATTATGTACGTTCGTGAGCATTGAAACTCCCTTTTTTATACATTGTTTTAACGAAATCTTTAAAAAAAAGTTGATATTCTTATTCTGAGATTCGAATAACAATATCATGCAGTATTTCTAGATCCTAATTTGGATTAATAATTAAAATTTTTTCATTTTTACAAACATTTATCTGGTATTAATGAATCTTTATATATGTATGTGTATATATATATATATATATATATATATATGTAATTGTTACGTACATATATAGCTCGAAATATTATTATTACTTTCCTTAAATATATATTATCACCTGTCAGTAGATAGTCTCGTATTTTTGAGCACATTTAAAAAATGCTCGAGTCGGTCAGCTAGACTAGATATATACAATTTCAATAAGCTTATACCTAATATTGACTAGACGGGATAAATCCTTTTTGATAACGGATTATTTGCTGGACAAATATTTTTAGAAGAACGTCGATTTGTCGTTTTGTCTATGTTATTTTTTCTACATCTTACGTCTAAATTGAGATTAAAGTTGTTAAGTAATCAAAATGATAAAATTGCTCGTAATAAAAATGTATTAGAGACTTACGTAGTTGAAATTGAGTTGAAATTAATATTTAAACGCCTGCTGCGGTTAATTCTCTTCTCGACGACCACGCAAATCTGTTATTCGTTAAGTGTAAATAAATTGAAAACAAAGTTGGCACCACTCTACGATGCAACAATGCCTCGTTAATTATTCATCAAAGCGAGCATTACTCTCGGGGATAGAGCCGAGGGTCGAGGGCCCGTGCGCCTTGTGCATGTGTGCGCGATGGGGAAACATGCAAATCAATCGTCGAAGATCTGTTCGGCCTCGAGGAAGCCGCCGAGGTGGCCAAAGTTCCCGTGGGCTTTACGACGTCACTTGCCGTGGAGGAGGGTCGCGGCCGCTCGCCTCTTGATCTCCACCTGATCGGCGACCGCGTCGCTCTCCTTGTCCTGGTGAGCGGTCATGTGCCGTGTGAGGTGGTGCCGCTCCCGGAAGCTCTCGTCGCACACGGGACAGCGCAGCTTCTCCTCCCGCCTCCTCCGCGCCGCCTCCCCCACGCTCTCGTTCTTGTGGTGGCTGCGCATGTGGTACACCAAGTCGGAGGTCATGCGGAAGGAGAGATTGCACTTGGCGCAGACGTTCTGGGCCGGCAGGGCGAGGGCCGCGAAGGAAGAGGGCAGAAGGCCCGCGGCGAGGAAGCGAGGCCGGGCGAGGGCCTCGCCGATCGGCGGGAAGACCGCCGACAAGGAGTTGTAGGGAAGGTTCGGATAGACGACCGTTGGGAGCTCGGCTCGGAACGCGGAGCTCGGCACTTTGGGACTCGGCGCCTTCGGGGGAGCTTGAGATGCCAGCTGCTGGCCAAGCTTCAGGTTGTCCAACAAAACCGTTGGCTGGCTCTCGGGGGATATGAGGAAGGGATAGGGCATCTTCGTCGGGAAGGCGGGCACGTATTTGTTATTGAAGGGCCCCGCGTTACCGTTGCTCGAGCCCGAGCCGATCGGCGGACTGAGGCTGTTCTGGTAGGTGACGACGTCGGGGGATATCGAGGATCTCGGAGAGCCCGTGACGTCCTCAAAATTAACGCTGCTCGAGCTCGGGCTCGTGCCCATCGGGTTGGCTCTTTGCGCGGCCAGGTTTACTTTCGTGAACGCACTTCTCGTGTCCCCTTGCAATCTGTCATGGCAGATGATCCTCTCACAATTGTTCTTCCCCCGTGGTCCGGACATCATCAGCCCTTGATTGATGATCGGTCGCTCCTCGCTCTTCTCCTCGGCGAAGCCCTTCCGAACGTGCAGAGCTCGTTGAAATCCACCGGGGGGACTTGGGCTCTTGTGAGCGGGCGCTGATTCAGCGTACAGGTGTCCGTGGGGCTCGGGCGATAGACTCGCCGACGTCGGGGTCAATCGTCGCTTAGGCGTAAGGTAAGTTGGTAACGTGGCCTGAAGCTCCTCGCTGCGTCTTACTTTGAACTTGGACCCTTCGATGCTCTCGAAGTGCTTGATCGTCATATTCTGCGGTATTCTTTCGGCTTGCTCGTACTCGCGGTGATCCTCGAAATTATCCTCAGCGGGTGTCCGTCTCCCTCGATGTCTGATATCCTCGGTCGCAATTTGATTTGTGCAGAATTGCAGGCTGACCAACTTTTCCGTCTGACGCTTCAGCATTTTTTCATCGGGGGCGACGAGGAAGGCCACGTCGAAGGATCGCTTGCTCGTTCGCTGGAGGGGATAAGATGCATCCTTAGTCAGCTCGCAAACCTTGATCTTCGGCCCATTGGATGAGCTAATGGTAGCCCCGGTCGAAATAACTGGAGCGCCGTCCTCGATTCCACTGGAGCGTTCTTCCATTGTCATCGTGCTGCCGACACTGTAGATGATTCCTCGACTCCGTTCGCTCCTTCCACCTGCCGCAGTAAGCGCGGGACGTTACTAGGGCTCAGTGCATCGAAGGGGAGCTGAGTTACAAGAAAAAGAGGGAGAACGGAGAGGAAGCTGGAACAATATTGGCTACTTATGGTGTTGGCTCGAAGAAGGACATAGAGAAGGAGGAATTACCCCAGCAACGGTGTTCGGTCGCAGGTTCGGGAAGAGGAAGCTTATGCGGTAGCAGTCCTGGCTGGCAGTGAGAAGGATCAGAGGCTGACGTAAGTGAAGGCAATGACTCACCGCGGGTCAGTCGCGCGGCTCCTCGCTCAGCCTCGGAGATCGTCTCCTCTTAATCGGGCAGCTCGGGCTCGAGGCACCGCACGCAAGCGCAGCTCAGCAGGAACGTGTTCAGACGCCCCGATGGAAGCTCAAGTGCCGAGGGCTCGCAGTGGGTGAAAGTGCGCGCGCACCACAGCCGACGACACGAGACGAGCGGCGGTCCGCGTCCGAGTGAGCGGCTCTCGGCGCGCAGTCCCGTATTTAGGGGTTGAACGGGCGTCGAGAAGCGCCCGGCGCCGGGCGTCAGGTGGAGACGGGGCCGCGGGCAACCGGAGCGCCAATGGGGCGAGCCCGGGGGTGGAGCGTCGTCGGGGCCGCGCGGGGTCGCGGCGGACGGGCAGCCGAACATATTCCTCGGCGGCGGCGCGTCTGCTCCTCCGGGCCGCTCGCCTGGCCACGCCTACATATTTTAAGGTTCGACACATGTGCGCCTGGGCGCGAGCGGCGCCCGCGACGTCGAGCCTCGGCCGACCCTATGAAGCTGCTGGTCCTTATCCCCTCGGAGCCCGCGCTCGCCTGCCCGCGCCCCGTCGCCACCCCGCCCAGCGCCCGCAACGGCGAGCCGAGCGATTCGCGTAAATTCCGGCCTGAAAAACGATCCTCGATACCTTCCAGAACGCCATGCCCCGCCTCCGCCGACACGCGCTACCCGGTATCTGCTCCCTTGTCCTCGAGCGCTCGGGCTTCATTTTACCGGGTCTCCCGTTTCCCGTTAACGAGCTCCGCGGACGCGATTACCTAACTTACTAATACCCCCCCACCCCAACACCGCCGCCACCACCACTACCACCGCCACCACCACCATCAACTCCTTCCCGCGACTACGAAGACGATCTCGGCTTGCCCTGGACGCCTAGTTCCCAGCCGAATAGCCTCTCCCCTCCAATCTATTCCATATCTTCCGATTGTTTTTTCAAAATTGCTCATTTCAGCCCAACTACGTATTGATCATGGCGCTTGAATCCATCGTCGAATGGATTCTTCGAGTGATCAGCCTCTTATCTCTGGACCCTATGTCTGAAAAATATTCGCTTGAAAAGTCGCTTAATCAAAGTAGATTCCGTGAAATTGGCTATTAACGACAATGCGAGATATCGAGGAGCTACGGAGAAATCTATTTCCACCTAGAGGTGACCTCTTTTTAATAAAAATTACGTGAGCCAACGAGCCTTTTTTATAAATAAAACAACTAGATGCGTTGGTACTCGAGTGATCGGGAGTAGCGTAAGAAGCCAAAGCTATTATGAAAAAAGAAACCAATAGGTGATCAATCATAAGTGGACTGGTTGGCTATAAGCAATCTATTTTTCTGGGCATGTGAGAGCCGTCGACTTTTTCATGGGGAGGCTGCGATCCCTGTTCTGGAATCCTTGCGAAGCTTCTCCGAGGATCGAAAAACATTAAATTCCGGATGAGATTGGAAAAAAGTTATAATGACTTTTTGAGTGGTTTTTACTCACCTCGGGGGTGTGCACCTGCTTATTAAAAAAGAGCCTAGACGACATTTATTGTAGCATCAAAAAGCGACTGCAAACACGAATGTATAGTGATAGTCAGTGAAGGCGATCTTTTCGTTTAATATTACTGCATTTATTCGAAACCCCTCGAAATTCTGTTTTATATGGAAAAAGAATCTGGCACCACATTTCATTTTTCCAAAGAAATAAGGCAGCGGTCCGTGAGAAATAGATGTTTCTACTTGTTCAGAAAGTGAAGATCATTAATCAAGGAAGCGTTAATGCATATTTGATAAACGGCTCTTTCCCTTAATACTTTGCATACGTACTATCGCCGCCTCTTCGTGTACAATAATTTAAAATTTACAAATTACGGTTGCTAGGCATCTTACTTTACTTCTAATAATATTGTGCGCAAATTATTTGCTTTCTCTTAACTTATATAATACACCTGTAATGTGTATTTAAATTGAAAAATTAAACCTACGTGATTTAGTGGAATGAAAATGTAAGTAAATCTTCCTCTTGAGTTGGTGACAAATTGAATGCATGATGATTCCACGGGATTGTTGAAATAAGGGACGTAATATTATATTTCTTTCCATTTACTTTTCCGCTAAACTTTTCCTTTCTCTACTACCTTCTTTTTTCTTCGCAACTTTTACTTCATTCTATCCTTAGAATGCCATTGTTAATTTATTTAAGCTCTTAATTATTCTTTTCTTCAACACAATGCACACTTTATAATCATAATGGCCAATGTTCTACGGCACTTGTAAAAATTAAGCCTTTCGCAATGTCTGCCAAAGAAATACACCTGACCAAAGTTTTTTCGATAGCAAAATATAATTAATTTAATATAATAAAATTATAATAGGAAGAAGTCATCGATAAGTCACCTGTTAAATATATGAAGCAAACCAAGTGTTAAAATATATTTTGTAATCGAAAATACGCGTAACTAAAACTGATTGAACAAAACTTCACAAGGATTGTGAAATTTTCGTAATAGTGATGCTTGCAATTGTCTATTAATATATTTTATGCATTATTTTGATCCTTGACGAATAGCCCTCTGACTATTATTATTGTTATTGTTATTACAATTTAAGGGTGCAGAGCTGCTGTAGTGGTGCATCTGAAAATTCGAATTTCCGTTATGAATATAAGCGGCAAACGTTTGGCTCACTTAACTGCAATGTAAGTTATGTACAATGCGCAAAGGAGCTTCAGTAAGATATTCACGTAACACATAAGTGACTTCAGGGGCGAGCGCAGCCACTGTGTGCACAGAGATAACGTGTAGAGAAAGAGAGAAAAGAGAAGTCAGCATCTTACCACTATACCTACTTGAAACATAATTCGCCAGAACTGCGCTTCCCCTCTCCACTTATTCACCTCCTATGCTAGGTGTTCGCGATAAGAATCATCGTCGAATAAGGCGCGCGAGCTTTATTACTGCCATTATACATATTTCCGTGAAATATTTTAACCACCGCGCGGAATTTTAAAGACTGCACGTATCTTGCCATTCCGAAAGAACAATGCATCTGCATGGGAATACTAGGAGGAATATCAATTTAAATGCTTGGGCTTGTATCGTAAAGTATATTTCCAGAATAAATTTGAAATTTCAATTATGTATTGAGTATAAATAATATTTTCCGGATAATATGTCTATAGATAAAAACAAAACGGTACGAGATTGCGATTTTTCAGCTGTATTATAATATTTCTAAGATTAACCGACGTTACATTGGTGAAGCTCGCACATCGAATATCTTCTTAAGGAAGCATTTTCGGCTGATCAATAATTGATTTTGGTTAAGCATAGCCTATCTAGTTATCTACGACGAACGAATAATAAACTCTGTATAGTCTTGTAATAAATCACACCATAACCTCAAGTAACGCTTGATAATCAATTACATTTCTGTGGAATAGTTTGTGAAAATCAGCATCCCATCGATGAAAAGAAATGACAGAATTACAGATGGGGACGTCCGTACGGGAGGCGAAGTATAATTGTGTCGGTGGAGCGTCATCGGATGCCTACTTGGGACTCGAGGCTAAGTGGAAATCAAGTGCTGCTTGAATAATGATTCGACTGTCCCTTCCGTATCCTAAACAGCGCCGCTACTATTATACCCTGGATGACAAATACACACATTCGCGCCGAGTTAACGACGCGTCTAAATAGGCGTACTACATCCATCACGAGCGATGACTGGCACGCAGAGCGAATTGCAACGAGCACTCGAGCGTTTCGAGTGCCACTGACTCTCGATATCGTCCCGGCCCCGATCGCCCATTTACGCATCGTCATTCACACGTTAATGCCGGAATGCATTTTTAATACGATATTTCTTTATTGAAATGCATCGTTATACAATCGCCCCGGTGATTATGCGTCTACGCATTCACACTTTAGCGACAATGTTTTTTTAACACATTCAATGTTCATTACTTGCATAGCTCGAAACCTATCGCTAAGAGGCTCATCGTTGTGCGCTAGACTCGATCTGTCGGGGCTATCAATAAATAACACATAATAATATTGTCCATTACAGAGTGAAACTTTGATTTCCTTTTTAATAGATGTTGATTTCGTTATAAATTTCATTTAAAATGACCACAATCAATGATAAATTGAGGAAAACTTTTTTTTACTTTACTACCCTACAATAGCGAAAGTAATACTACAGTCGCACTAATGCTAAAACTAATAACAGCTAAAAAAAAGTAAACAGCTTCCAAATTGTATTAATTTTTTAAAGATTAATTGTATTAAAGATTCTCACTTTAATTGTAGAATATTCATTACAAATTATGTGAATTTTCAGTACTTTACTTAAAAAATTCTCAACAATGACATCAAACATTATATCCACTGTAGAATGAAAGATTTGAAACGACCTGATGTTGAAAAATAAATAAATTTAATAAATAAACGAGTAACGCTAAGGGTAAAGAATTTTTATTAAACATTTAATTATAATATACACACGCTAATTATTGTTTATGCGTGTGGGTGTGTGTGTGTGTGTGTGTGTGTACGCGCCCGTGTGGGCATTTATGGGCAGGCGTGCACTGCGACTGAAGTTAGTGAAAATTTTACTCCCGAATGCGCGCGGTACGGAAGAAGAAGAGTCTGAGCGACAAAAGCGGAAAGAGATCGTCTCGAGTCCAATGAAAAATGTGCCTCGAGGCAGATTCCTCGTAAGAGCGGCGGCAACTCGGCCATTAAAGGGAATTCGCGAACGCGCGTTTATTTTTCCAGCGAGTCCTCCCACATTATGAACCGGGAATGTTGGCGAGCGAGGCTGTAGGGCCGCCTCGTCTGCTCAAGACTCCTTCGAAAAATCCGCTCTGCGATGAGAAGGGAAGAGGCTCGCACCGCATCCGGCCAGGAGGTGGGGCAAGAGGCCTTGGACGCCCCCGGGGATCGAGGATCGAGCCGGGTCGATGGAGCCGAGGAGGAGGAAGTAGCAAAGTTATTAGAATGGCCCGGAAAAGATGGCGCGGAGACGCTCCGTATTTTTCTACTGTATGGCCGACTGCTTTGCATAATCCCGCACTTAGTGCTCGCCCGCGTCTCGGGAGATGCTCGGCACGCGATGTTCGGGAGCGGGCGCGAGCCAAAACTGGCGAGGCTCGGGCGCGCGATTCATCGCCAGTCGGGAAATGGACGAACAATGCCGGCATGCAAATTCCCGCGACGAATGTATATATATTTTGCGATATTTCCTGCGAGCGCCACTTTTCCCCGAGCCCTTCACGTCCTTCGTCCGACCCCACCAACCCGCCAATCCACCCCCGCCCCCACCTTTACCCACCGCCGCCACCATCCCACCTCGCGTCCGTACCACGAGCCACCCTTGGAGCACCCTCGGCCTCCCCGCCCCCTCTTATCGCCCGCCCGACCCCACTCCCGCTGCCGCCACCCTGCCTCTATCAATGTCCCGTTACATTCCCCCGAATATTGCTCCCAAATATATCGTCCTGATCGCCGATGCTGACGATGAAAATGGGACATCTGCGGTCGGGGCACATGCACCGATGCTGCACGCAGCTTCGTTCGGATCAGTTTATGACTGTTGGCGCGACTAGTTGACGATTGTTGTGACCCGCGTTATTTATGTTGTGATCCGCGGGCGTGTGTCACTCGAGAGATATCAAGTTGGTATTTATGAAACATTTATGCAGAATTTCCCTTCAGGTGCTTCTAAATCTAATGTCAACCGGTTCCTTATATTTTGACAGATCTTCATGATATAAGGCCAAAAGACGACAGCCGGATAAAGAATACAATTAAATATAAGACTGAAAGCTTATTATACCAATACAATTTTCAAACGAAAAAATTATAAGAAATCCATTTTGAATACAAAAATATATTTACCACATTGCAAATTCAGTTACTTTAAGCGCTCTAAGAGCCTAAAAACATTACATCTTAGTCTTGTTTTAGTTATATATAATATATTTGAAATTAACGTTAATTATGTACACATTATATGATATACATTTATAATATCACATAATATATAATTACTTGGCCAATAAATATCAATATTATACAATTATACTTTTTTTGTATTGCATGATTTACGAAAATTAATTAGTAATTAATTAGTACTTTTTAGAATGCGATTCAATTTTGCGATTTTAATATATTTATAAGGTGTACTTTTATTTATAAATTAATGACGGTAAAATAAAGTTTTATAAAATAATGTTGTTCTTAATAAATTGTTTGCACATTTAAAATTTATATCTGTATTTTTTCTATTTTATTGAAGCTTTATTTCTCTTCATCTCTCAATAAAGCCAGATAATATTCATTCTATAGAAAAAGGAAAGAGTGGGCGTAAAGGTTTAAGAGAAGAAATCCAATAGATACGACATCTCATCGATCTTGGTTGAACGCTTTTAACCAGACAGCTGAAACGAAGTGAGGATCACACTAGAAATCACAGATGTGACTTTGATTTCTCTCTTTCGAAATCCCCATGAGAAACTGTTGTAGATTAAGTTCTTGGTTGTAATTTGTCCTGAATGCGATTCTCCATCTTCGGAGCTCCGACGTAAAGCACGAATCAACACCTGAGCACTTAAACTACTTCAACATATTATCTACTATACTGTTTGAGAATCTAATAATTAATTATTTGTATAAAAATGCTTTATTGACATAGATTATCGATAAAAATATACGGTAATAACAAGATGAACAACAATAATTAATGATTTACAGATGTCTAGTATATATTTAAACAGAGTATTAAAACAAATATCACAATCGTTAGGTACAAACACGTAAGTCATAGTCAATTATAACTGCAAGTGTCTCAACTATCTCATAATTACGTTGATAATTCTCTATATTTAATGATTGAATGATAATGATTTATAATGAATAACATAGTTAGAAACAAATAAATAATGAATCATGTAGTACGTTTATAAATAAGTAAAGGACCTTTTTCCTTAACAAAATAAACTGCGCATAAAATAGAGAAAATTTTTCGTTCTTTGGTATTGTTAAAGTCGAAAGTACCGTTAGAAAAAGTTTACGAAAATTAGATTGTATGGACGAACTGGTAGATAATAGAGATTTAAGCAGGGCCTACATATGATCATGCAATATGCGAATATATTTATCCTTTTTGGAAGTTCTTGTCCCGTAAAATGCAGCGCGGGCACAGGATTTCACGAGTGCGGAATGTTAATTTATACGCAATGAAAGGAATAAAAGGGGCAAAGAGACGGAGAAATTTTGGTCACGGGGTGCGCGGAGTCGACGGCAAGGCCGGAACATAAAATCCCTGGGCCGTTGCGACGACGACGACGCGAGTAATACAAGTGGGTATAAGCATGGTAAAAGCTCGCGGCGACGACTGGGGTTAACGCGAGTAAACGACACGAGACGAAAGCAAAAAGAGAGAAAGAAGGACTGAATCTTTCCAGTGACTAAACAGAGGAAGAGGGCGAGAGAGAGATAGAGAGAGAGAGAGAGAGAGATAGAGATAGATATACCTTCGGCTCGTAGTTTAAGGGTTCAAGAGGAGCGGGAGAGACGGGCCGCAAAGAGCTACCGGAAATAAGAGCGCACAATCAGAGCATACCTTAGTTGTCCGCTCGTAAAGCAAGCCCGTATGTCCGGAATGGCGCGCGCAAGCTCGGTTTCTCTGTGTCTCCGTCCGTAAGCCGCCAGCCCCGCGAATATGCATGAGGAGCCTCGAGAGAGTTATGCTAGGCTGATCTTAACGGCCGAACCGTGAGTTAAGTGCGAATGTGCGAGAGCGCGACTCGGCCGACGTCATCGTCGTCGTCGTGGGCACCGCAACGCCGATTCGTAACAATCATTAGTGATCGAGCCAAGTGATCTCAGCTTCCCTGCTACAATGCTCGATTACCAGGGAATTACTCCCGCGATCGATTCGCTGATTTATTTTCGATGCCTGCGTTTCCGAACTGACTCAGTTAGTGCAGACTTGGGAGTATTTTTTTGGTGGTTTAAGACACTTTCATTCGGCGGGCAGGTCGAGCGGAAAAGGCTAGATTAACTTTGGTCGATAGTAATGCTGTTACGCTTTTTTAGAGGAAATTGCAAAAATAATGCACTCTGCACATGCTTGGTTTAATATTATTAGGTTAAATATAACACCCTCTCGAGTTGAATGTTTCAATGAAGAATATTGCGGTCCGTGGAGCAAGTCTTCGAGCTAATCTCTGGAGAATTAATAAACACTGACGGGGACAGACTATTAAGTAACAGCCACCCAGGAAACCTTCCTAATTCGTGATTTCAGTTATTAGTTGATCCAAATAATACAACAGTGCTTTTTATTTATCGATAAATCTGTTTCGTCCATTGAAATCGTAATAATGCTATAGCCCCTTTTAGCGGGAGATAGGCGTTGGGGAGAGAGAGAGAGAGAGAGAGAGAGAGAGAGAGAGAGAGAGGCCAAGGACTTGGCAGCACAGGAGCCGAAGTTCTCTATTAAATCTCGGCCGAGTCACCAGCCAGTCTATCCTACCCAAGACGCGAAGACCCAAGGCGCGCCTCCGAAGCTCTGAGCCACCGCCGCAACTCGTCCTCACGAGTTAAGCGCGCATTACACGCATGGGTGGCTTATCTCCGTCGGGCTGGCGATGATCAGCTGTCAGGGTTGCGCCCTGTACGCGAGGCATATGGTAGTTGGCAGAGCCGGTTGGCCTTTCCCCTTAGCACCCGGCGGTGCCTCTGTCCCCTAGCACGCCGCCGCCGCCCCCCCCCCCTCGCTGCCCGTATCATCTCCGGCGAGGACCGATTGTCACGGGGAAACGAAACACCGGGGATATAGGAGGGCAGCCTTCGGGCTCGGCGCACGCGACAAGTGGACCTCGTCAGTTTTCAATGGGATTAGCGGCCCATCTGTGCCACGCGCAACCAACAATGAGCCCGTGAACCTGCCTTGGGGTGTGCGCGCACTTGTTGGACCCGCACTCAGAGCCGCGCCACCGGGCTTACCGACCTATCCTCGGAACTCCAAACCGCTCTGTTCGCGTCGGCATCCTCGCTCGGGAGTAGAGCGCCGAGACCGCGTCGTGACGATCCTTTGGGTTGCGTTCCCCGTCCATGAGCTCCCGGTGACTTGTTTCATTTGTGGTATGGCTAGAGCCTCTTATCTCCGCTCCGTATATAACTATTAAAAATCGCTTCCATCCTCGTTATCATCGACTCTTAGTGTTATAGGTACCATTGCTTCTGATCAGCGCGAATTTTAAGAATATCCAATTTCTTACATATTGTTTCTTTACAATTCACTATGATACTATATTAATGTACATGTACGGATTGCTACAGATACTGCTATAAATATATATATCTTTATTTTGTTGTTTTAATTGTTCTGCATGTGTACGTAGGCACGATTTGAAAAAATAAGCGCGTATCGAGTAGAGGTGTCGCGCAGATATAAATACGATAAGAATCAACTGTATTAATGAAAATACACTACGCACCAATTAGTATTTTTAGTTGAAAAAAATTTTTTCTTTATACTTAATTATAGCTTATTTAAAATAGGTATTAATGATTAAAGACGTGCGAGAGAATTTGCAATAAGTGACAATTTTGAATCCAAAGATTCCACTGTACTGCAAAGGCGACTCCAAAGTCAGCTGTCTATTAGAAAATTTGTCAGTCAACAATGAAGCAATGCTTTATTGACAAAGAGATCGGGAAAGAGAAAACCTCTGTTAAGATCTCGTTAAAAAGCGTGGTGATTGCAATCATCGGTACTAATAATGCGGAGGCGAATCACTGTGATGCGAAGCTCCTGCCTACCCCCTCGGGGCGCATGACTAAAGACCAGAACCATGAATATTGTAGCTGCCCGTCTGGCCTCTCGGGTGGTTTCGACCCCAGCGGCCCCGGGGCCAAGTGCCATACGAAAATACTTAGCTGCTTCACGAAAGCGGCTCGATCAACAAGGAAAGGAGTCGCGGCTGTGGCACCACGAGCCCGAATTATCGATCCGCGGTCGTCGAATGTGCGGCCGATTCACGTTTCCCCAGCCCCTGGCCCCTCCGCCATCTAGGATGAGTTGTCGTGGGGCGAGGAAGCCATGGCTTTAGACGTAGACCTTGCGTTGATGCCGTGATGCCCCATATGGAGGCTGCTCTCGCATATGTTACAACGCGCCACTAACGACCTGCTTTAGGCCTCTGACATGCTAAACTGCGGTTCTCCGTCTCGTTCGCATTCTCCCTCCCTCTCTCTCTCTCGCTCTCTCTCTCTCTCTCTCTCTCTCTCTATCTCTCCCTATCTATCTATCTGTCTTCCTTCAGTTTCTCCCCGGGGACAGTAACTAACCATACGATTGTCATTGGCAGCGATCGGGGAAAAATCTATCTCATTTTTTTTTCAACGAGCTCGTAATGAGGGTCCGAGATATTCATTTGTTATTTCCTTCCCAAGATCGTGAATTCGTGATAGAGCATCGGATTTTTTTCACTTTCCTCTTCAGAATATGAAACGGATAGGCAATGTTTAATTTTTACACGCTTTGATAATATTTCTTCTTATCAAAACTTACCAATAATACCTTTAACTACGTCTTTGTACTACATGTTTTCAAATATTTCAAACAGAATTTTTATTAATAATGCTAGACGAAATAATATTTCTTCGCTCACAATAACTTTTGATTTTCATAAAAATGTCTTATTTAAATTTCTTATACTTTTAAATGCATATTGGGTTGATTATGGTTTTTTTATATTATATGTATAATCAAGTTAATCTAAAATCTATTATTGAAAAAATGTAGTTGTATGTATTTTTTAATTTTTTTTAATGGTAAACGTCCTTCTTTTTTAGTGCATACATCACTTTAATTTCAGTTTTTGTAATACAAATTCATATGATCACAACACTGTAGTCTACTTATGCTTTTAGTTAATTCTAAAGTTTTTAAAATTCTTTAATAGCTCTTTAATAATATTATTTTAAGAAAAACTTATCATATGATATAAAATTTATATAAAAATTATGATAAGATATAAATTTGTAATAACTTTTCAAGTATTTTACAAAACTCATAAGACTAATTTAACATTCAAAGTTTTTTATATTTTATTTTCGAGAATATTCCATTTATAATACGTAATAATTTTGTCTCTTTTATTAATATATTTCCAGCTTCTGAGTCGAAGCAGAAGCTTATAGCATCAGTCGAAACAATAGGGATCTTAAAGGATAACGATTATTTCATGTACTTTAAAAATAAAGTAAACTTGTTTACTAAAGAAAAGCTTTGTATAGTTTTTTTTTTAAATAAATTGTATTATTGAATAACAGAAAAAAATAAAGTATCCAGAATAAATTACATTAAAATCGAGCAAGTGAAGAAAATATATAGTTTATATTGTATAAATGTACGTATAAATCACGTATTGAAAAGGGGAAATGTTTGTGATTAGACAGTAAAATTAATGATAGAGGCATATATTAAAGGAATTAATAAAAATTAATAAAAACGTTTTAATATATATTTAACCTACATTTTATAATATTCACATTAAAATATATATTCCCATATATTAATGAAAATTACGGATTTTATTTGAAAATTTTAGTTCAGAGAAGTTGCACTCCGAAGGCGAGGATTTTCTCAGTAGCAATAAAAGAGTGCACAAGGGCTATGAGGTATCCTTTCGGAAGGATCAATGAAAATAAGTAGAAACCGATGCGAGTGTACACCTACGCAGAAATAAGAAGCTTAGCGCTCGCTCTAAAAATTATTAAAGTCCGGAATAAGTTGACATTGTGCAAAAGTATATAAGGGTAACTTTTTAGGTACTAATATTTCTCTCTTTAGCTCTCACTATCTCTGTCTATCTGTCTAATCTCTCTTTCTCCCTCTCTATTTTTTATTTCCTTGCTCTCTTCATTTTTTGGCAACCTGCAGAAGTAAATGAGTTACGTATTGTGCGGAGCTCCTAGGCCGAGCCCCCCGCCGTTCACCCTGGCATAGGCAGCTACAGGCGTGTACACCCTTGCACCCTCCTCGCGTACCATGTTGTATTTCGACTCCTGGCCATCTGGACGGCTATTATACCAGTATTTTAATTTAATTAACTCCGCGTAAAGCGCGAATTCGATCGATATTATCGGCGCTTTCGAGCGGATTAAACGTGTTTGCAGGGATATTTGCAGGCCCCCGTTGATCTACACATACACAGGCTCACCTAAGCTCTTAGCTTTGCATATACGGATTTTGTGAATAAACCAGGCGACAGCGACCTCGATTGGCAATATTTAATTAGGATTGCGGATGATCGTTTCTGCAACAGATTCCCGGAATTTCGGATCGGGGATTTCAATTGTACGTCCAAGTATGGCTCCTCAATAAAAATCGATATCCAAGTGTATTGCAATTGATACACATTATACCTTATATCATGGATGTGAGAAAAATAATCAATTTGGGAAACCATTTTACGCTTTACATAAGTACGCGGACAACTTCGCTATTGTATTGCATAGAAACAATCTAGGCGTCTAAGTAAGTTAAAAGTAGCTTGTCGGTTGTTTTTACTAATGCGAATTATGAAAATCTGCGTGTAAATAGATGATAGGCCTTCGCATGGCTACACAATGCAAACACTTTCTTCTGAGTAGATAATACCAAGGTCAGTTTTATTTGAATACAAATTGGAATATCTGTCAAGAGACCAGAACATAATCAATATTGGTTGTAACGTTGTGTGCCAATGTATTTTATCAAATCATGCGCAAAAAGTTAATATCCAATAGAAACGGTATTCTGCTTACAATCCTTAGAATTTTGTTCAATTGATGTTTTATTTTTGTCATTTCGATTTCAAAATAATACCAGCATCTTATTCATATATTATTTATCAATTTAATACTAAATGAAATGCAAAAAATTATGAGCCGATGGGCAACAAGTGGAGGCAAATAAGAAACTAAATGTAATTAAATATTCAAAGCATCTGTACTATTTCATGTTAAACGACTTTTAATAATTAATGGTTAAATACTTACTACACAGCCATCGAATGTTCATTGCAATCGTACTAATTCAAAGTTGCACACGCCACGACTGCCGATTAATGTGTAGCTTCGTTATTTATTGAACGGTTGCGGGAGCTCGAACACGTCCCTTTGTCATCAAGGGAACAGATTTCCACGGACGCTAGTGAAGTGGGCCCCCGCCCGTTCAGCGCCGGAGAAAAACAGCGCGAGGGTGGAATGGCGATATAAGACATAGGTCATGAATAAGAGCTATTGTGAGCGCTTTCGAGGTCATTTTGAACGTATGTGCCCTGGTACCCACATCTCTCTTCTTCCCGCTCTCATTATCTCTCTCTCTCGCTCTCTCGCTCTCACACATACACACACACACACTCACTTACTTTCTCCCTTTCAATCCTTCTTTTTCTATTTAGCCCTCGCGTGCTCTTGTGCACAGCATCCCCCCCCCCCGCCGGACCATTGAATTCGTGCATCTGTCCTCAATCAGCGCTTCGCAAAAGTGGTATATACAGGTTGGTTTATTGCCGGGAGTATTATTGACCGTATGACGTTTTTTACAAGCATTGAAAAGGCTGTCGACTATTACTCGACAAAAATAGTGTTGGACAATGCCATAATTTTATTTGTACATGTTAACAAATTCGGCAACAATTTCAAACAGCGCACAATATTTGTTATGAATTAAATTCAAGTAAAACATTAATTAAACAATTGGGAATACTTTTACGATGCTTCCATCATAAGTGATAAGTATGTTCTTTTTTAGATTTAAATTTTTTTTATATCTTTCCTCTGTTATCATTCTGCGCACATGTGCAATCTATTGCTACTAATAAATTTGATTGGTCTGTTGCAATTTGGATTGGTGAAAGAGTTTAAATAAAAACATTCACAACTATACGATTGATGGCTATACTCTGTGGTATGGCAGGTATTTATCGGCAAGCTTCGGTAAATTATCATACTAATTGAAAGTCATAACCGGAGACAGATAATTGGGCACGTATAATCGCCTAGTCCTAATTCTCAGAACTTGAGTCTCTCGCTCTTAACGAGGTCGGCAGCGTTTGCTGCTTAATCTCGTCAGCTCGCGACGAAATTTTTCTCAAACGTTCTCGTAGCATATGGTCACCGAATTTGAATGAAGTATTGATTTTATCAACGCTGGCGTCTCATCTACACCATTAAAAGATTGAGATCGGGGCCAAAAATACTCGTGCCCACCAGTAGCTGACCGCGAGTATAAAGTCGCTGCTTCGGAGGAGGGGGTAGAAAGCCCTCGAGGATGCGGCTCTGCGGCACCCCGGGGCCCATTGTCCTTACTCGTTTCTTATTATGAATCCTGCATGCTAGTATTAAAGAGCCCTGTGTTAGACGGACTCAATCTGTTTACAGCTCGGTCTTATCGAGGAGGAGTTGGATAGTGGCGTGTCGGATACGGTGACAATTCTAGCTTGTGTGTAACAAGAGGGGAAGATGGAGCTGAAGGGATGAGAGTAATATAACAGGTGCGCGAATAATTTATCCACAAGCTATAGGAGAAATGAGACAAAGCGACGCCCCAGGACCTCCTAGCCTTCACTCACTTATCCAGGATACATCGTATGAAAGCATAATGGATAAGCATCTTTTTGTAAACGACTAATTAATACCTGGAGTTCTTTTGCTCCGGAGTTTTTCATAACGGTCACTATAACTACTGACTCATTGTAAACATCCTTATTCATCATTATAATAAAAACGTTATTAGTGCTTAGTCTGAACATTGATTTCTGAATACCTCATAATGAATTCATTGCAAATACAGTTCGATCATTTTATGCACTAATTTTTATCGTCAATTTCTTTACAAAGTATGAGAATTTCGATAAATTTTTACGTATTTAGAGTAATAAAAACATGAACGTGCAAGAATGTACTAATTACAAAAAAAGTAGCTTCAATTTAAAAAAATGTTCGGGTAGCTTTTGTTTTCCAATCAATTACGTCATATAATTTAATTTTGATAAATTGCTGCTTCAGTTTTAAGAAAAAAATTGCTTTTATAAATTACCAACTTTTTTAAAGCAGCAATGTCCAACAAAAAGTGCATGCACATTTGTAAATAAAAAAGATATGTAAATTAGTTGGTGTAAAAGGGCAGAACAAAAATGGGTCATGACAACCTTAAATTGAAGAATTTAGTACGCTTTAACTGGCAAAAGGCTACTTTCTTTCTTATTAAAACGATGTCACGGCTCTCTGACAAACGTATTCTATAATATCCCAACATATACATAGTCATGTGCAATTAATAGACATACATATATATACTTACTCGCGCACACGAACGCACACACACACACACACATACACACACACACATATATATTATTTTGTATGTACGTATGTATACAAATATTTATTAGTGCTCGTCAAGATGATACAGTGCAGCTACGCAACGAGCTTAAATCCATTTCGTTAAAAATTTGTAGTGCTGTTTTGTTGATGAAATTCGATGATTTTCGAATGCTTCCCGAGTGTCCAGTGAAAGTCACGCCGTTCCCGACAACTCCAAGGGCTTGAAAAAGTGGGTCAGTATAAGGCGGGTGTACGAAGATTCCAGTGATAAGCGATTTCGCAGCGGCGGCGACGGCAGTGCGATGGGCGTGTGTACTTGCGCGCGGGTGTATATGTGTGGAACCAAAGAATGAATTAAGAGTCACGGTGAAACGACATTTTTCATGATTTCGGGACTAATATAAGAATATCGAGAAGCAATTGCAATTGCGTGTAATCGTAATGCCCATATTAAGTAAGAACATTTGATGACGCGGAAACGATAGTCCAGTATCGATTAATGTATACAATTTCGTAGTGTACTAAAGCTATTTAATTGACATTATGAACATTTACTCAACCTGCTTTATTTATCCTGGAATAATATTAAATATTAAATTTAATAATATTAAATTTAATATCCAATTCACTAATTATTTGCTCGAACTGATTCTAATAGAGAATCGTGGAGGCTTTACCGTCAAATGAAAATAATCCGTAAAGAAAATGCCATAATACGAGCTGGGGAAAGATAAGTGAGAGTATTGGATAGGTAGCGAACTGAAAGCCGTGGACGAAGGTCAGTGGTATTGGCGATGCTCAAAAATTCAAACTTCAGGGACGCTAATGCGAATTGTCAATCGTCCAGTCGGCACTATTGCCTGGATATGTGAATAAAGTGCTAACGATCTCGAAATAGGGTTCCTCCATCGGGATGTGCATTTCTCCTCGTGCTACGGGTTTCGAATACCGAATGTGTGCAGTTTTAGCCGCCGGAGCCTGCGCGCAACTCCTCGCGCTCAGTCGGTCCTCGGGTCCTATCAATATTCATCAGCGTCCTGTGTTCGGCCGAGTACGGCTACCGGGGATTATCCAGGAGAAAGCCCCTCCCCGGCGCTGCAGACACCTTCAGCCCTCGTAGCAGTTGTCTCCTCCTCCGTCCCGCAGCTCCCGTCCGCGATAATGCGCCGGAGGCGGGCAGGGGAGGGCCGTGTAGCAGCGTCGTCGATTCGCGCGGTGAGCTCCTGCCTGTTTCTAATTCGGCAGGACGTGACGTCATATTGCATAACAATTAATCAACGTACGATAACAGCTAGGCGCGTAGGTGCGAGCTTTTGCGGCGCAAACACGGCCCCCGGATGTGTAGAGTGGCGAAAGCCCGATAATCATTTCACCGGGCAGCTTAAAGTGCCACTAGTTAACTCTAAGCCGATTTAAAAGAGCTTTAATATCCCGAATGTTATACCTGCTAGGTGCTATATACCGCGGCACTCGGCCATGGCTCGACTATACCTGGGCTAGAGCTGCTGCTGCTAGAGCGAGGACTTTACGAGAGTTCGCCTCGCACTAGAGTCCGTCGGGCGGGGTGGGGAACGCGGAGGTTGTACCCCATCGGCTACCATTGACTTCCGAATATTTTTGGACCTTTGATTTGGCGCGATACTCTCGTCGATGTCCTACCACCTCGAGATGTCCCCTTTATTTAACGCTCTTATTTTTTCAGCTCTAGCTTCATTGTTAGTCCTTCATTTCTGCGTCCTCTTAAAAAAAAATAACTTTTGCGGGATACTTGCAGACTGCGTCCATTGCTTCGTGCCTTGGTTTATCTTCCTCATTTCACGGTTACTTGTTTTTTCATTCGTCAGTTATTTATTATTTATTTTTTCCACACATATTAAAATCCTTTGTTCTCAGCATTATGAATTTATATTAAATGCATCATGCTTTTACATTTTCTAAAAATATTCATAATTTATATTTTGTTCTAAATAAATTCAGAATTACAGTGCAACAGAATTTTTTAAAGATTATTTTCAGCAACTAAGGAAAAATCAGATAATGCTACTAAAAATGTAATTGCCATTATGTTAATATATGAATCAATTTTTTGAAAAATTACGTTTTATACGTATAAATTTGTTTGAAGAACAAAAAAATGGTTCTTATTTATTAAAAATGTTAGGAAGGTATATCTTTGACATATTCGTTATTTCCACAGTAAAAAACATAATAGTTACAGAGGTATTATAAAAAAAAATAATATGAAATGTTATATATCACACATTAACCATATGAAAATAATAATGGTTGTTTGTTTAAATTAAAAAATACTTTTACACAAATATTCATATGACTATTTCTTCGTAAATAAATATTTTGTAAGTAAAAAAAATCTAGATGACCGTATAGAACGGGGCTGGCTTTGAAACCAATTGTTCATGAAAATTTTATCAAGTGAAAAAAAGCTTTTTGACAATGATTTCAATTACATTAAATATATGAATGAGAGTCCTCGCACTTCGACATGATCCACTTAAATGAAATATTACACGCGTCATCGGTGAGGGCGTATATGTTTTAGCACGTGGTGTTCTTATTGAAAGTAGACGATTTACATCTGGCATTTGAAGTCTCCCTCTCGTATATGGCTAATACTTTTCAATGCGTAAGTGATGGTGCGTTCAAAAGGTTACCGATAATTTTATATCCGCGTACGTTATGCTTCAGTTGTTAAGAATCAAAATGTCGACTTATATCCATGTTCGCATCCTTACTTCACTTTTAATATATAATGTGGAGAGGGAAAAATCCTCCTAATAAATTAATAGGACAATACGAGACGTAAATTATACAATGGCGACTAAGCCAACAGCGAATCGGCATAACAACTTCCGTTCTCCAACTTATTACCATATTTCATGTTTCCGTCGAGGAATTCGCTTACGCCGTAGATAAAACACTTCACGTTGTAGGGGAATTAACCCTTGATTTCCGTGCATTATTCTCTTAGCGAGCCTCCTGAGATAAAGAAGGGCTGTTCCTTCCTATCTCAAGTATGTAGTGGCTGACGTGGAAAGGGGAACAGTGAGAAATACAAGTTACACAGCGAAGGCTCAAAGTCTGCAATTGTGCTGTTCTATACCTTCTGCAGAATTTATCATTTCTTTTATTTCAAAAGGCTTTCTTGTAACGATTTGCAAGAAAAAGTCACGAATAAGATAGAAGAGTCGGAGCGAGGGTAAGAGAGAAATCTTTGGTACTCCATTTTCAACTAATATCTTTGAAATATAACCGTGTATAGCGTGTAAATGAATCTTTTATTCTTATTTTTATCTTCCTTAATGGCGATTATTCTCTTCTCTTACTTAAATTTATTGTCATCGAAACACGTTGCCATAAAAGTATCAGGCGTTACATTTTATCGGAAAGATTTTTCTTTTACGAAAAATCTGTTTTTTACGTTATCAAGTAATTAAAATTCATTTAAAGCTACGATCATTTTGTATTAAAATATTGTTTTCATATATATATATATATATATATGTATTACTTCTATTTTAATACTTATGATGATTTATTTTAGAAAATAAATATCATTTTTACTTACTCTACATAGAGATAAATTTATTCCCTACACCTATAACCCTGCATTACTTAATTAGCCCTGGAATACCGCAATTACAGCTAGCCGGGCTTTTTAATTTCGGTTTGTAGCTCTTTTCTCTAGTGATAAATTTATGGTCGAGCTAATCATACGATTACTATAAATGAAATTAAAATCGTTTTTTTTACCATAAGTTTCACAAATTAGACTTTTGTTATATTTTTCGAAGATTATATTTATATATAATATATAAATATAATAGATTATATATTTAACGCTTACCATTTATTAAACAAACTTTTTTCAGAGATATGTAAAAAAATTGACATAAGGGAAAAATTATATTTTGATAAGCAAACTTTAAAATGATATTTTAAAGTGATCCCAAGTCAAATACGTTCAATGGAAGGATCACTTTTTTCAGTTTTCTAATCTTCTCTATCAATATTATGAATTATTCAATATAAATGAAATTATTTCCTTTTCATTATATAATGCTATTACTTCTAAGAATATTATTTCTACGAATTTATTATTATTTTATTCGTTATTATGTTTTTGGTTAAATTAGAAAATTTTTAAAATTAAAAAAATCAATGATGTATAATATTATAAATTCAATTCTAATAAAATTTTGTATCTCATGTGCATAATATTTCTTGTATAAATAATAGTTGCAGTAAATAACTTTTATACAAAATATTTCATAAGAATAGCATGATGAAACAACAGTTTTATTGAAACAGCAGTAATCAAATTTCGAAATATTTTCTTTTCATTCAAACTACTCTTTTGATTGAATCAACAAATGAACATGAGAACATTTTCAGTTGTATAAAATGCAATATAAATGACTGAATATTAAGTTTCATGGATATTCAAATAGGTTTCCATATGAAATATAAATATTTTTATACCGTTATTTTATGTTTCATGTCTGTATAAACAAACCCGTTTCATGCGGTCACTGCTATTTTCTCATCCAAAAACACTTAATACTTTTTGCTAATATTTTCCTTTTTTCAATGCAACGTTTTTCTATAAGAGGTGAGCATCCACGACTTGGGAAATTCGCGATAAGACTCATTGTCGCCACTTGGAAAGCAATTCGACCGTAACTATTAGCAAAAAAATTGTAGGCAAAGCAATTATGCAGTGAAGTTGTGGATAGGCACAAAGTTGGGACTGGAAGACAGAGAAAGAAAGAGAGAAAGTCATGGTATAGTCGCGCGGGGTGTGCGAGGTTGCACAAAAGTGGCGATGAAGAAGAAGCGATTGGGTGGGCAACGGGGCGGCGGGGGTTGGGGTCGGGAAGGCAGCGACAGGGGATAAATGTACGGGTCTCGGTGGTTCTCTCGACACCTGATCCCTCCTAAAGATGCTATCGGGAAAATTGGATTCGCTCTCGGGGTGACCGCTCAAACGTATAAGCAGCTCATAAAATATTTTTTAGCGCATGAACGCGCGTCCGGACCCGCGATGGGATTTATTTTACGCCCAGATAATAATCTCTGGACTCATAGAGACAGCGTAGCCCTACCCTTTGGCTTTTTACCTCAGAATGGAAGAGAATCATGACAAAAAATAATACTAACGCCACTCACGGGCTTATGCTCAATAGTAACTTACGTTTAGCACGAGTCGAACCCTCGCGATGCGTCCCACCTCCCTTCATCTTCCACCCCCTAATCGTCCGTTTTCGTCCTTTGCCGTCAATAGACTTCCCTTGCTTTATAGACTACGTGTTATCCGGACGGCCTAGAGGAGTGATAAAATATAATGGAAATGCCTCTCTCGCTCTAATCACTTTTAAAAGTCATTCGAGCGGAGTCGTATAGTGGGTCAATTCTGGTCAGCGAATTGCCTTATTGACTAGTCTACGGGAGCCCTGGATGTACTTTTAGCTTCTCAGATGGAGGAAAAATCAAATTTTGCTGGGACGCCTTCGTCCTCGCAATAAGCCGTACACTTGCCTTTACTGCGCACGGCGCGACTCTCAATTGACCCGGCCCCAAAGCCATTTTTCTCCCCATGTCATGTATTCATTAAACCCACACGAACATCTTCCGATGCTTACACTTACTCGAGTACGAGACAATATTTCTTTCCTTCGGTTATTTGAGCAGCGGCATACTTATTTTCTAAGGAGTTCTTAATTCCGCATAAAGTTGTAAATTGAGAATGTTTTGCCTCGCAAAAGCCCTTAATAAAATATTTTCGTGGATACGCGATTTTTTACATTATTTTTCTATTGCTTATGATCCAAAAAATATTTAACATTTATTACATTTATATAAAAATGTATTATACCTTTTCCTTAATATGTGAAGCATATTATTATAAAAAAAACCGCATTAATATTATTCAATATATATATTACCCATTGTCTATCAAAACAATTCGATTTAAGAGAATAGAGGAGGTTAAAAAAATGATGTATCTCTATAAAACATAATGTTTATATGCTTAAAAAGTTACGCCAGAGGCCAGTAAAACGAGAAAAGCAGGGAGAGGCGAAAATAAAAACGTTTATCTGTTTGGACAGGAGTCGAGTGACCGAATCAAATTGATACTACAGCTTGGTTACAGTTCGGTTCGCCAAATAAAAAGCAGAAGTATACCTGAAATGTTAAGCGAAATTCATACTTTATGCTTATTCCAATAAGAAATTTATCACCAGACGTAATATAATAATCATAAGAAGAAGAAAAAAAATAATCATACGTATATGTCAAAAATAGAACGTGTTGGTGAAATTCGCTCTCATTTAAGCCCATAAATTTGCTAAAAATTGTGATTACGAAATTAAATTAGTTATTAAAAAGTTTTCAACTCCATTAAATTTATTTTTCAACCTTTACTCATACATTTAATTAAATTCTTATAAAATTAAACTTCACTGTTCTTAGTTAAGAGCAACTTCCATGTTTACGGTATAGTCAATAAATTATAACTTTGATTGCGAGTAAACATATCATAGTTTCATAATTAATTTCTTAAATTCATTTCACATTTAGATCCTATATTTAAATAAAATACATCGCTTAATGATGTATTATTTTTGCTTGAATATTAGACAATTTGTAATAGGATGCTTTGCATGGAAATTTTAAGAAAAATTTAAAAAAAGCATTTATTTCAATAAAAATTTTGTAAGTTCCAAATTGCAAAAAAAAAGCATTCTATTTTTTAGAACTGGTTCAACATAGAATTATATTTAACATCTTATACTATAAAACCAAATCGCAAAATTGTTTTATTAAATTAAACGACGTTAATCGATGCTTTGACAATGACAAATTAAAAGAAAAAGATTTTCCACAGTTGCTGACAATGCTTCCCGTTGTACAATGCACTTGCTCGACTTTTATAAGCACCGGAAATTCAGTCATGTTTATTCTTGCCACCTCCCCCGCCATAGTGACATTGAACACAGATGCTTGTCAATGTTGACGTCGTTCGATCAAGCTCGACAATGACAAGCCAAGTATACTTGGACGACAACAAGGCGTCCTAGGCCAGAGGAAACAATACAGGAGGCCACGTGGCAGTTCGCAGTGCGCGCAAGTGAAGCTGCCCACGAAATCTCATCAGATTTCTTCCCGATCGTAGCACCGTAAAATCTCTTTGGCGTAATAATCATCAGTGGCCCCGGCCGAGCCAGAAATTGCAGTGGGACAGGAAGTAGCAAAATAGAGGGAGGAGATATTTAAACCAACCCCCAACCCACCCCCAACCCCTCCCCGCTCCGGCAAATCCAGCTTGAACAACCCAGCACCTCCCGCGCGCGAGAAGACCCCCAACTATCGTGCACCAACACAGCTGTGCTGGTCGTCAAAAGTTTTTCCGGGTCGGCTGAGCGGGCGTCAGCGGCTGGGCCGGAGCGGGGTAACCGGGGAAGCGGCGGACGCGCCTCCCGGTATAATCTGCGTTTGATCAGCTTACACGTTATACAGGATGCAGTGACGAGAGATGCGAGCGTGGCCCGGGGATCCGGATAAAAGAGGCTCAGGGTCGGCCTGCCGTAAAATAACATTGTCCCGCGGACCGCGAAGGTGCCTGCCCGGAAAAGCCTCGGCCGCAACCTTACCTCTTGCCCGTCTTTGCGCTGGGCTCGATCGGCGCCCGATCCCGGCTCGACTCGAGCTTTCCGACCCTAGAGCTCGGGCCTACGAGCGCCTCTACTCGTTGCGCCCAAGCTCGCGTGCCGGTGGCGAGGACCGACGCCGAGGACTCTTTCAAATTGCTCCCTGAGGGACGGGGGCGGGATTCTGGATTCTTACATATTGTTTCGAAATCCGATACCAAACTGTAGATAGTTTCGTGCGAGCTATGCAAATACGAGACGCAGTAACAGAAAAACTTTTATCCGTGTCAGAAGTTCCGAAATAGATTCTTGTTTTATGTGTAATCGTAAATCTTTCTTATTTAAGCAATACTACTATTTACATAGCCATAACATCGAAATATTATTACTTTAAAGAATTATACGCATTTTGTTTAAGTATCTTTAGCATACTCGAATTCTCAAACTTATTGGTAACTATGTATAAAAATTTTGGACAAAAAACTTCTTCTTAAGTGTACAGACAAGGAATTTATTCGGTATACAAAAGGAGAAAAGCTTGAAACTGAAAACTACTACTGCACAAGTTTAAATTGCCTTTAACAGGAATGGAAATTTTTTTGCAACAATTTAATAATCTTTTTTTAAAATTCAAATCTCACGAAAATTATTTTAAAGCAAGTGTAAATTGAAAGAACCTATAATCGAAAACATCCGGATTCGTGTGTAAATGTATATTAAATTGAAAACAAAATCTAATCTTTCGAATCAAACACATAAGACAGAGCTAAAGCGGACCAATCTCCTTTATACTTGCCAGATGATATGAGTTATATACACATATATTTCAGTCCATCATCAAAAGCCGATTAGACCGCGTGCGATTTCCGCTTCCCCGCTACTCGCTTGGACGTTGTACAGGAACTTGTGTAATTCCTTTCTCTTTGTGCAGTTTACGAAATTGTAATATACACAAAAGCGAGGACGGCGCTACATATCCACATACCCGTTACATACCCGTAAAATATATTGAAGTAATTTGAAATATAGCTTACATTGTTTCACTGCCTATTAATAACAGTTTTATTTTAGGTCATAATATTTACATATCATTGCCAAGTAGGTTTAACAATGCCTAAATCCATGAGGATTTAAAGCCACTTAATTTATTACACTCTTTTCAAGAAATAAAATATTTATCTTCGATATGAAAACTTACTTTTCGTATCCTTGTAAATTTTTATAAAGTGCATATGTAGGTAATGCCTAAAATCTGTACGAGTAGCCATATTGCAATTCGATTATAGGAGTTTGATACGTTTCATAATTTCTGCTTCATAATTTCTTCATAATTTCTTCATAATTTCTTCATAAATAATATTAACTGTGTACGGTAAAATACGTATTTTTAAAAAATCTCTAAAATCATATCTTCAAAACGTAAGTATTATTGTATAGTAACGATAATAAAATCAATTAATTTTGAATTCAACTAGACGGGATTTCTATAACGAATTGCTTTACTTGTAAATTACTTTTTACTACTTATTACATTAATCAATTTTCAAATAGCTATAATCTCAACTTTCTATCCTTTTCCTTCTGATCCGTATTATGCATAACGCTATGAAAATGTTTGCAGTCGTAAAAAATACAGGCGATGCTCTCGCGTGATTCATTCGTTACTCTCGTAAAGTCGAAAAGACATTTTTCAGCTGTACGGTGTTAGCAGCGCATCTTTTGTCACCGCGACTAGTTTTGCGCATAGCCCCGTTCACACATCCATGCGCACGCGCAAAAATTAACGGAAAGACTTACCCTCGTACGGGGAAAAGGAATCCCGTACAAAGAGAGAATAGCAAAGAAAGATCTTGAATGCCAAGCCAGAAGCGCGAGTCCAAAGCAGAATTTCTATTTTGATCGGGAGACGCATATATTTTCATATTTGAGCTAGCGAACAAGGAATATTGTAATTTGCATTGTAGACGGCGGAAAGAAGTAAGTCAAAGATGGAAGCGGCTCCGTTGGGAGTGTGTGTGTGTGCGTTAAAGAAAGAGAGAGAGAGAGAGAGAGAGAGAGTAATAAAGAAAGCAAGGGAGAGGTGGAACAGCCATTGAAATTGGCAGAGTATGCAAATTCCGATGCCTGCAAAATGCAGGCTGAATCTTCGCGCGCATTTCCCACGTTTCTGATCTTTGCTGAATGACATCGGCTAAAAAATGTGACTCGCTTCTAACTTATTATGGGATATAGTTAATGTATACCCTATTAATTATCTTTGTGGTAATTGAATCCGAGAAGATATTTGGGAAAATATTATTTTACTTGGTTACTACTGTAGTTTGTGTATCATGTTATATAATTGATCGTGGAACTCGTCGTGTAATTGCCAATATATCAGAAGTCATAGGAAATTGTATAATATACATACTTAGTATTTGAAATATAGGAATAACTTGTATTTGTAATGCTATTGATATACCTTATCAATTTAAAAATAAACTGACATTTGAAATACTAATGGCCATCGTATTATCGTGTGCTCTTTAATAGGGCAATTTATTTTTCAACTATTATTTCAACGATTCTCTGCTGCTAAAATTGAACCGATGTTACTACTGCGAAGGTTAATCAATGTGAAATTAATGAAACCATCATTAAAATGATATCGTATCGTACCACAAATTACATTTGCATGTTTATTCGACATTAAATAAGGAAAATTGTGCATCCATTCTCTTTAACATCTAGTTATGCATACATTATTGAGTATGTGCTGGCAGCTACGATTCGTGAGAAATCGACGAATATAATAAGGATTAATAATGCTTTTAATAATAATAGTATTCAATGTAGTATCCAATAATTCACAAAGGCTCAAACTTTTTTTCATTCTTCTTCGTAATAATTGTTTTACCATTATGAAAACACAATTGGATATGTAAAACAGTTTTAGCCCGTAGAAATTTTAGTAGGCAAGAAAATGGGACTAAATAAGCTCTCTGATTTGTGATAAGCTTCAACTCAATCTTTTATGACTTTTAGACTATAATTCGAGCCCCATTATACGAATTGTTAATTATGCATATTCCGAAACTATTGTTGTCGTTTTTGTCAATATTCACTGTAAGATCGGGTATGAAAATTACAGATTTTTTAGCCAATGATGAATTAACGATAAGTTGACGGCTTTCAACCAAAAAGTCAATAGAGCAAATTCGTAAAACACTTGTCAGTCACTGTTATTCCCACACTTAAGCAACAATAGATCGCTTAAGAGAATGCGCGATTGACGGCGGGGCGGCGAAAGAGGTAGGGAGGGGGAGGGGCGCGAGCGGGCGGGTTAGGTATAGATAAAAAAGAGCACTTCGGGCGATACAAAGAAGGGAGGAGAGATCGCCCTTCCGAATATCGAGAGTAGCGCGTGCACAGAACGGGCGCAAAGTGTCAGCGCCATGGAGAGAAACGAGTTCACGCGGCGCGTCCACGATCCACCCACGATCCACCCACACCCGCTGAGCCGTGAGCGTCCCAGAGAAGCCAAACATCAGCAAAAGGCCCCCCCCTCCTCATGCTCCTCCGGCCCCCGCCCCAGGCCGCCGTCGCGGTCCGACCCCGGGGGTGGAGGCGAGCGAGCCAGGAATCGCGCGACCCGACGACCGAGGCACCGGCGCAACGCGCCCCTCTCCACTTACCCTTCGGCGCGGGGTCGCGCCGCCGAGCCTCCCCGCCCACGCACCCCCTGGGGAGGACCGGGAGAGATAGGGAGGAAACGAGAAGGGCAGGGAAAACACGAAATTCGTAATAGAGAGAAGCACTCGTAGATATACGAGCGCCTTCCGGAGCGCCGACGGGTTTTACTAATAACCGATACCCCTAGCGAACCGTGGAATATTATAATTGATTTATAGCGGCAGTCGGCCGCGGAATCGGATTTATCGGTGCTCCGTGGACCGTTTTGCAAGGACGCGCATCATTGGCGTCCTGGCTTGAGCTCCACGCACCCGCCACCGACCGCCCGTCCACCCCCTGAGCCGCCCTCTTTCCATCTCAACACGCCGATGCGTGGGTATGGCCTGCCAAGAGCGAGCTCGGCTTATGCGGAGCCTCCGAGATCGGCCACTTGCCACGTCGATTACTCGTTTGCCTCCCCTTCGCTTCATTAGCACCGCGGCACTTTACGACTGAGACACTCCGGACGGTGCTTTTTTCCCTTCGGGCGAATACGATCTGCAGCGGCAGTCGATACTTTTTTTTCACGCAGCTGATGTCCATTGTTCACGCGGGACTTCCTACTTCGATACGAGCTCCGTCAAAATCGTGCGAATTCATTTTCGAACATTGATTATTGGTAGTCCACTGCTCATCATCGGGCTCTGCTTATCAGGAATATACTACTCTGAATAATACTATTCAAAAAATAAAACTCTATACTCTATGGCCATCAGTTTATCGAATTATATGTAGTTATTTAAAAGTTGAAATTATAATGGAGTTTATAGAAAAGACTTGCCTTTCCCAATAAATACAGTTGAAACTGTTATTATCCATTTTTATTAATGAATTTAATAGAGGTGAAAAAAATTACGATAAAATGCTTTGCGCTAAAATTGAATCGAGATCAATATTAAAGTAGAAAACTTACGTAACGTTATTAAATAGTTTTGATATTATTATTTAATTTTATCATTTATTATTACAAATTTTTATTGTAATCTGGCATTTTTAATTTCATTGTTGTTTAAATATGTTGAAAAAACTTTAAATTGAAAAAATAATAAAAAAATGCAAATATAAATCTTTATATAATTCATTAGATCTATGTAGATTCCTGTAGAATATTTTTTAATATTAAATGTAACTATGCAAAGCGCAGCCAAACAATTTCACCTTACGTATATAATAAAAATAAAATAAGAAAGCTACCGTTCAGTGATCATATTAAGAATAAAAAGATGCCCAAAGCAAATGAATACTGCCATAAATATCAAGGCGACCAGATGGTATTTTTTTTGGTCGAAACATTGATTTCGCGTATTTCCATAAAAATAATTCCTATGAACAAAATTCGGGTTCTTTCATTAAAATTCTAAATAGGTTTTCAAACTTGAAAGAAAGAAAGACGTAAAACAATTTCATTGACCATTATATCTTCTATTATCTAGGCCTAGTATCTGATCCCTCGTTAAAAATAGTTTTTCAAAATTTAGAAATTCATCTGAATGCTAATGATAATTAATATGATTGATATCGAATCTTGGATAAAGACATTGGATAACACCAAACACTCGATTTAGGACTCTAATGCGACATAAAAAAAAGTGCACTAGTAATCGTATCTTTACGATTCTCATACTTATTCCAGACATAAATTCCAAATATTAAAAATGGCTGAACTTTACAATAAACGATGTTTTTAATTGCTTTAAGGATGTTATTAAAAATTCATAACGCTAAATATATATGTACATTACTAGGATGTAAGCTAAATACGAATGTATAAATAATAAAAATGAATGTTTAACTTTCGGAATACGATAGAGAAGCGATGTCGATCCGGAGATGCGAAGATAGTAGGAGCGCGAGAAGAGCGATAATTTTTACGGTCGCGCGCGCTAAGCTGAGCTCCCCAGACTCGCTTCGACGTCGAATTAAAAGGCCTGGGTAACGAAGAGGGCAAGGAAATCAGCGTGGAAGTGCCTGCGCGAGCGACGGCCACCGAACGGAGCAACACTTTTCGCCGAGAGTTGCCGCGCTTTAGAAGAAAGGGTTGGCGATAAATTTAAATGAAGGGGGAGTTCGCAATCTGTGATTCAGCGCCATTAAACACAGGATCTTTTAAAGACACCCCGGGGCACTTACCCATGAGATAGTGCATATCCGGGCTAAGCAGCTTGAGGCCAAGGCTCGCCGCGATCCCTGAATTATGAACTGCCAAGTGCGACGCGAGCAGGCAAAAAAACCGGCGGCTCGACCCGCGGCTTTCCTGCTGCGGACGGGCCTCGGCGCCGGGGCCAGGGGCTTAACCCGGGAGTCAGTGTAGGCGACAAGTGCGCCCGCACCAGCTTAGGCTTCGGTCGCAGCGTTATTTTACGAGTAGCCAGCGCTTCTTTGACGTGAAGGATTTGTGGCCTCGGTGCGCCGTCGTAATTTTGAAGAATTTCCAACTCCACGGTGTTTTCCCTTTACTTTCACCCTGTGCTTACGCAAAGAGAATAATGAGTCTATGTTAATAATGCACTGTTTCGATAGGATGGCTGAAAGGTTATAATTTAGCGCGTTGTTTATATCCCGACAAGCTCGTTCTACCTTTGCGAATATAATTGCCTTTCTTGGTGATTTATAAACTCGCTTATCAAACTCTAGATTAATGATGCTACGCTAAATTTATGCAGCTACTTGACTTCTAACAAATAGAAAGAATAATTAAATATTTCCATTCATTGTTGTATTAAGCTATCTGAATTTTAATACATTATTGTTCTTATAGCCGTTCTTCTGCTATTATTGTACAGTTGTGCGGGATGTCGCTCGCTCGACGTTGTCCCTCCACTCCACTGTTTTTCGATTCATTTTCATTTTCCTTTACTTCATTCGCCATTACGCGTCGTACTAGTCGAGCACCTCGTTAACCTTTAATGAGGCAGAAAAAGGCAAATACGTCTACTTACTTTTACAGTGATAAAAAATAAGAAAGCTCTGATTTATATCGTCTCGATATTTTTCGCAGGTCTCAGTGTTTCTTAATTCGAGGTTTCTACTGGCTACCAACAGACGGAATAATTTAATTTTTCGGTAAATCGGTTGGAAGTAAATAAGAGTACAGTCGGTAGCACAAGTGTTGCTGCGTCGTCTACCTTCGTGATTAACAAAAATATGTTGAGGCTCTATCGCTTCTAATGAAATGTTCATTTGATAAGTGATAATTTTTTGCCGAAATATTACAATTATACCATATATTTGCGTGTACAATTAATCAACTAATGGCTATTTACAAGCAATAAGCGCATCTACCTTTTTGCAGTTTAAATTCATAAGACTTGCTCCATCGAAGATAAAACCGAGACTGCTACTTTGTGAAAATTCGAGTAATACTAATTTTATTGTAGCAAACGAATTTTTAATTGCAGATTCCAATACTTTGGCGACGAATAATTAAAATGTTCGGGTCGATGTACGAAGGGATAAGTTAATTATTTTGAAACGTCATTAATCTAAAGGAAATTTCCCATTGTCAAGAATTCATATAGAGTCAATAATTGTGAGTCTCGAGTACTTGAATCCGTCCTCTCGTGCCGATGAGAAAGCCCTGACCGAGGAACAAGTCCAGCGAAGCCAAAATAAACCTTGGCCACGGAGCCTCTCGAGTTTCAGGGTACGCAACGGGCAAAGGTTGACGGAGGAAAAGAGGCAAAGCTTCGTGGGAAAAAAAGTCGTGGAAAGCGCTGAAACAACGGATTCGAGAGCCCGGTCCCGCAGAGCCCCGAGGCAAGACTAAGACTTCTCGGGCGCTCCTCCTCAGTATTCCATGTGGCGGCGCTCGTCGAGAGGCGATTTGACCAACTTAACTGGCGTCGCGTTTCCGAAGGTCCGGGGCTTGGGCGCGACGGCCGAGGTGCCACCGCCCGACTCCCAAATCCGCCCGGCTACAGCCCCGAGGACGTCCGCCCGGAATATCAATTCACACTCCAGGCCGAGGCCATATCGACGAGGCACTCGAGAGCGTGACGCAAATGCCAGATGCAATCAGCGATGCGCGATCAGCCGTAGCCGCGAACTTCTTCGTCCCTTCTCGAGCACCGGGCCTCGACGCCGCCTCCCACCCCCACGTCCATTATCTACAGACGATCACAGAGGCTGCAATCTGGCGGGTACCGAGGGCCACCCACGTACACTCGACGCGCCGCTTAGCGTCTTACACATACGCACGCGCTCCCTTTCCCCCTCCTCCTCCTCCTCCTACTCCGCCTCGTCCTCCTTACCTAAGTACGCGTCTACCTATGCGCGTACTTGTGTACACGAGTACACATGCACATACGTGTATTTTTATTCGCATAAGCGTCCCGTATACGCGAGTTGTGTGCGAACAGTGGCGGTGACCGAGAAGTGGAGAAAAGAGCCGCGGCATGTGGCCAACGTAAGATAAACGTACGGTCGTGACTGTTTTACTTATTCGGTGAAACGTATTCTTTAGTTTTGTTTATATCCTTCTCCCGTGACGCTTTTATTATAAGCCGAAAAAATCTACTCCCAGCCTCCTTTCGTTTTTACCTCTTTCTCGATTATGTGCCATCCAATTTCTATTAATAAATCGAGCTCTCCAGACCAGAAATTTACAGCGCTGAATTCATTAACTAATTAAATAACACCACACGAACCTACGATTTATCTATACAGAGATTGATAGTTTCGCTCCTACACTTATCGACCATATATTTCTCTATTCCTCTTGTCTTGTAATCAATGAGGAGCTCTTCTTATATTATTGGGGAAAGAGGAGATAATTGATTAATTTCAAAGTCTATTTTACACTCCAAGAGTTGGTGAAAAAAAACTTGCTCTTCTTGCTTAAATAATTTGTCGATAAATATTATCTTGAGTATACTGCCGGAGACGTATTAATGCAATTAAAACTATAAAGGCAGTTGCATTAAAGAATGTGTAAAATAAAATGTTTTTCAAGCTTGTATTATGTTACGGGAAAAAATTCTAGTGTAAATAATTTAAAGGAATGATTAGTTAAAAATAATAGTCATAGCTGAATTAGCCTACGATAGAACAGCAGATAACAGATGAATTCGTAGCGATATTTAACTGTTAATATTTAACAGCTAGCCAGGCTTCGATAAATCATAATACGAAAAGAGATGAGCGTAAACAGTATGTGCGCTTATGCGTCATCCCAAATTTGTTGAAAAAGTCTAAAGAGAGAAGAGATTGGCTTCAGACGGGATCCGCATATGACACCTCAATCACTTATGGACTTTAGTTACATTTATGAAACGATCGAGGGCTCACTTCTCTACGCGCCAGAAGCACTATGTCGCGTTCCCCTTAAGCTTTTGCAGTTTACTCGGTCAAAGAAAATGAATAAAGATAAGCTTTTACCCTGATACAATTCCAGGGGTGGGTCACTACTTTTCGACTCTTATGGAATTCATTGGTGCACACGTGAAATTCATACTGTTAGTGTAAATAAATACTGATCTGTTTACGGCTTTATGAAAATATGCTATTATTGATTTTTTTTCCGTCTTGTATGCCTACACGTGTTAGGTGCGCTTATGATTAATTTCGAGGATTAAGGATACTTTTGTGGTGACTGATCGAATGCAATATCGTTGATTAAAATTTCCTATGATGAAACATAATGTATGTAGCCTGAAAATTTTTTTCTTATCGTAATGTATCGTATGACGCGACATGAAGAATAAATTTGTGAATATTTTGAATAACAGATTTACGGGTAGACATACTCTCAAGTGAAACAGCTTAGATCGTGCATTAAGTTTTCGAATCTATTAGAAATACTTGTTACATCGAAAAAAAAATTAAATTATTAAGTAATATCGATACGATATCGATTTAATATCAGCTACCAATGTTTTTCGAATTATTCTCGTTTTATATTAAAGAGCTTTAATAATCAAAAATACAGTTAGCGATTTCCGTATCGAACAATTCGTAATTCAAACAACACCAGTTGGGCATCAAACTTTAGCCGAAATTGTATTGCGAAATCCATTGAAATACAAATTAGTTGAATGCGGTCTTATAAATGAGAATGCATTTTAGCTTATAGTTGGTGGTACTTAACGGGAAAACGATTCATACGAAACTAGGTGTAAAAGTCCTGTCAATGCTCGAGCAACTGCATCGTATACATAGCAATAACCGTTAAAAATTATCCTTCATCGTTTTGGCCACTCTGACAATAAAAATCTTCCCTACTCCCGTAACAGCCGAACCGCCCCCAATTCAGTCAACACGTCGGACAGTTTGTCGCCGTTTTCCCTCGCCGGCAATTGCCCGGCGATTCCGGGTGACAAACGATAAAAGGTAGAGTGGCCCGGCATCAGACGTCAGCTACGGAGAAGATAGGCCCCCGCAAATGATATATAAGGAAGAGCCACGACTCGTCCGCGTAGCAGCGGAAGCCAAACTCTCATAAGACGGAAGACGCGTAAAAAGAATCTTTCTAAAGTTGAGTGAGGAGAGGGGAAATGCGTCGAAAGTACCGAGAATTTATCGGCTCAATTTAAAAACTTCACCTTCTCGGTATTAGCATATTATTTCAATGGGCGCTTAGTAGGCGCCGAGGCCAACCAAGTCCCCAACGGCGCCACTTTTTCCGCGCGACGAATGAACGTTGATAAATTATCCCTTTGAGTGATGATCGCGGACCCGCGCCAAAAGCGCGGGACTTTTGGATGCCGGCGACGATGGACCGAAGGTGGAGGTGAAGGAGGGCGAATGGACCGAGAGTCCGACCCCCGGATGATTGACACCCGAGTGGGCGCCTTGTCGATAATCGGCCCCGGCAGCTTTTAATGCCGTACGTGGGTGCATCTATTATTCATGACAATGTGCAGGATTAGTGCCGTTCCACTATTTTATGCGCCCTGATGCTCCACCAACAACCTGCTTCCTGCTCCTTCTTATTAATGCCTACGTCACTCCATCGAATCTTGACATCACTCCCCCCTCCCCACACCCAAACCTGCCGCCGACTCAACTCCCTATTCAGCAAGTTTTGCCCAAATGAATCCTCACTGCGTTAAGGCCTTAGATTTGGCCTCTGTTTTGGATTCATGAAAATTTTTACTTTACATACTTTGCATAAATATATTTATTACTATATAAATTTCTTAAATATTAAATGTGCCGAATATCGAGAAAATTCCCTACATGACGAATCATTTTAATATTGAAAATTTATAAAAAAAATAATCACAATAGTTATGGCTGAAAAGCTTAATAAATACTGCTTAGGTATTAATAAATATTATTTATGAAAAGCATTTCAAGTAATTTTTTATTTCAATTTATTTTTCATAAAAAGAAAAAACATTTGTCATCATAATCGTGGGTTTGTTTTAAAGAAATAGTACCCTATGTAAGTAGATTTTTTTTTGTATTAGTTGCTTGATAAGTATTCTCATCATATTTCAATAGAGATATATTTATTATATAAAAAAGGCAATTTTACCTTACCAGAAGTTTTTTAGTAATTATATGTTAGAATTTTAAACATTTTCATTAGATAAGGTGGATAAGTAAATTTTATGCTACAACAGTGCGACTGAAAAACTATTATAACCATAATTTTTCATCTAATTTAAATATGTATATTTTATTATCATATGTGTGTATATATATATATATATATATATATATATATATATATATAATAAGAATACGGTCGTTCAAATACTTACCTTACATCTCCAATATATTATGTAAATGGGTCATATTTTGTATGTGCACCTGCACCATTTAATGTTCGACGTTATTACCATATAAAGTCGAACGACGTAGAAGATGAAACGTCCAGTATAACTGGAATAAAGTTAAATCAGCTGAACTTCCGCTAAACCAATCACTAGTGACCTTTGAAAGCTCTTTGAATTTCTCTTTTGCAATTTCTTTTAGAATCCAAAATTATGAAAACCTTTGACTCGATACTATGATTCATTTTTCAAAAAATTCAAGCGCAGAAGTAAATTCTAAACCTATAAATATCAATTTTTTTAAAAAATTGCTATTAATGATACTTTATTAAATATTTGTATTGATACAAATAAAAAAATACAAAAACTACAACATAATAAAAAATGGAGTAAAATTCTTCTTTCTGTAAGAAAAAAAGGTATTTAGACAAGAAAAAATTTTCAAAACTATTTATTTGATTTATTTCATATTTTACTTCAATAACAAAATTAGTAATAGTTTGTAATCGGTAAAAAAACAAGTGAAGTAATATTATCAATTCTTCGTTACTCACACTCAAATCGATTTATTTTGAATTTTTCACTTTGATTCTTTTTAGCTTGCATTGGTTCGGGTATTATATCCATAGAATTTACATCCGTGCTGTCTCATTGATGTTTTTTATTTATTCTATAGTTATTATTATCTATTAAATTATTTACTTAATCTTCTTGTGGTACATACAGTTCATATTACATATTATAGCCTCAGTCGATAAGTACATCGGTAGATAGAGTAGAGTAAAGACATCAGTAGATAATAGTATTATATAATATTACCATGCGTGGTAATGATTACTACATTACCATCATTAGTTAATAGACTACATTTCCGACATTACCACGCGATTCCTGCATGAAAAGGATACATTCCAATACATCTACTAAGTTAAATTAGGAATGTATTTTTTTTTTAAATATTTATTATATCCATACATTATGTTATTAAAGTATCATTTACAATTTATAATAATGAACAATCAAAAACGGGTTCTTTATTTTCCAATCATATGCAATTATTGTTGTAAATGTACATTGATTGTAACAGCATTAATAATAGCAATCATGTCATTATTTTAAAGTGTTTTGCTGAACTTGATGACAAGTGCAACAATAATAATACACAAATATTACATCAATCACATTGTCAGGCGTTGTATAAAGTACGTTATTATAAATTAATTAGTTTAATACATTTATTACTTTACAGAAATGTAGGTATATTTAAATTTATAATGAAAATTACAATGTTTAAATAAGCCCTTCTATAGATGTTGGAATGTGATTCATATCTTAACATGAAAGTTATATTCGTATTATATTTCGTAAATCATATTTCGCAATATTATTAATAATTAAATTCAGTGCGTTGACATTTTTGTCATATTGAAGTTTGTTTCTGTTGTACGAGCGACATTGTATGAATTTATCTTATAAAAATTGCCCGCGTATAGGCATAGAATCTTCAATCTCATCGACTGATAATGTCAGACCAGAGACCATCAATTACTGCCAATTCGCCGAATTCGAAAACACTCGTTCTCTCACGAGAAATTCGACGCTTTTTTATCTCATTATCTACCTTCGAGGCGTTGCCCCCTCCCCCTATTATTATGCTGGGCGAAGCAGTTAAAACTCTGCTAGTTATGTTTTTGAGCACGCAAAACGTAACACACATTTAGGCCAATTAAATCGCACACTATTATCAAACCTAACATCCCTTTGCGCTTAGTTGTCTTCTGATATTTCTGCACATCTATTTCATTTTTCGCTTCTTGCTATTTTTATTATTATTCATATTTTTATTATAATAATCGGTATTGTTATTATAGTCATCAATATTAGATTAATTATTGTTTCTGCTGCTGGGATTGTTGTCGAGGCCTGCCTATTTTTTTCTCTATTACCGCGGATGTCCAATGCTCTAGTATTTCCATTTTATTGTCAGTTGTATTTTAAAATGAAAACAAATCCGAAACTACCAAATAACAAATGTAACGGTTAAGTATAATTTTGAAAAGCGAAAGGGCAGTTATTCTCTCGTCGTGAAATGTTATTTGTTAGCCAAACATGTATTTATGCAAATTTAGCGAGGTGATTTTTTTAACCTTTTCAAGAAAAAAACTATTAATGCTTCATTATTGTACGGCGGCAGAGTATGTTTATTAAAGGTATTGAATTCTGAAACCAGTTTAATCATAAGAATCTAAAATATAATTAGAGATGTGTATTTCAACTGGTATACATCAAGGATTTAGAACATTATTATTACTAAACCTATAGAGTAATATTCCACTGTATTTTTTTTAGAATATGAATGATAAAAATAATATTCTTGTCAAGAGTCATAAATCATTGTTAATGGGTATTAATCTTTGTTTCTTAAAAAAGAAAGTTCATAATTTAAAGCATTTGTTTGTAAGTATAAAATGTGTGAATAAATTAAATAACTTAGTAGCCAATATACGCGCAGATCAACACACACGCACTCACACGTGAGCGCAAGACTACAAACAGTTTCATTAAAAACATATGTGTACGAATTTGTAGCCGTGAGTAAATATAAGCACTCGAAGTTGGAAGAAACTATTTGTGCATTAATTTTAAAAAGTCCGTAAACTATTTATAATGTGTCAGATACGTTCTACTTGATATTAACGTCTTTTCATCAATCAAAGTTAAATAGAAAACGCCATAAGGTCGATTCGTATTTTTTTTTTTTTTTTTTTTTTTTTTTTTTTTTTTTTTTTTTTTTTTTTTTTTTGCAATAATTATACTCACAAAACTCACAATATACCTTGGAATATACATTATATTTTAACGTCTACCCAGCATAGAGGAAAAATACGTATCTTTGAAAATCTTTGATACTAAGTTAAATATGGAGCGCTTAATAGTAATAACGATAATAACGGTTAACGATAATCGGATGACGTAAGGAGAAACAGTTTTGTAATGAACCTAGTCACCACAAGTATATTTTAAAGTAATTTTTGTAATAAAAAAAAAATCTAAAAGATTGTTTGTGATTGCGAAGGAGAAGCATTAGGAGGTGCATCAATATTTTAAATCTAATTAACAAGGAGAATAGGTAGATGAAGCACATGTGCCGAGAGCCCATAATCCAGTATATAAGAGAGCGATATCCGAATGTCTAAGGTAAACGCAAGTGCGAGGTTAACCTTGCATATTAAATTCTAAACTACGGATCAACTAAACAAGCGCTCGCGGCCATATCGATAAAGGGCAGGAGTCCTTCAAAGGGGCGCACTAACGCTCAAAGCCGTCAGGTTGCTTGTAAATTTAGCCCCCTGTAAAAGAGGGAGAGAGAAGGACTTGATCGTCTCGAGGCATGAAAGGAATACGTCATTAAAAAAGTTCGCAGGCAAAATGCACGAAGGCCGGCAGCCGTAACGATAAATGACGGCGTAGCGCGGTTGCAGCGCAAGCCTCGTGACATAAAAGTTTAAAGACGACGCCGGCCGGCGCCCCCGCGTTGATCAATCGCCCGATCGCACACGGCTAAGGTCGCGCGCCGCGATTCCAGCCCCACTCGAGTCAGGCACGTACATCCTCGAGCTCCGCCAGCCCCCGCTATTCGGCCCCCGTAGCCGTAGTCGATAGCGCCGGGGGCGCACATGCCGCTAATGTGGATATTATGGTGTGCCCGACGCTCGGCACCCGGCGCTACTTCGCCTCCGGTCATCGACGGCTTACCCCCTTACTTACGGCTTTTCGGGGTCGGGAACGACTCGGATGCGCCCCCGGCCCCTAATTGACGCCGCGTCTTTGTTGCGCCCGTTCCTTCCCGGAAGTCTCCTCCTCTATGGCTTCTAATACGCGCTCCCCCCCCCCCCGATCACTCTGATATTCTTCGGGCAAATGTTCCTTCGGGATGCCCGGCTTTCGGCCCCTGACCCACCGATCGCTATTGGATAACGGGAAATTGCCGCCTGCTTCCGACTCCCTCGCCGCCGCTTTCCCACACTGCGACGTCCCTGGCTTTTGTTATAGCGCTGCATTCCTACATCAGGATACGATTGATTAAGTCCTTCGGAACAACCTGGCGTTTCCGCTCCTCCCGACCATTTGATCATTCTTCAATAGGCCCAGTCGATGGAAAAGATATTGGATACCTATAGATATGTATGCACATACATATGTATATGTATACGTAAAGCGGGGTTATTATAAACGGGGTTTGTCTTTTTTCGAGCTAAGTTTAATTAAAGTAAAAAGGAAAAAAAGGATAAAAGTAGTCACGTTAAGAGTGATAATTTACGAAAATTGTTTGCGGTTACAGAAAGCTACAGTACTGGAAAAAAATAACAAAAATAATCAAAAGAATTCATTATTTCAGCTTTTTCAAGAACACACGTTCCAATGCTTTATTGAACAGCGCTTATTTTTTCGTTTCGAATCGTTACTCATACACTGTCGACATCGGTGTTTTGTCGAGTAATTGCACAGTAGGTGTATAAACGGAAGGGGAAAAAATCTGTAACTTTCGTGCGAAAGGAAAATTTGTATTTTGTTCTTAGAAGTAGTTGGGAGCTTATCTCCAGCGAGTGCACGTACAGATGTTGAAAACGCTACGTTTTATTATTGCTCTAAAGAAAGGGTGAAAATAAATTGCACGCATTTAAGCTGCACATTTCCGAACAGTGAATCATCGTACTTTGGAACTTGAAACTGATTAGCATACGCGATGATCGTTTACTGCCTGCTTCTCATTTTACCACCGGCCGAAATTTCATTTATACGACGATTGATTTATTATTAAGTTTATTTTATGATGTTTCAACTTAATGCCCATTATTTTATTCGGATGACGCCGCGTATTCCCTAGCAACGTACGAATGTATTATTATTTAAGCAGCGCGATTAAAATGAATGTTACTCGAGTAAAATGTATTAAAAAAACCCATACATCCGCGTGCGCGTGCATTGCAATAATTTATTCCTCCTATCTTGGGTTATTTATAAGTCAGAAAAGGCAATTATTGTTATTTTTTCAAATCAATTACTATAAAGTAATTGAACGAAATCGGTATTAAAATAAAAATAAAACGATGATTAATATCATCTAGGAATAATGCATTATTCTCTTTAACGCATCGACTTTTCTTCTGCTCCATCATTTCATACGTTAAATTGTATATACGACTTTCTATTGATTGTCTCGGATTCTGCTATAAAATTAATCTACAGACAAAAATATGGGAAGTTTTTAGTGATATATATTGCCTTATCTGAGAATAGCATCGTTTAAATAAAGGAACATAAAGTCAAAGTCAATGAACGAAATATATGATGTACGTTACAAGAGAATCATTTTGGTCAGAACTTTAAAAGACATTTTTAATATAACTTTTATGAGCCTGTAAACTAAACTGATTAAGTAGAAGACTTTAGAACGGCAAAGTGCTTTTCATGATTTATGTAATCTTGTGCGTTGATAACAAATTATTTAGCTTATAAAGTGGAAATATTTTAACATCGTTATTCTAAAAATAAACAAAGAATATTAAAATTTTTTTTTTTCCGTTATTTTTTGCTTGATTTTATTATTATTATATCAGAAGATTTAGTCCCAAAAATAAAGGCATCCATATTTCACGACCCATTTTCGGGCAGACGTTTCAAGGCGCATTTCAATCTCGGCTCAAAGCCCTCGATACGTTTAATCATCCATACGGGCAAAAAACTCGTGCGCCTTCACAGGAACGTCAAATTCTTAAAAACTCGGCAATATTGGTAGAAATAAAATGCCTCAAAGGTGTGGAAGCTCATTCAGCAGGGCAAAACATCGCCCGCGCCCATAAACCAGTATACAGCGTAAAATCAGAGTCGCCCGCGCACGACGTGCACCCGACCAGTTATTTATCTGTGAATTATCGCTGTGTAATCCTTGCGCACCGAGGCTCGAGCATCTCTTAAGATTCCTTACTCTTGTGGTATGATTTATTAAAAACTGACCAAAAAGTCACTCGCCAGGGCTCGGGCACTTTTTCTTTCACGTCCCGTTTCACCTAATACAATTTGACTGCGCTGTGACGGGCTCCGACTATCTTTTGCGATATCATGAATTCTTCATTTGCTGGATAAATACGTGTATACAACTGTGTGAATAAAGTTAAAGTATGCAAGAAGCGAAAGGGAATAAAATCATGCGTGCTAATCCATGTAGGCGTAGAAAGGCAATTATTTATGTGAGAAGATGTATAACTTAATTAAAATCCTCGATATAGAGGTGTGGATCGAAGAAAAGAATTGTGCCTTTGAATTAAATGATGCTGCAAAAGTAATAATGCAGTTGTTTTTTTGTTTTTGTTTGTAAATATTGAGTGCAAGATTTGTTTATAAAATATTTGTAACTGGTGAAGACAAAAGTAATTTACTCGTAAACGGGTAGTATAGAAAATATATGGCTTAAAAGTACTAATTTTCTATAATTCAGCTGTGCGCCTTTGTAATTTTGCAAAAACAAAAAAAAAAAAAAAAATGCTTTCGAGCCAAGTAATCGGAGGAAAGCAATTTTATTTTACGCTCCTCTTTTCAAGAGAAGGCATTGTATTACTGACATTTTTGTTCGTAATTTTTTACGCGCGCATAAATGTATCTTATTACTAGAGTAGCTAAAATATTCGATTTTTAGATGTACACAGGAATATGCTAATCCATACATGTGCGCGGGCTTCCATCGAATCATAGCTTGTGAGTCGGTATATATCTCGTCCGAATTCTGAATCGGAAAGTACATTATGCTTGTCTGGAGCTGTGCTAGTAAAATTGTAATAAATCGGCCGACGTGTTCCTTTTCCGGTTTTATACGCTCTTTTCCGAATTTTTTTACTATTTTGTTTATTTTTGTTGCTCTGCTCGACTGAGCCCTGATCCCTAGTGGCGCAGAGGAGAACCGGCGTAGACTCGGGCATGAGACTGATAATCGAGTTTTTTGTAGCCGAGTTAAAGGGCGTATAAGCTTATTATGCAACATGAATGTGTTTTTTGTAACTACGCTATCATTTATGGCATGTTTGATAATCTAATTCGATTAAACACAGCGCCGTGTGTACACATGCCTTAGCCTATTATCTGTATGGCGTAGCATTAAAGATAGTATACCCTCCAAGCAGTAGTTTTTACATTTACAATTACACACTTCCGCTCTCCGCTCTAGAATGAATATTACGGAAAGATAAACAAAGTCTTACATTGTATCGAGCTCCGGCTCTATCTCCCGTGCATGAATATTTAAGCTAATCGATATTAGATCTCAATAATCCGTGCATTTAAATTCACTAAATCTACAAGCCGATCTCTAGTTGGCTCGAGTGGCATTAATTCACGTAGTGAGCAGAAGTCGAGGTCGTGCTTCCTTAAAGTCACCTCGGCATTGATTAAACTTTCAATAACAGCCCCTGTAAGATTGATATATACGCGAGAAAAAGGAAGCGCCCGAGCGAATCGCCGAATATAATGGGCACAAACTGAGGTGTCGCAGTCCCACTTTGTCGGATTTCCTCGAGGGTGCGCCTGTGTCGGAAAAGGGAAGTGGCGACGATGATAAAAAAAGCAAGAGAGAGAGAGAGAGAAGGAAGGAAGTACCTCCTCCACCTCTGCTCAGAGGAGACAGAGGAATGCCTGGTGGTGTGCCTCCCGCACACGGTCGCGACGTATTCAAGGAGCTCGAAGTGGGGGCTTCCTTTTTGTGAAAGCGCCGATTTTTCGGGGCGCCTCGCGCTCTCGAGGCCGCCGTTTGTAACACTCGAAGAGAAATCCGGGCCTCTGTCGAGCGCACCTGCGGGTCGCCTCCGGTTACTGCTGGCGCAGCTCCCGGGGTGGGTGTACTTAAATCGCTAGCACGCGCTCCTCCTTCCGCCTCGCCCTCCGCACAAGTGGCTGTTCGAGGCCGGAAGGAGGGAGGACGAGGACGGGATACATAAATCCAAGGGCTGCAATTGGTGCGAATACCTTAACAATTCTAATTGCGATAGCAGACACCGGCCCGGTTGTATATGGGCGGCAATTTCAAAAGGTCAATCAAGGCAAGCCGCGAGGGGTGCAACGTGTGGAAAGGGAGGGACTTCTGGAGCTCTTTTAGCGAATTTTGGAATGCTGGCCGCGATTGGCCGACGGTCTTTTGTTTCTAGGCTCCTCTTTTTCATTTTTCATTCTTTTCTTCTTGCTCTTTCGGTTTTTTCCTTCCACGTGGAATAAAGCCTCTCGACTACGCTAATGCCACCCTTGGCCCGTCTCGCGCGTGAGGCGATTTGGATGAAGCGTGTGCGCATTTGTTTGCATTACCGGGGACGCTGATAGGGACGGAGGCAAAGACGGATAGAATACATACATGTATGTGCACATATATACATAGAGAGAGAGAGAGAGAGATAGAGATGGGCGAGTTAGCGGCGAACGGTGCGGGGTGGGAGTGGGGGTGGGAGAGATGAGGAGAGTAACTGTAAAGCTGGTTTTATCCCGGGAAACGGAGGAGCTTTGTTTTACGGACTTCGGAGGTTGACCCTCTCGTGTATACGAGCTTTATATAACGCTTCGTAAATTAGAGGTTTTTGAAATGGAGATTCACATGGATTCTTTACCACTCTCCAAAATTCATCTATAAACCACCAAACATTGTAATTTTTGCCTCTCCACAAAATTAATCTATTTTACTGATCATTTCATTCTAATAACGGCATTCCTTCGTAAAATTTAGAGATTTTCTCCAAATATATGCGAGGAAAAATCACGAGGGAGAGAGCAAAATGATTAATATTCACGGCTCCCACAAAACAAAAACCAAACCATATTTAATATATGTATGTCATAATGAATACAATAGAACTGACACCAATATTTTATCAAAACAATAATTGTATTTACCGAAAATTAAATTTTAGTTCCTGACTAAGGGGCGCTCGGAAAAGGAGACATATACAGTAACGTGAATTTATTTACATGGGAGTCTTTTTTCATTATATTTGAACTTCCCTTTTCCTATATTTCTATTCGTTAACGTAATTAATGCTAATCTGTTTAATAAGTGTAAGGAGTATTATTACTACACTAATGAGTTCGAATCTAGTAAAATTGGTAGTCGTCATGAAATTGTTTTGTCTAAATCAATCCAAGCGTTCATTTGGATATCGAAATTGCCTCGTTTAAATTGCAAATCATGCTTTGTAACTTCATCGTTTAAATTCGGTAGCATTCTATATTTTAAACAAAATTAAAGACAAAATAATGCAATAACAATTTAACAACTAGCATCAACTTTGTTTTTTGTAATGTTATAATAAATGACTCAATTAAAATTGATATAAAATATAGTTGTCATTATTCAAATTCAATTCCAATACAACGAGTTCTTCCAAACTGTCGAAGATTGTCAACTTTTGTAGATATAACTATATATTAACGCAATATTTCATTGTATAACGGAAATTGATTCTAATACATTAAATAACTAATTAACAAAATTATTCAATTTTTTGCAGAGCATAAAAAAACTTTAGGCGTGTATGTCTCATGTATATTGTATAAAAAATAATCTACTCTTATTTGCTAAATTTTCAAAACCGTCAACTCCTAATTTTATTACTTAAAAATTCTATTCATCAATTTTTCTTACAACTAGATTGTAGAGCTTCGGCTGTAAAGTATGCAACTTTATTACCTAGGCTTTTAAGATTATTTTCTACAAATAATTTTAACATTATTGACTAATATTTATAAACCTGAACGTCAATTGAGCTTGTAGGAATTGAACTACATTTTCATTTAATAAATAATCAATAAAATGAATAATTGTCAGAATTATAACAAATTATAAAATACGAATATTAATATTGAAATTTTTTTTTCATTTATTGGTTTCAGTGAAAATTTTATTTATATCTGTAAAATCTTTCGTTTTTTCTATAAAGTTTTCATTTTCTGTTGAATTATTAATGATGTTTTCTCTTGATTTATATTAAGTACACCTTATCATATTTCTCATTTTTGATTATTCATTTAATAACTATTTTACACTAGTATATGTAATAAATAACACGGTTAGAATTTGTTTTATGTAGTTTAGAATAGAAACTACAGCAATTAGAATTGCTATTGTTAAATATTAAAACTCGGTGTATTTCATTATTCATATATTTATGTGATTTTCATGGCATGTACGCAAAGTTTATAAGATATGTAACTGACAAGCAATTGCATTTAAAATATTATTCCATTCAGTAGAAAACGAACATTCCATTCTTACTGAATATAAAATATAGATTTTTTAAATTGTGAAGGGGAAACAGTCATAGTAATTATTAAAGAAGCGAGCGAATATCCTTTTGTAAATAGTATATTCTCCACATCCTGCAATTAATGCTAGTCTATGTTAAAGTATAAAGAAAAAATGAAATTGAACAAGGATAATATTTACCGATTTAATTTTAAAATCCTTAGTATGTGACCTGTAATAATCTAGAATACGAATGCGCAACGTTACATAAAATTGTTTCCAAAATGTTGGTTAACAATACGTAAAGAAATTCACGTTTCTAGAACGAAATAACGTTGTACCAACCTTTTCAATCTACAGCCCTTATCAAAATTTCAAAATATACAGAAACGCCTCAGCCTTGTTTTTATCCTGTTTGAATTTTAGTTGGAGCTTGTAGGCGAACGTATTTTATGAAACACAAAATAAATTTATAAGCATATAGGCAATCTCCTCCCCTCGCACATAGTAAGCCTCTTCTCTCTCTCTCTCTGTCCCTCCCTCCCGCCTAACGCCATCTCGTGCGTGCGCGCCCACATGCATATCCACGAGCATCATCCCTGTTTTCTGCAGGCCCTCTTGTCTCCGGCCGTTTTATCCAAGCACCGTCACTCGTAGATACGTCAGGGTCTCCGTCACCCTACACAACGTCGAGTTCGTGCGTATGCCAGCGATAAAGGGATAGCAGTGGACTCGCAATACGGCGTGCGAGTGGGATCGGTCCGCATCGGACACCGGTTACGCGCACTCCCGCATAACGTCCTTAACGAATACAAGTCGGGCACGTGTAGGTATCCGCGTGCGTTCGCGATCAAGTGAAGGAGCGCGGCGCGGCGGCGGGGGGGGGGCGAGGGAGCGCTGGTGCATTCCGTTTGGACGATTCCGTAATTTCCCGAGTTCGGCTTTGGCGCCGCGCGACTCGCGCCTCCAACTACGTATGCGGTGCAAGTACGCCGGGGATTCCCGGCGAGACGCCGCGGTATGTAACCGCGCATCGAAGACCGATCGTCCCTGATATACATATATACGTACATGCGAGCGTATAATACATCGCGTGCGCATCGAGGAAACTTAAGAAAGCTGGCAAGGCTTCTCCGCAACTGTCTAGCGACTGGCCTTTGCGCTCATGGAGACGGCGGCCGCGGTAAAAATTTCTGTCGGTTTTGCGGTGCGCAGCGACTCGCTTCCCCCGGGCTTTTATGAGGAGAGTTTTTTGCGTGCACCCTTAACGCCGCCGCTTAACTTCCAATGGACAGCTCTTAAGTATCAATTGCGAGGCTCCTTGCCACGGGAAATAAAGTACAAGCAAGGCAAACATGAATAATTGGGCGCACCGGACCTGCTCGACTTTATTTCTCCGCTTCTTCGGTGTTTCCCTCTTTTTTTAACATTCTCTCGCTTAATACTTTCGTTTATTTTTTTATCAGACTTCCTTGAAAATTAATGCTCATTTTCAACGATCAATCATATTTCTATAACTTTTTAGACCTGCTAAATTCACACGTGTTTTCATACCTTTCTTGTCATATCGTGTAAAAAATTTTATGCAGCACCGTTCGCACATATATACATATTGTGTTTCTTTATTTCCCATACTATCTCGGTACAAACACATATTTCTTATTCTCGAGTGACTGCCTTTCAAAATTACAATAACAAATGTACGATAAATGAACAGCTTGTTTTTCATTATTATTTAATGATTTTGATTAACGATAAATTTAACAGGATTTATTTATCAAGAAATAACTTTAATTATAAAGTGGTAATTATTTTTTTACAACATCTGTTTAAAGTATTAATCTGTTTAAGTACTGAAGAAGGTCAAGTGCGCAATTTTCTTTCAAATTTCTAACAATTAATATTAAAGTTGTGGCTATCTTATCTCATTACGGTACTCCAATTCTTAATTAAACATCTCATTTTCAAATGTTTCTATAGTAATTTTAAGTTTTCTTTATTAATTATGTAACTTATTAAAATATCAGCATCAGGAGATTACTTCGAAACGAACAAAATAAATATTTAGCCGATACCCATATAGTTTGACGGTATTCCATAAATTTATTCATCACTTTATTTAACTGTACTTGAAATAATCTCGAGAGCATAACTCTTCAAGAAATATTACCAATTTAACAAACTGTTATGAAGAAAAATAGAATTTAAATTGCGTTTAAAAACAATGTCGTTAAAATTTAAAAGTGTCTATCATATTATTAGCATCGAAACTTGTATTTAAATAACGCATATTTAAAATTAACATTATAATAATGTGATTTTGTATTTTTATCGCCGTACTTTTAATCAACAATCTTAATACGTTATTATGCAATTGCGTTATTTTCAATGACTTGTTAACCATATTCCTATTTTCACAAAACAATAATTTTTAATAATGCTACCGTAGAAAAGTTAAAAATATTACTTTTATCATGCAAATGAGAGATTATAGACTCGCATGTAACTGTTGTTAATGATCTTTCTTAAAATTACCTATGAATCTCAGCTGAGCAATACGATGTGACATTTTAACTTTAGGGAGAATGAGGAGACTCACTAGCCTGTTAGCTCACGTACGTGTGTTTCTCCGAGCAATACCAAACAACTGCTGGTCAATAGGTATTTCATACCGTTTGCCTTTTTGCTTTCACCAAACCGCAAGCCGAGCAAGAATGAAATAGATAATGGTTGGAGGCGAGAGACAGAAAGACAAGAAGGATAGAAAGCTTACAGAGTCGTTAGAATTTAACAAGCTTACCTATATAATGATTATATTTTTAATTTTTTTATATATTTATTACTAGCAGATCATTTTTACACATATTATTAAACTAATATTCATTTTCACCCTTAAAGCTATAGAGAAACAAGGAGTATATTGTTTGAAATATAATTAAGAATAAATCTCACCACTTATTGTTTCTAGCGTCAAATTATATGACACTAATAAGATACATCTTAACATTAATAATTAGCAATATTGTGTTAATTAAGTGTGAAACATGAAGTATTAAAAAAAAATGCAGAAATACTTATCCATTATAATTAATTGAATGCTTATATAGTTCATAATATATTATTAAATTTAAGTAGATCAAATTATTAAATTATCTATTTATACTATGCTTTACAAGTCACTTACAGTTTTTATTATATAAGATGTAAGTATGAAATGGTTTTTATTTCCTTTTTTTAATTAAAATCTAACCACTTTAATATTATCTTACGATTATTATGGAGGAACTTTTCCAAGTAATTTCTGTACAATTTGTTACTAAAGTAGTAACAATTGTTATGTAACTATCAAATACAATCTGCATGAAACGTTCATCAAGATTACTATGATAATGAAGTAAGTAAGAATTACTTCAGTTTATTTCTGAATAACTTTCAGCATTGATTTTCTAGTAAAATATTGTAATGAAATTAAGATGAATTTCAAACGTATTAAAATTAATTACAAACTAAGCTTGTCTTATTAAATATAAAATGAAATTTGTAAGTCGAAAAATAATTGATTTTATTATATTTAAAATCTAATTATCCGGGATATTGATAATCTTTATATAAATACGTCTTAATAACAAAATATAATAAACTCGTCTGATTCGTTACAATACTGTGATGTTACGAAGTATAATTTTAAATATTCTAAAGCTGATTTGAAGATTAATCCTGTGCATTTGTATGTATTATAAAAAATTGCAACAATACATAATATTAGTGTTTTATAACATTAATTTTAATTCTGGATAAATAGGTTGAATATAAACTAATATTATTACAACAAGTTGTTCCTTCTAACAAGATTAAGAAAGTTCGCATTAAAGATGTTATTGAAGAAAATCTTATTTAGGAATCGATTCATGAAATAATTTATTTTTCTAAAAAACATCTGTTATTAAATTAAAATAGATACTCTTGTAACTGGTCGTGTATCTATATGGCTTTCAACGACTCAATATTGACCTAAATACACTTTCTTTGCTATCCTTAGAGTTCATCGAAGACCAGTAGATAAATTGGGTTCTATGACGGCACATTTACTTACCGAAGTTATCTACTATGGTTTTGCAATTTTCGCGCAAGCTTTGAAGAGACGTTGAAAAAATATTCTGAGGAATGTAAAACACAATAAAATATTTATATTTTGTTATTATTTTCATTCATCAGAATGCAGGTGCTCCTATATAGAATATTGTTAGTAAGCAATACAATTGGAAAAATGAAAACTTGCACAAATGAGAACATTAGTGCGATTATGATTTTTTGAAAGCCACTCATAAATTTGTAATGACAAGGATAGACATTTAAACTCGCTTTAGTACATAAATAGCGATTCAAAATTCATCAGGCAGACAGTTAAACTATTTACCGTACTAAAATAGGTTACTTATTTAATAATTTACTATTAAATAACTCACTTATTTAAGATAGATCCACGTAAGCGTCACGAGGTCGCGAACGCGAAAGAAAAGTGCAATGCCTAGCTCTTGGATAAACAAGAGCGATCATAATTATGGGAGAGTCGAAAGGTCGAAGAAAAATGGTGCGTAAACGTGCTTAATTGAAAGTCATTCAATTATGCCGTAGAGTAAGAGCCACCGCCATCCTAGCGTGAAGAGATCCTGAAGCGCAACGCCAACTTTGTTCGACTCACTCGACGGTATCGATCGGCCGTTCCTCAGCCTCGTGTGCAAAACTACACCACAAGGATAGAAAACAGAAAACGAAAATAATAATAAACCTCCCGGACGGTCCAGTGTATAACCAGGACGCTTTATCGAGTTACAGCTGCGAGGCCCTATTAAACCGTCCGGTTAAGCCGCAGCATCCGTTAGATCAATATGTCTCTCCTCGGATCTCGTCGTACCACAAAGGGGGAAGATATTCGATCGCGCGGTAGCCCGGGCTTCTGACAGTCTTTAAGGAGAATATGCGGCGGTCATTTATGCGCTCTTCATACGCTCGAGAAATCTACAAGAAGCGCGTAAAAAGCAGCGAAGCCAGTCGTTATTTCCCTTGGCGTGTCCCCGAGCCTGGAGCTCGCGATAAAGGGTTTATACGGTCTTTGGGATATGTTTGATCAGAAGTGCGTTTAAACTTTGCGAATTCAGCTCGTATTTTACGTCTTCTCCGTCTCTTATAGTCGTAAAAGCCGATGGTACTAATTGAGAAGTTCTCGTAAAGAGTTCCTTCATTCATGAATAGAATAAGTCATTCGCTGGTAAAAGCAGTGCTCTTTATAATTGATGACGCCAAGACGAATATATCTTTATATATGAAGTAGCAAGCATATGCCTAGTAAAAGCTATGAATAATATTATGATACTGCCTATGTTCACAGAGTGATAATTGCGAGTTTTACCATATTCTTTCATAAGTACATTTCTCGCCATTTGCATCCATGTGCCGCTACACAGGCGTTTTGTTGGTGCTTTTATCCATATCCTATTCTTACTATCCTATATTTCGGATGAATTTCCATATTCTTATGATGGCCTTTGAAAAAGGGATTTACCGAGACATTATTGTAATTAGATAGTAATTTATGAATCACAGAAACGTGCATTTAAATATGTTAAGGCCCACAGTTGAATAACTACTTCACTATTGAAAAAGAAGAAACAAAAAAAAAAACAAACAAATGACAAAAGCCAGTAACTTACTTTAATTAATTGAATTAAACTTAAATTTACGTATATAATGTAATAGTGTATTATCTCAGGTCTTAACAATGTACTTGCATTAATCCATTGTGACAATCATATTGCAAAAGTTAGCCACATTTAGCCGTTGGTAGGGCTAATTGAAATTATAATTTATAATGAAAATCATTAAAATGTCATTAGGTGATAACCTACCTCACGCGTCAGGGTAAAAGAACTTAAAGTTCAATATTAAAAGCAATGCGATCTAATGGGCAGGGATTTTCCACAGCGGCGAAAGCAGGCACTTAAGGATGAAAGTTGCAGAGGCTACGTTTGCCCAGGGTTAATATCCTTATTAACGGCCTTATTCCCATGCTCCTGCCCAGTTGCAGATCTAGTCTCGTTCAGTGGGAGACACATGATGCACAGTCGATAAATAGCGCGTTCCTCGTAATGGGATATACACAGGCGAGCGTGGCCGTGGGTGTCGCTGTTTCAAAAGCTGGCCACCTTATCTCGCGGATAGAATCAAGCCGCCAATGACGCAAAGCGACCGGAGCCGCCGGACTCTGTTGAATAAAATCGCGGGAAACGCGAGTGTCGAGCGTCAGACGCTGGGCAGACCGAGTCCGACTCTCTGGCACGAAGTCCCTTTCCCAAGCCGCGCTAGCCGTGGAGCCGAGGCGCGTCCGGGCCGCGACAATAACGAGCCGATCCAGGAAAATTAAGCTCCATTAAAAAAGGACGGCCGGCTGTCAATCCCTCCCAGGAGGGACAGTCGCGGGCCCGTTTCCAGGAAGGGCCCGGTCGAGCTCCTCGCAGCGAAGGAGTCGCCGTGTGACCGCAGCCGTCCGAGGAGACGTTACCCGCTCGGCCGAGCGGCGGGACGTTTTCGCAAGCCGTCGGACTCTTTCCGCGGCTCGTGTCTCCTTGGCGAGAGTGACGGCAGGACAGATGGTCCCGCGCGATAGTAGGCAAGCAACGGCTGGACTCCGGAGCAGCGGCCTAATTAAAAATTAAAGCCGTGGGGCGCGAGCACGAGGCTGCCCAGGTGGGAAAGCGGCGCTGCCCCGGCGATAAGAGGCGGTTCCGGCCGGGGGTAGAGGGACGCCGAGCGACACGCGGTCCGCCTCGTGACGGCAGCGGCCATTGCCGAGGGCCGAGAGACCGGGAACCGTGGGGCGGCCCCGGCGGCGGTCCCGCGGGCAGGGGAGCCGATAGCTCGGGCTCGGAGTATCGCGGGGATTTATTTATATCCGGTGCTCGGCTACGGTGTGGGCACGTATTCTTCTGCGGCAGCGCGATTATTACGACATTACGTAAGGACTTTTGATTTATAATGCCCGGCATGAAAAAGAGGGCGGGCCGCGCGTGTAGGTGTCGGCCGATTTAGTTTTATTGATCTATATAAAGTGTGGAAATTGGCGAGGGGCGCGAAGAGAAAGGAGGCCTTTTGCGGAAGGAGCGATATCGGCTATAATCGGCTGCCCGCTCATATTGTGCCATTCTTTTGCGAGCATTGGCCTGCGAAAAGTTTTATTATTTGCTGAATGTTAATATTAAGTTGGGTACAGGGTATCCAACAGTACCTTTTATTACTCTCCGCGGATACGCATTATTCGCATCGGCAATCGCGAATACTATATTTATGGCCGCGTGTTTAAATAAAAGCATAATGCACTTTTTCAATGCGATGCACTCCGAACCACACCTAGGACATAAATGTGTGCGCGACTGTAGGAATTATGCAAATTTTCGAAAATTATGCCCCAAAGTAAGTACCAGCTATATTTAATACGTGCCAGCCGAAGGAAATACTCGGGGATCGAGCACAGCCAGCCGGCAATGCGTTAAGCATTGGTATTTTCTCATTCGATTAAAAAATGAGCGCTCTCAAAATCACCCGGAAACAATCGGGCGAATGATGATGCCTGCGATACGATTTTCGCGAAAGAAACTCCTTTAATTAATTCTCGAATTGGGAATAATGTATCTCGCACTTGGCACGGACTTTCTCGTTCATGCAGATCCTACATAATCGCTTTATTTTATCGCTGTGTATACAAGGTAAACGATCCCAAAGAATAATCCGGGCCCACGCTAATAAGAACGTTAAAAAAAATCCCTCCAGCTATCGGACAGATCTCGAACGTGACAAACGAGATTCACCCCTGCTCCCGTCCTCCTGCCGCCGATCTAGCATCGCCACCCCGACCGGACGCCCTTATAAGTCACTCGGGCATCCAGAGAAGTATGTATCGCGCACAATGGACATACGTCCTCCGACCCGTAGGCCAATTAATAAAAGAGTTCGGACAGGTCGGCGCAACGAGGCCCGGAGACTCGCGGCGGCATACACGTGGCGGGAATGCCTAGATAAGGAGATAAAGGGTGGGACAGACCAGTCGAACGGAGAGACGAGCGTCAAAGGCGGTCGGCTGACGGCGGCGAGAGGGTGGGCGCCGCGGCGGGGCGGCGGCGGGGGGGCTCCGGGATGCACGAGCCCGGACGGCTACGACCGTGTCATTTCCTTAACGTGGATATAAATTCCCGACGCCCGTATGATCGCCCGCTCTCGATTTTTGCGCTCCAGCACGTGCGCCAGCCCGATCGATCTCTCCGGGGGCTCGGACCAACAGCCTCTCCGATGTTCCGAGGGGTTCCTGCGGCGGCGGTGCTGAGACCTCGGCATCGGGCATCAGGACTTGCGGGGCGGCGGGGGGGAGCAAGGAGAGGTAAAAACGGGTGCGTGTACGTCGGGGCTCCCGAGTGTCGTCGATAGCTCCTTCTTTTCCCGGACTTTTGCCGCTAATTAAACTCCAGACCGTACTTTCGGCCTCTGGAGATGCATTTGTATTAATTACGCGTATAATAAAGTACTGCGAGATGATCAGGGCTCTTTTAATTTTTTCGCTTCCACATGACCTTTCCTCCATTTTCCCTACGTGGGACTTCTTTTCCGTGGACCCTTCGACGAAACGTTAAGATAAATTATCGAGGATTAATGGTTCCTGGATACGATGACCTGTGTTCGATAGGTCGAGTGATTTTACGGCTCTTACCTAATGTTTTCTACTCTCTGACAAGCTCGAACAAAGCTGTTATTTATATTACGATGCGTCGAAAGCGAATTAAATTATTATAAATCAATATTGAGCGATAAATAGTTTAATTAAGAGTCCGCATTACTTTTTTTACTGTTTGTGGACAGACGTTAGTTATAATACTGTGGTCGACGATGCTGATTATATACATTGATTCTTCGTAAGTCTCTCTGTATCCTCAATTATATCGATACACAACTAAATGAAAGTAGAACGCCCCACTCATAAACATCAACGCTTTATAAAATTCCAATCAATCGAACGGTTTATGTATGCAAAAATAATTATCATATAATTTAATTAACAAATTACAACGCTCATTATTTTAACTCTGTGTATCGATACACAGTTCATTAAAATTTTGAACTTCTTTCTATATGCTATTACGTTGCCTCGCCTCTCTCTCTCTTCCTCTCTCCGTATAAATTATTCCTTATTAAAATACGTAATTATTTTTTTAATATAAAGTTGTGCATAGGATGTAAATCGATATCATTATCGGAGCATTTTTCACAATTTTACACAGAGGCAACTCTAACTCTTTTCAACAATTTCCAATAAACTGCATTAAATGCACTACGCGTTTAACTATTGGTCGAAAGAGCGCAACATGCATAAATGAAAAACTTGTGATCGACTATTTCTTCAGATAATACCTTTCATTAAAAAAGTTATAATATAAACATTGTACTGCTAATCGGAGCCACGTCATATTTAAATACTCATATCCTGTCAACTTAATAATATAATTCATGAGAATCAATGCGAAAATCCCTAAATATTTCATTTCTTAACTGGTTTTAAATCACTTCGTTCGGTTCATGAATATGTATAAACTTTACAAATAATTTATTGCCAGGGGTACACTAACCGAAACTTGTGACAAGTGTCTTTAAAAGCGACCGATATGACAAACTGTTTCAGTGTTTCTAACTAGATTTGTCGGGAGACCCTCCAAGTACGAGCAAGTAATTTAAAACTGACAAAAGATAATTCTATTTATCATCCTAATTCGAAGGATTAAAGCGTCCCCGTTTATGGGCGCACAGCGTGGCTGCTCCCCTAGATGGTGTGAAAAATCGGTAAACGTGTCTAAGTGATCGAATACACGATCGCTCTATAATCGATTGCCCGAAGGAGGCAAACTTGACCCAGTGCACGTACTCCCATTATCCCTGACACGGATCCACTCGCACATGACGGATCGTGCACGAAGGCGACGAAAAAGTTTGGCATTAGGGAACAAAGCAGCCAACCTCCTCCCGACATTCTCTTGCGCCCGCGAACCCAGTGTAAACAAGGATTAAGGCTCTCGAAAATTACATTACCTTAATCCTCGGAATCTTCCTCACTCCCCGACAATCCTATTACACTCCTACGCTACAGGAAATACATTGTCTTCTCCCGGCCGATGTTCCTGCGTCTCGCGCCGTAAAACTACGTCGCGACGGCACGAAACCGCGCGCAAACCCGGACAAAAGGGACCGCGCGGAAACTCATCCCTCGAGGAATGGATGAATGGCTAATTGTTCGTGCTGCGGCATCCGCTCGAGACGCGTGTCCCTCGCCCACCCCCCTCCAGCCCCCATCAACCCACCGCGGCGCGCTGCTGTCGACGATTTCTCGTTGACGCGTTCCCAAAAGTCTCCGGTTACCGGCCGGCGGGAGCCTTCTCCCCCCCCCTCCCCCCGGCCATGCATGCGGGCGCGTCATCCGCACGTACACCTCATGAGGAGGGCACGAGCTTAGCCTCTCCCCTTCCCTCTTACTACCGCGCTATTCGCCGAGTACCGCCGTAGCCTTGAGCCTGTCCGGGACTCGCAGGGACTCATCGAGCCGCCCCGTCGCGATATTGACGATAACGAATGCTAATCGGTCGGATGAATTAATTTATCGTCATTGATTAATTCCCGTCGGCCGCCCGAATGGCAGAGTCATGACGCATAGCGTCGCGACGTCCTCGGCAATCGTAATTATTACCGTGCGCTCAGCTGCATTATGTACTCGGTGTGTACTCGCTCCGTACTCGCTCTGTACTCGCTCTGTACTCGATGTGTGTACGTTGAGCCGCTGGGAGCCGGACAGCAATTGCCAGTTACTACAGGGCGACGGCGATTATCCTCCTCCTCCTCCGGTTGAATAACGCCGAGTGACGCTCGCTTATCGATTTTCTATTATTCAGCGGCAAAGGGAGCGTCGCGATGAAAAAAGAAGTAGAAAAGAAACTTGCGGAGTATACATTAAAGATGCTTCCCTTTTCACTGGCCGATCGCTCGGTTTCGCCCTCTTTTTCCCTCCCCTTTCACCAGATAATAATACGCTTTCGCCAATTCATGTGCGAAAGTTTATGTGATGCTTTTGTTCCACCGCTCTTTATAGTCGGGGATCATTGTCGTTGTGTAAGAAAAACTATTCGTCATGTAAGATATACATTGTACTCTTTTTGTTTAGCGATATTTCATGCATTGACTTGCACAACGCAGCGCTAGCATGAAAAATGTTAGCGAGCATCATTATTCCTACACAGTCTCGTTATTGCGACGGCTCATTAACTCTTGTGCTTTCATCCACGCTTTTAGCGTGCGAGCTGCAAGAGCATTAAATAATCTGCCCTCAAAAGTTATTAAAAAAAGAGTGGGAAATTTTTGAGCGTGAAGCTTTATCAATTATAAATTTATAATTACATTTTATGTTCAAATTGAAAATAATATCTATCGGGTTAATACTGATTATGATCGGGTAAATGTCAACGAAAGACGTTTAATATAAAAATACGGAATAATTATTCGAAATACCAATAAGTTTGAATCGGCCTAATGAGCTGATATGGAATGCCATATGTGTGCACAAGTTCAGATAAAACAATTGCTAGAATTAATTTCACATCAATCAAATACAATCCTGCATCACGCACATAAGTTAATACGTATATATGAATGCACACTCGTTTAATATACATGCATAACTTGGAGCTCGAATTTAACTACGCTTCTACTTTGAAAACTTCGTCTATACATCCACATGAAAATTTCGTGTTATTCAAACGGTTTTCCTTTCAAATTTCACATTCGATATTTACCATATTCACTAACTTTATCCATATAGCTATCAAGTTATTTATTTACGCTTTTGCATTATGTTGCCATTCAATGACGTAAAAAAACTGCCAAAAAATAACATGTAATCAATGATAACACTTTGAATTTCAATATGATACATTAATTTCTGCTCTCTCATTCAGTTTAAATGATCAAAATGACAATAATTTACGGAAAAATATATGTGATGTGTAGGGCTTTTTTTTTAAATTATATCCCACAACATTAACTTCACATTCAATAATATAGCCTAAAAAGTATAACCTAAATAAGGTAATAATATAAGGTATTATATACTATATATATAATAATATATATATATATATAATATATATATATATATATAATAATATATATATATATAATAATATAGTATATATATAATAATATATATGTATAAATTCAGGTATGATTAATGTATGTCAAACTAGCACAACGACTTTTTATCGATAATATTACTTACATTTTTGTATTTAATTTAGATCAATCATACAAGTACAGCGATATATTTAAGAGTTTTTAAATTTTTCATTAGGTTATCTAATATATAAAATTTGATAAATTTAAAAAAATGTTCGGATCAGTATAAAGAAATGTGAAATCTACATTTTTTCTAATGATAATTTGAAACTAATAATAAATAATTCCTATTGTTGATTTATTGCTGAAGTAGTTATCTCAAATTATTAGAAAAGTTATAAAAAGTAAATTACCATAAGAAATTGATTGAACGGATCAAAGATGAATTAAAAATTTCGAATTTTAAAATGCCTATTTAAAAATAGGTAATATTTGATAATTGAACGGAAGGCTGTAAGTAAATAAATAATAAAGCAATAAGTACGTTTTGCAACAAATATTTTCAAATATAAATTAAAAAGATCTGGTTTATCAAAATGATGATTTCTATTAGTATTCATAGTTAAGAAGAAATGATTTATTTCCTGTTTAATATTATACATCTACAAACCCTTAGACAATTTATTACGAGTCGTATACATGTTCAAGAAGTATTTTTATCTTATTTAAAAGTACCAAGATTACTATATTTGTAAAATTGATTAAAAACTCATTCTACAGTATGAATTATACTGTCCTTATCAAGTTGTTTAATAAAGCTGCAACTTTATACATCTCTCACATTTCTCTATTTTCCTGGGCATACCAAGTAATTTAATCGAATTTCGTGAAGTGATTACAGGTATATTTCACTACTTTGTTCTTTATTTTAATTGTTAAGATATAGTACTAATTGTAACAAGTTTCAGTTCTCAAATTGACTTTTCTTTTAATTTGCCTAATATTATTAAGTTTGATAAAGAAAATGAAAGCGACTCGAAGGCGAAATCTTCATTACTTCGTCAAGTTATTTTAAAGAGTTTGCAATAATTAGTGAAACCTATGTATCCACAATAAGCAAAAATATCCTCTCAAGGGAATAATGTGAATTAAAAGTTTTTCTCACGAGTGATGTCTCATTGAATTAGACAGTGAATTTTTCATTCCACACAAAAGTTTACCCAGGCATCAAAAAACAATAAAAAAATGATGTTAAGGACCAAGTGACCGAGGATGTAAAACAAAATTTATTTCAATTGTCAGACGCCCTTACATACTTCCAACAAAAAACGATTCTCTTAAGTTTTGCCAAAGGGCTTTCGCTAGTTTCCATAAATAATTAAATTTCCAAATTGCCCAATAAATCATAATCTCATTATCAATACGAGAAAATTAGTCCTCGAAAATATTTTTCCAGGACCGTTCTCCATGTCCTTCAACTCGATACCGCACTCCCCCGCCTGCCACTCCACTCCACGCTCTCACTCCAACACCCCCCCCCCACTTGTGCAGTACCGCCACACACCGGTAATTGCTATTGACTCACGGAAATTGCATTCCTTCATTTAAACTTCGGTCTTCAAAGTACCGCCTACAGGCAAGCGGTCTTGCTCACGCCAGCAGTTCCTTCTCCGTTTCTCTTCCCTCCTCCCCCGCCCGCTCTATCTATCTTCGAACGCGGAGGCCTCAAGAAAAGCCAAAGACGCGTCCAAGAGAGAAGGAACGGTTGAGACAAATTACCTCTATGGGCTGAATAAAACGACCTTCCGCCGCCCCCACCCTCGAAACCCCTTCAGCCGCAGTTCTTTTAGAAAGAGATAGACAGGGAGAGAGAGAGAGATATACAGGGAGAGAGAGAGAGAGAGAGAGAGAGAGAAATACCCCCTCAACTATATAATAAGAAGATTCTCCGGGTATAATGTGCCCATATATAATATATTCGCGAGTGTCCGTTATGGACTGCGTGTATTGCCGATGAGATACCAACCATTCGGTTTTACTGTACGTATATAGGGGTTGACGTAAAATAATGTACCTTCAAGGGATTTCTGGGGACTTCATACTGGACGCATTATCACCTCGCAGACAGATCGATAAAATCCTTTCTCTCAATCCGAGAGCGAGACCCTTGGCCGATCCTCCGAGAACTGCACTGGTCCAACAGACACGTACTTACGCGCACGTGCACGCTACCCAATGTGTGTACTGTAATGCGGAGCCGTGAGAGTGAGTGAGGAGGCCTGCCTAAAATGGTTTGCGAGAATGCCTCTTAAAACGTCGAAATTAAATTCCGACGGTGCGTCGATTTAAAGTCCTTCCCTTTTAACCGGCACTGGTTCCGCACTACTTACTTCCCACGATTCTTATTACTTAAGCCCGCATCTCATTCTCTCCCTCCCCCCCCCCTCGTCCCCGCCCCCACCCCTCTCGCTAGCCCGCCTCTTTCCACCCCTTCCGCTGCCGTCATCACTTCACTATTTTTTTGCACCAACTCCTTCTGGAGACCCCCCGCAGTTCCAATAACAGCTGGCTCGTATTCCATTTCGTCTGTCCTGAGTCCCCTCCCTCCTCGACCGTCGCCGCCAGTTCCTCGTCTTAACCGTCACTCTTTCACTCACTCATTCTCCTTCCACCCCACGCGGCTGATTCCCGGTGCACAAGCGACAGACGGAAAAAACGCCCCTGGGATGGACCAACCGCATCGATCTCAACGGATCGGAATCATATCTGACCGACATAAAAAATACTTTCCGTCACCACAGACAAAATTTATGTGTATATACATATATATATATATATATATATATATATATATATTATATACACATATATACACATGTATATAACAAATGCACTAGGCGTTATTCTTCTGAAGTACGTAGACCGTCTGGCGTGTCGAGGACGGGGTTCAATTTTGATTTGCTCAGCGACGAGGGAAGCATTGATGTGTCCTTTAAAAGGGACATTATCCACGCTGCCGCACGATGATGCTTCTTTCTATCTCTCTGACTTTTCTGTGTGCCTCTCACCCCAGCTATATCTCACAACTCGTCTGCTTTTTCATAGTTTTATTATTATTTGGCCCGCTTGGCTCCGCTTCAATTAGAGGCTGTTCTGTGGAAGTCGGTAATTGGCCACCTTTTACTGCCGTATGTTTATCAGACTTTTAATATTGTTTTTAATACACATCAGTTAGTTCTCGCTAAATTGAATTATATCCATATAAACAAGAGCTGATAATCAAGCTACGATAAGAGAATCACGTAAATTCATAATCTTGATAGGCTGGTGATTAACGAGTATAATTTACTAACTTGGACAATCCGTTGAAAGATATCACTTTAATACTTGCCGACATTTGTACTAAGTTTGTTCCTTGGCTTTTCTGAAATTTAAGTTTCAGTCACAAATATAACTAAATTACAAAAAAATGTTTGAAAATTTACTTCGGAAAATTTCTGTCTACTCTTCTAAATAGCTTAACCAAATTTGTAACGGTAGACTTTCTATAAAAAAAAAAACAATTAAATTGCATAAATAAATTTTTAATAACTCTCTAACTTACGAAATTCACATCTTCAAAATATATTTATTAATTTATATCTCTAATAATTCCGTTATTTAAATAAAGACGATTTATAACGATGTATAAGAACTAAATAAATGATACGTTTTTGCAAAAATACTATTGTCTATACGACGCTTGTATAATATGCACCAAGTATACTTACACTATACTTTTATCCTTATAATTAGGAAATGTAAGAATTATTATAATTTTCTAGAAAACTCTTATTTATAAAAGTTGTAAAACTATAGAAATGACTTAAGTCAACAATGAAACTATTTATAAATAATTAATGATATTATTTAAGCATCAAGCATCCTATAGATACATAATACTATAAAAAAACTTTTATTCAACTTATTTGTGCAAGAAGTAATTATAATTTCAATCAATACTTTTATACGAACCTATAAAGTGTATTTATTTTATAATATATTGAAGAAAGAATACACACTGAAATTAAATGTGAAACGTTTAATGCACACATCGAAAAAAAATAAAAATAATAATTATAATAATAATAAAAATTTACTGAAAATCAAAATTTTCATGTAGCATCTCAAGTATTCGTTTAAAAATATTTTCATTATAGTCCAAAATAAATTCAAAGGCGAAACGATAAAGGCTAAAAATGGGATAGTAGTTAATAGTAAATAATAAACGTAAAATCGTTTTAAAAATTAACGATAAATGTATACTTGAATGTGGGTGTGTGGTGTGCAGTGTGTGTATGTATGTGTGTTTGCCTATGCATGGGTGTGCTACGTGCGAGTGTATTACGTGTATTGCGGGTTAGTGGAGTAAAGTCTGATAAAATAGAAAAAAAAGATAAGAAAAAATACAATGGTTACAACGGGAGGCTTTAAAAAATAAATTGGCTCACAACAATGCCCGAATCATCAGCGCTTGTTCTTCATCAATGCGCACCTCGGCTTTACACCTCTGGCTTACGGCCCTCAATCCCGCAATTTCCCGCATTAATGAAACTTCTAAATGAATGTGCTTCATGTACATGCCACATCGACGTGTCCTAAAAAGCACGCGGTATATCGTCGATTGAAAATTGAAAATAAAATGGTGGTAACCTTCCATCCCTCCCCTTCCTCACATTACTTATCTCTTTATCTCTTTATGCATAATCGCACTCGCGCGCGCTCTCTTTCTCTCTCTCTTTCATTCTCTCTCCCTCTGGCATCAGTTCATTCGATCTCGTGCAGATACGTACTTCACGGACAATAAATTTGCGCGCTCAAGCCACGAAATAAAAAGCGAGAGACAGGAATTTTGATGAAGCGCGTCAAGTGGCTCGCGATTAAATAACGGACTTCTCTCTTTCTCTCTCCTCTCTCTCTCTCTCTCTCTCTCTCTCTCTCTCTCTCTCTCTCTCTCTCACTCATTCGCTCTTTATCCCGTTCCATTTACGCTGCATACATAAATGCGGAGGCGCACGACGCACGAAGCTGACAAACGAAGCGTGCCTCGCTAAATATTCATCGATGATGTGAGAGAAGAGAGAAAGAGAGAGAAGAAAAATACAGAGCGAATGCACATGCGTGTATGCGCAATAGTGTGTGCGAGCGAGTGGGAAAGGGAAGGCAGAGCGGACGGGGGAGGGTCGGGGTTCGCAAGGGCGACCATGCGCCTATAATTACCTGTCACTCGCTATAAAATCATTCGGCGATTTCATTAAAGACCCACTCGCGGAAATGAAGCGCGACAGCAGCGGACACTTCGCTCGACTTGGCTCGCGTTCGTTTCCCTTTGACCGACGTCGATGCGGAATCTCATGCTTTCGGCTACGGCGGATGTCGCGCGTCACCGGGCATCAGTCGCCCTGGGCACAAAAGCGAGCCTCCCGACTCATCCCGACTGACCCTAACTCACCCCGAGTCAGCCTTTGCCGGTTAGGCCGCCCGTACGTGTGATTTTAATTGAGTGCTCTTTGATTTCGTGAGGCTAGTTTCTCCAGCCAGGAATACGTTTACCTCGGCGAAGTCGAGGATTTTTATTTTTTGCCACCAGGGCACAATCCATTTGCCGCGATCTTACGGTAATCAGTGCTTAAAAATTTATGTCTGACCGGACGCTCGGACGATTATAAAATGTCATTACTGTAGATTTGATGCGCCAGGTATACCGAACCAGGATTGTAATTGGTGTGTGTTCGAGCTTTTTACTGGTATCCCACTTGGACCCCAAAGTACATCTGTTATGGAATCCATTGGGGAGCCCGAGTCGAAGACGACCTAACAACGGATATAGATTTGCCTGTGCCAGGTCATTTAATCAATGCGGCCTCCGGCGAATTTCATGCCCGTCTCGATGATATAAGAATTTCGCTTTACCCCTCGATGGACTCGCTATACGTTTATTTCTCGTGGCCAAAGAAGATCCTCACGGTGTTTTTTTTACACTTCAATGCATTTAGCTAATTGTGTTTACCCTCACTGATTCAATACCCTCAAATTCGATTATAAATCTAAAATTTCTTGTCTCGAAGCGTTTATAATTTTGTAAAAAGCAAAAAAAAAAAATTAACAACTATAGACACATTTAGAAAAAAATTGTTCTTTAGGTACGTATCAATAAATGAATTTTCACATTTATAGCTTTTAAATTATACTTTTTGTATTTAAGAATAGGCAATATTCTATGTATATACGATGTAATACATTAGACAAATTCTTATGGTTTTTGAAAAGGTATATTCTAATAAAAAGTTAAATAACTGTTAAAGGAAATATTATTCTATCAGATTGTGTTTTTCCCAATAAAAATCTTATTGCTATCTAATATGCTATCTAAATATCTAAGAAATATTAATAGGTAAAACTATTAATTTCTTAAAATGATGGGATTATTTAATAAAATGTTCTAATAAAAAAAATTTTTTTAAATATTGATATTTTTAAACGATTAATTCGTATTATCGGAAAATTGTCAATCTCTTGGTGAAAGTAAAATCTGTTTTTTAATATTTAACAATATATAAATTTATTTTTTATTAGTAACTTATATTTATCTAGAACGATTTTTAAAAATTAAAACTTTAATTTATTTCAAGACTTTGATTAAGAAAAATAGAAGTTAAGAGAGTAAGAAGGTTGTTATATAAAACAGTAATATAATAAAAATTAATAAAGGGTGGAAAATAAATTTGTCTTTTAATTAAACAATATTAAGTAATATGAAATTAATTTTAAAGAATAAAAAAGTTGGAAATATTACCAATTTTAGATATTGTTTCGTGTGTATGCCAAAAATTCACGACTTTGTATTAATTTTATTTTCTTTGTTGAAATATGTGTACTGAAATAAAATAGAATACATTATATATGAAACGAATGTCCATATATCTAATAGAATCCACAAAAGAGAATGGAGAATAGAAATCCAAAGAAGTGTTCAGAATATTTTCTCATCAGTCTTATTTATCAAAGAAATTCCCAATATATTTATTTCACTACAATAGAAATAAAAAAATGAAACTCCTGTCCACGATGTAAATTCAAAAATATTCAATAGTTTTAAAATACGTATAATTAATTATGCAAATGTAATCCGTATTGGATCTTTTTCCGAAAAAAAGAATTTAATGCTTCACAAAAATTACATATAAATACATGGATTAAGCTAGATGCCTATAAGATTGGCGATTAAGCAAAAAGTTGTAAACATGGTATAATGTTTATAGCCTGTCACATTAAATTTGCGAAGGAAATGTGTAAGAAACGCGAACGAAGATCAGTTATAGACTGTCATAGTTAGTTTTTTTAAAGCGGCTTTCTTCCATTTTTAATTTTATTTTTAAAATTAATAAGATTAAATGCCAATCTTTTTTGCCCAAAAAGATTCTACTCAGTCTAATAGCAATTTAAAAAGTGCATATTTTTGTGCATTTCCTATTGTCTAATACATATAAATGATATTCAAATTGAGCTTGAGTAATTGATAACTGTTGTTAAGGGGGTAAGCTTTATGGTAATATATGCTCTAGGCAGTGCGAAAGTAGAATTCTTGGGGTAGATCGTTTTACGGAATATTAATATGATATTTAAATTGTAATTTGACCAAAAGCACATGTCATTATCGTTGCTAAATTTACGATAATTTACTTTACGCTAAGGATAAGTAGATTTTCGTAGGGGGTTCAGTGCTGTACTCAACTTTTATTTTTAGAATTTCTAACTATCACGGAGCATTGTTAAAAAAATTCATTGACTGACGCGGGCAAGAATGATTTATAAGGATTTAAGGGCTGTTGAGAATAAATTTGATAGTATTCTTTTAAAGTTTTGAATACATCTGGAAACAATATAAGAACTATAATTTCAAAGTATGTCGAGGAATGGTATTTTCCTTCCACGCTTTTCACTGTATCTAATCTGCATATAAATACAGATATTAAATCGAATGCGTTCTGGCAATCGAAATATATGTAAGATTTTCTCCTTTGTCTAGACTGTATGAAAATAATTTAAAAGAAATAAAATTCGTCGTAGATTCATTTTAATTGTATTTCCCTTTTACGTCGATACAATTGTCGAGTCAGTATGAAACAAAATGTTAATGATACATTAATGCAGGATCATCGTCGTTTTACTAGTCTTGAATTGATAATTTGTAGAGAAATACGAGATAGCTACAGCGTACTCTATAATTATCCTAAATAGAAAGACTTCACGAGCAAAATATTGCATATACGTGCAAATATATGAAAATCTACTTATATTTACATGCAAATGTTTTAATAAATACCCAAGTGAGTTTAAATCGATATGCCAATGGTAAATGCCTTTATTTAAGACTAGGACTGAGCATTTTATAGGCAATCGTCCGTTGGAAAAGAACGTCAATATAGTATATACCTTTAACGCAAAAAAAGAAATGAAACAATAAAATTGCGTAAGCGGGTATCGTGAAATTACACCCTGATGCGAATGGGGAGCAAAATTCAGAAATCCGCGCGAAGAAAGCCGACTTCTGAAATTCAATATAGATCGTTTGCTTTGCGGTCCGAGCGCGACTAGTCGAGTGACTACACACAATCACATAAGCATTCATTTTTTCCAACAAGCAAACGCACGAGCCCCAGCTGAAAGTGAGCGCCGTTGATCGAAGATATCTATTACATTGTTCCGTTCACGACAACATAAGCTGCGAGGCCATTTTTCACTCGCCGTTTTATTCCCATTCTCCTGCCGTCCGAGTGAGCGCGTGAAGAATCAAATACAAAACCGAAGATCGGTCGGTCGATCGTGTAATTTGTCGATAGAAAGCCACCGCGTAGAAATTGCCCTCCTCTTGCGCTTGGAACTTTTCACTTCTCTCTCTCTCTCTCTCCCTCTCCTTCTCGTCTTTGTGCCTGCCATTGACTTATTCGCATGCCGCGACCCTTCCCTCGACGCAGATTACAATCGCGTACTCGTAGCGCAAACGTACGCGCACACACGGAGCGCCTCACTTGAATTGTCGTCGCCTCGTCTCTCCTTCTCGCGATCGCTACTCTCTCTTCCGCACCCCTTCGCCGCGCCCCGCGTTCCGCTTAACTCCCGCATTATTTCGGACATTCCTCGGGCACGTGTGCAATCTCCATCGATGATACACGAGATTACGCTTACGTTCGTGGCTCGAAGGAAGTGCCATCTCCCCCCGCCCCTCGCCCTCGGCCCTCGCCTCCCAACGAAGCGCTCACGCATCAGCCGCCAGCCTCTCAGACTGCCTACCGCGATTCGGATCCCGCCGCCTTCGACGAACTGGTCCAATATGTACGGATACGAGAATGCAGATGCATGCGGGCATAAAGGACGTAACTTGGTGAAAACGAAAGCCTGGCTCCTCTTGCATCGATAGGTCATGTAATGCTGGAGCAACTGAAACCCCGGGCGTATTCTAAAATGGGAATCCAGCGGGAGCGGCTGCTCGTGTACAGACATAATGGGAAAAAATAGTGGTACTCTCGTGGTTCTTTGGATGAATGCCGAATGAATGGAATGGCCGGACCCCGTAATGTTGTTCGTGGATTCTTTAAGCGAGCGCCACCGCTGCGTCTCCGGTGTTTCGCGATAATAAGTCGAGCGAGCCGTGATAATTTAAGCCGATGCTGCTTACGCAACGATTAATGAAATGGTGCGTGGCAAAATCTTGTGCACTCGCCGCCGGCCTTTCATCATCCCAGGAATGCTTTGTAAAGAAAAAACAGGCATCATTGAATTCGGAGATTTATTATCGAAAGCGCATTTTACAAGAAGGAGCAGAGCTTTATCCGTCATTAAACATAATTAAGTGTATGTTAGAGCTGGACTTTTCGGACCACCAGTGTTGCTCTTAAAGTCCATTCATAAAAAAGTTTAAAAGTACCGTTAATTAAGAGACGATAATTGGGTAGTAAAGTAGCCGGCCCCTATATCGAAGCATGAGTACTTTCAGTCACAAGATCTCGTTAGTCTAAACTTCCGAGTTAAAGCGGCCCGCTAAAGCGGCTGGACGCGGTAGAAGTCAGTTTCGCAGCTGGGCTTCCTTTTTCGCCCCGCCCCGCCTGCGCTCGAAACGCACGACTATAAAACGCAGGCTCGTGTGAGCGCGAGCTCGGGAGGCGTCTCAGGAATTAAGCTCTCCAAAATAAGGCTCTTCCTCGACCAATAAAAACGCTCCCCTAAGAATCTTCATTTTTCGTGAAAGCGCTCGAGTCGCGGGCAAATAAATTTCGAGCTCCGGGCCAAAAAACGAGCTCCTGTTCCGGTGTCCGCGACAGTACCACAGAATATTTATTCCACCCCTGAGTGAGCACACAGCTATTGTACAGAGGAGGTTGAGAGAAGGGTAGGAGGTTCGGTGGCGGGAGACAGCCGCCGTTTATAATCGACTGTTCGCCAATGCCAAAGTGGAGGGAAGTGGCGCTCGATCATCGGCAATGGCGCTCGATCATCGGCAATGGCGGCTAGACTCGAGGCAGAGTCGATCGGCCGCCGCCGGATGAATATCGAAAGCCCGATGCAGGAAGTCCTGCCGTTGACGCGCACCTGACGTCGGACAGAGCCTGGACGACGGGCGTCGGGCGAGGACCCGACTCGGTGCGCCGAGCGGCGACGAGGGGAGGGACGCAGGTGGCGGGCTGGAGAGCCTTCGAGGGTCATCGAAGCTCGACGGCTTCTCCGGGATTTCGGAATCTCCGCGACATAATGGAGGCCCCTCCTGAGACGCGTTGGAAAGGCTGCGTAGCGAGCGATACGTCGCGCACTGGAACTGATGGCATGTGGGGAACAGCCCCGGGAGTGTAATGGCCTCCCTGCGCATAACCAGGATGCAATGCAGGTACTCAACCCCGTCCGTGTTATCTATCGGGCCGCGTGTTCGACGTGTGGGTGGCTGGACGGCTGCTGGCCGACGGGGTTGGGGGGGGGCCGCGGCGGCGGCGTCGGTGTCAGGCGCCGTGGCCCCGATCGCCGTTGCGTAGTCGCTCGAATGTGCAGCACGTGAGACACGGCGTCGGCGGCGGGGGGGGGGCGAGACGTCGGAGAGGCGCCCGGGCAGAGCTGGAGTAACCCTTCACCGGCCATTGACGATGGAGGGGCGCGTGGAAGGGGCCGCAGGCAGGCGAGAGAGGAGCAGGTGGATGGGGAACGAAGAGAACAATGGATGTCGCGAGATGCGGCAGGATTGCGGATAAAGAGCGAAACAGAGTGCGAGAGGGAAAGATACATGGAAGATCGGTCCTGGCGATGCTTCGACACGCGTGAGATTGCTGGCGTGTGGTTCGCGTATGTGGTAGGTATACGTCGGTGAGGGCTAGACAGTGCGTACACGTGCAGAAAAGGGAATCCGGAGCGAGCTCAAGAGCTTCGGCTAAGCGCGTCAAAGTGCGATGCCATTGTCGCGTTGTAATGGAAAGGATCGCTCGTTCACTCATCCGCACAGACGAGCGATCACAAGGAATGAAACGCAGATCAAGCGTTTATGCATGCATATACGGCGCGTATCTGTGTGTTTGTGTGGGTAGGTGGGTGTGCGCGCCGAAGAGAATAGATGTGTATTTGCGAGAAGGAGAGAGAGAGAGAGAAAGAGAGAGAGAGAGAGAGAGAAAGAGCATTTGGAAGTAGCATAAGAGAGAAAGCCGAGGCGAGTCGGGTGACGGTGGCCCGGACGGTAGACGGCTACTGGCTTTTGGTGTGTGGGGTAGCCGAGGAGGGGGCCCTGCCTTCTCTTACTAAGTAAATCGAAATTCGATTGTTTTGTCGATGGAGACATGATGGCACTGGGCATCGATCAATCCCATGCAAATCGCTACTTTGCGGCCGGCTACGAAATACTATGTAAATAAACTCGGGCCGAGTCGCGTATCCCTCGCGATTCTCAAATCCCACGCTGTTGCTCTCAGTTTCCCACTCGTTGTGTATTCAAGCCGAGGGGCCGACGTTAATGTTGGCTAAGCGCGGGGACACTCGGCGAAAAGTGGGTCGTAAATTTTCAATTTTCGGACACCCGGGACTTTCTAGGCCATATTCGATTACCCATCTTATCGCCCTGTGTCCCCTGTATATTGCGTAATTCATGGTACGCTTGAAAACAGGTTATCCCCATATACCTCCTCGTCGTACTTTTACCTTCGCTATATTTTTAAATTGCGAAATTGATGCGCCTGCCGAATGACGCTGTTATTACGATGGTGTGGCTCGTCGATATGCGCGGCACTCGGTAAACAAAATCCGCGCATAATTTATGATTCGAAATGATTGAGCGTCTGATCCAGAGGAACAATACGTAGCGTATAATTTTCGAGCGACGTAGCTACGTTTATAGCTTGAATAAATGATTTATAACTCTTTTTTTTATATTTGGGCTCTGTTGAGTGAGCCATCAGAATGAAAATTATTTTTTATTGGCTTAATGAAAAATATTATCAAAGAATAACCCATTTTTTACCCAATTAATTTTTTCGATAAATTTATCGACTCAGATCCAATTAAAGTATTTAGTTTTTTTTGTTATTAAATTACGAAACAATATTTCCGATCTATTCGAGACTCTCGTCTCAAAGATTAAACAGCGTACTTTTTAATAAATAAGTTTTATTGCTTACTTAGTCGCAGAGATTTCACATTTTTAAAATTTTGGCATTTTCAGTTGATGTACTGAAGCGAAAAAAAAGCCAAGAAGAGATAATTTTTTTTGTAATTATGCTTTCGAGTGATTGAGAATGCATAAAGACACATAAGCACAAGTACAATCTGTGGTTAATCAATATATAATGAAGCTTCAACTGTACTTAAAAAATAAAATATGTCAAATATTTTCATCAACACTTGTTAATATATTTAGTTAGGGAAAAAGTATTTCGATGACGAATGGGGATGGTTAGTAAGTAAAAGCAAAGTTTATTGGTGGAATTCATTCGAGCGCTAATTTGCAGTAAATCGTTTGAAAAAAAAGTTTTCAAAATAACGTTACCCATCACTTCAGAGACAAATGTATTTTTTCATTGGCGATCCCGACACTATCTTGTTTTTGAAATGATAAAACAGCGGAGCAAAGAGTTTCATAATTATTTACAATCTGGCGTCATTAGTGCGCTAGTCCCCGTTTTAATAAAGTTTCTTCTCGAATCCATCTTCGAGAAAAGTCGAGAACACGCTGAGTAATCAGAGCTGACTTTCATAATCTTAGGCGCCGAGGTATTTCTCTTTCTAGATGTGCTTTTCTCTCTCTCTCTCTCTTTCTCTCTATCCCTCTCACTCTCTCTTCCACTGTCCGTCTCTCACTCTCCGCGAGCAGATCCGTTGGTTTCGGACACGCGCAGGCGCGATGAAGAACCATGTCAATCGATTTAAATTAAGCGAAGTTTCCGGTAGGCTGGGACCAGAGATGTTGGCAAAGTAAGCGCGATCCGCGGGAAGATGTCAGGTTCAGGCTTGAACTATTTACTGTTCCGATTTTACACGGTCCTCTCATCACGTGCACGTGCTCCCATATAAGTACCATATGCCAGCCGCACACCGGAGAGAATCCGAGCCGAACTAGTACCTGGCTTATTACGCGTGGACATGCGCTCGTTTTCATTACGTATGCGCAATTTCTTTGCTTATTTATTTTCGAGCTCTCCCCTCGGCCTTACCCTTAAGCTCTCCTCCTTTTCGCTCAGACTCCTTCCTACGAACAATAAAAGCGGAGGAGGGAATGTATTCGTCTTATCAAATCTTTGTTTAACGGATTCTCATCGATATATTTTATCCGCTAGGGGTGGGGGAGAGAATTTTAAAACACAAATATTTACTCGTGCTGTTTCACCTACAGTGAATACTTGATTACATGACATTTCGTATTTCAAGAAAAAAATAATACACATTCATTTACATTTCAGTATTTGTTCGCTCTTTCAAATAAAGATGTGATTTCTATGGCAATGTAGCAATTTCATGCAAAAATGTTTAAGTTTTTAAAGTCATTATAGCGATGTGATAGATGGCTCCGTCATTAATGTTCATATTACTGAAAGTTATCGTGACTATAAAAATAAGAAATTTATAGATAGGTAAATCAAGTATGTCGGCTATAAAAGACAAGCCAACTATTTTTTGCTCCGATTAAATCAATCAACTATTGCAATATTTTGTTAATTTTACGAAAGTGCGATATAAATGTCAGTTTATATTATTTTTACGTTTATTGTCTATTTGTGATTATTAGATACTTAATTATCATAACCATGAATTGCAAGTCGAGCCTACATTAAAGGATAAATCATTTGAAATATCTATAAACAAATCCATATTTTAGCTGTGCAATATTAACATTGATAATTTTACTATTATTTTTGGCAAATTAAATATCGATAGAAATTGTTTGTAATTTTATCGTATTTCGATTATGCCCGTATTAAAATTATTAATGAGCAAAACGTATACCGATAGTCTCAAAATATGTGGTTTTTTCTCGTATAAGAATTTTTATTACAACACAAATGGCAATATTCAAAGAGGAAATTTTCCATTTTGTATAAGTAAATGCAATTCTTTTTTCAACTGACCAAAATATATATTTCAATAAGGCAAGGAAATTCCATTTCCTAATTAAAAAAATTTTATTTCTTTAAAAGTTGGAAAATAAATGAGAGAAAAGAAAGTCCTGTGTCATTAGGCTAACTGTGAAAAAAAGTCTAATTTTTCCAATAGATTGTTGGTAAGAAAATTAGAAAAGCGAAGGTACGTAATTCTTTGTGATTTAGCGTTTTCCAATTTTCATTTCCGAAAGCACATAGCTGTAAGGAAAGGTTTTTTTTACTTCCTCAATATTCGTTATATGCATCCAAGCGTCCTTCCTTTTGGCCCTGCACAATAATATTATTGTCAATTGGTGAAACGTATAAAAGTTACCCAGTCAGGAGGTAATGGAATAGATCGAGCCAAGAATAAGTGGTCGTCTCGGATTTCGCCTCGTCTCCTGCTCGTGCGTGTGGATAATTGCATTTATCGCCCGAGCTCTCTATATCCCGTTCTAGAAAAATTCGTCGAGGGAGGCAAATGCCGTTAGCACGAGGGGTGAGTGACGTCGAGGACACGCAGAGTTTCCCGTTTGAAAAACTTAAATCCGTTGAATACACGGTCTGATATATCGAGATGCGATGCATTTGGTTGCTTGTAAAAGTCGTAGCTCTTCAAGCCCCAGGACAGCTTTTTGAATCGCATGAACTCATGAAGGACTCGCAGTCACTCCACGAGCGAGCGAGAACGAGGAGCAGCGCGGGGCTCTGGAGTAAGGCAAAGGGAAGTGGGCGAAGTGACGGTCGGCTCGGCGGGTCGCGACAGGGAAGGCGGACGGGAGGAGATACGAAAGCGCAGTCAGTCGTGCGCGAGGAATGATTCGGAGCTTTAGCTTTAGGGAGAGAGACTTTATGGTAAGCGACTTCGATTTCCCGTTAAGGCATCGCTAAGGCCGCCTTCCGCTGAGCTCGCTCGAGATTTCCTTGTGCGCGTAGACGTAAATGCACATTCACACGCAGATATCGGGGACGGGAGACGTACATATAATATCGGGGGCTGAATCTCGGGGTGTATCATCCCTTAGCCGTCTCCGAGCCGTACAGATTTTCAAGTAATATGTACTTCGCGGCTTCTTACATTGTTCGGGCGGTCGCAGACACTTGCGCCGCAATTCCCGCTTCCTCTTCGGCTCCTCTGACCTTTTTCCTTTAATAATCTTACTTTACTCGGGTCCCGGTACTGTGGCTCACTACCTTGGACGTATTTAAGTAACACTGGCTCCTTACCCGCAGATTATCACCTCGAATTCCTATAGAATGGCAATCATAAATAAATTGTGAATTATACGCCTCTGCCAGGTCTCTGGTTACGGTGCTACGATATTATTATTATTCGAGTCAAGGGAGAATCACCCTGAAAGAGAATCTTTGAAGAGCTTCTTTGATAATAGCTTTGAAATACATGGGGAGGTCGAGCTCTGTGGCTAATTAAAGAGACCGCGTGGCAAATTAATATGTGACGAATAAACTCGTGAAGTAAGTGAGAATGAAACGGTTGGAACTATTGCTCTTTTGTAAAGTATATTTCCTCGATAAGACAAGAAGTGGCATTCGTTATTAAAGTCGAACTATTGTTAAATGAAACTTATCGGAGCGTCCGTTACGAAGCCAATATAAACATTTGAGTAAGTCATAAAATTTAATTTTAAGCCAAACTGTAATATTGTAGCTATTCGAATTACGGATAGATCATTTGGATGTCAATCACTTGTCTTGACATCAACTTTGGTTCTCTCTTTACAAAATTAACTCCATTCCAGGGGAGAACAAACCGACAGCGTGGCTATGATTTCCCATGAAGCCGACGGTTTTCCGATACGAGGAGTGCCACGCAATTTCTAAATGAAACGAGCCCCGCTATACTGCAACTGTGTAATTGTATCACTCGTAGTTGGTCAAAGAAAGAATAAAAAGGAATAAGTAAATAAAGCGTAAAACGTCGAGCGTGGAGAGTGAAAATTGTTGGCAAATGTTGTAATTGAGTGACTAAAAATTCATTTATGAAACATGTACGGTTACGGTTATACACTCTCCAACAGTATTGCGAATACTTTGAATGAATGCAGTAGTAGGTTGTCATTGTCTTATTGTATGTGCAATGCTGTACTTTTTAACGATAGCCAGAAACTTTTGAAACGTCGGATTAAAAGGTCGCTTCAATTTTTCTTTTTACCTTTTTGTTATTTTCTTAATGAAACGTTTTTCCTTCGTAATTGCGTTGGTAATTAGATCGAAATTTGATAAGTTTTTCATTTAATTTTTTCCCTGCGAAATTCAAAGACGTCTAGAATTATAAATTAATAAAGAAAGTGAGTGACAGTTTTATGGTTTAAAAAACTTAATTAACTTTACTTCGTTATAACTCTCCGGACACTATTATGCCGCTCTTTCAAAATAGGAACTGATCCCTCGATATTGTGTCACCGGAGAGGAGATACGGTAGCTCTAAGGAAATTTTTAAAGGTATCCGTGTCCCACCCCCACCCCATCCCATACCATACCGTACCATTGCTAAGTAGACAGCTTAAGCCCTCCGTAGCTCGTATTATTCGGTGAAACGAACCAACGGGAAAATCGTGTAAGGGGTTAGCGAGATTGTGATTCGTCCCTACGTATCGATGATTTAGCTTAAGTGCTAACTAGGTAACGCCTGGCTCACTCGCAAGTACGTAAATCTTGTGCTCCTGTACCGGAACTCTTTCACCTCCCTAAGCCTATCTCTTTTTCTATCAGCTCTCCTACTTCTTCCCTTCTCGCAGTAGATAGGCAGATGGAATTGTACGTCCGTGGAAGCCAGCGAGAAAGGTAGATTTAGTATGAGGCGTTGACTCCGCCCAGAAACCGCGGAGTTCGAGTTAAATGGTTTATGCAAGAACGAGCGAAGCGGTAATGAAGTTCTCTCTGTGCCAGCACGCGTTACAAAGAGGATGAGACCGAAAGAGCGAGGGAGACTCGTGTCTGCGTGCATGTGCGAGTGAGAGAGAGAGAGAGAGAGAGAGAGAGAGAGAGAGTGAGTGAGGGTAAAGGGGGGAGAGAGAGAGGAAAGAGATGGAAGGATATACGGGAGAATAATCGACGCTCCGATTTATCGTGGTCGCAAGGGTTAATACAGTTACATACGTACGTTGGGCCGAGCGGCGGCAGCGCAGGAGAAGTCGGGCATGTGTAACCTTGAAATTTACGGCCGTACAATATACGATCCCGGACGGCATTGAAAAAATTCGCCAGAGTACATGCGAAAGAGGGAGGGAAGAAGAAAATTGCGCGAAGAGATGAGGACGGCATTATCTCGTTGTCCAAGGCGATGTAATGAGGAACGCGCCTTATGATTCGGAATTACTTGCTCGATAAATATATGGGAATGAGTTTAAAGAGGCTCACGATGAAGTTGTACATCATCGTCTTGCGCGTGAGCTTTTTTAATTGCCGGCAAAGTCGTCGGTGAAAATACGCCAACGTCGCGGTAAAACAGTATTCGGTAAGATGTATGCGATGCTTGGCACTACCTTCGACGCCCAAGGCCATTAAACACATTCGACAGGGCGTTAGGCCTCAACAATTGCGCGGCTCTTCCCTCGCCTTTAATTACTTTTATAGATGTGACGTTGACAGGGCCAATTATTATCCAAAATAAAGTTATTATATATTATTCTCGCCACCGAATTGCTGTGCAGCTCTTCAGTTCGTTAGTATTGAATTATGATTATTATTAGTATATTGTGCAAAAAAACTTGGTACGATTAAAAATCAATTAACAGCTGAATAACATTTTAAATCGTAAGCATACACGTGATCGAGTCAACTCAGTTTATTGTAATTAGCAATTTGTGCACATTGATTTTCCAATAGAAAGTTGCTAATGGAATCTTCGACTCCTTGAAAGTATGGACATTATATCTAAGCGGACACGTGAATTCGCTCTCACCGTAATAATCAATTGTTAACGGTCGTAGTGCCTGATGGAAGAAAAATACAATTTACTAAGCTACAATTTTCCTCACCTCGATACCTCGAATAAGTTCGTGTAAAGATAATGTTTATTATTCTTGGATATGAGAAATGAAAGCGCAGTTCTAATGTGTAAGCTAAGAACTAGATGCAGACGGATTAACAGTCGTGTAATGTATATTAATAAATATCTATTGCAGGATTCTTGATTGGAAAATAAAGAATGGAAAGGAAGAGGAAAGACAGCTGTTACCGGATAGTGAATTTAAATAACACATCGGAAGCCCATTCATCAGCCGAGAAGTGCCTTTAGTTTATACGGCGTCGGCGATATAGCTTGTCGTTAAATCGTTGCATTTAATCATGTATGAGCGAGGTACACGCGCCGATTGACCTTCGCGTAGCGCGACGCCGTGCATTTCTTAATCCCAACCCTCGCGCAGCACGATTTCAGATTCAATTAGCGTCTGCGGCACGCGATGGATCGAGGCGATTCCCTCGGCATTAACGCGTCACTACACATTAAGCGAAATCGGAGTCACCTGAGCTCTGGCCCCCGGACCTGCGGAATAAAATTGCATTACTCGGGGAATATGGCGAGTAGTCCAGCTGCCGGTGACGTGTCGAACGTAAGGTCCAATGGTCAGCCGATTCGGGCTTTAATCCAATTTCAACGTAGCTTCTTAAGAAAGTACTTTATTGCAATTACCGCCACGCTGCACTGACCGCCAGGAGTTACAATCTCTGGCTCTCGCTCTTTCACCCCCTCGACCCTACTCCTTCGTCTCATCAACAACCATTCACCTTTCCCACCGGGTTCCCATTCGCTCGAGCTCCGATAACTGGCGACTCGGTTGCTCCATCCTCGTAAATTGATTATTTAATTTGTTCCTTTTCTCTCTTAATTCCGTGAGCCAGCTCGGAGTCGCGTCGTCCCTTCATCGATTCTCGTTCACATCTTTAGGGCACAACCGTCCACCGCACGCAACGCACGCAGGCACGCACACACGTACGCGCGCGACCACATTCTTTCTCTCGCCTCGCGTTGCTCTCTTCCCTCCCGGCACTCGGCAATCACCTCTCGTACTCTTTAAGTAGAAATGGGATGAGAAAAACGAAGATGAGGAGAAGAACAAAGCCCACGCGCGAGAAGGAGTCTCTTATGTGTTCCGTCCCGAGGCTCCTCCCGCCTCATCGCCGACGTCACTGCCGCCGCCGCCGCCGCCGCTGCGCGACCCCAGACCCCGAGCGCAATCATGCAATTAGGCGCATTAAAAGTGAACCCACCAAAGTTACCTACCACTTTAATTCCCAAAATTCTCGAGCGGTATATATTAGCCGGTATATATATATATTTGACCGTGAGGAAAAAGATCGGAGCGGCGAGTTACCGAGTGGGACCAATGAGAGCGAAACGGATAAAGGGAAGAGACGATGATGTCGGCGCTGCTATTCAGGGCCATTAGCGAAATTACGCCTGGAAACAGTCGTTCTTCCGTTGCGAACCTCATGAGTGCTCCGCAAAAGTTTTCTGTTTTGCTTTTTTCACTCCCCCTCCCCCTCCCTATCTCTCTCTCTCTCTCTCTCTCTCTCTCTCTCTCTCTCTCTCGATGCCTCGCTTTCGCTTTCGCTTTTCTTTTTTCTCCTCCCTCTTGTTTTACTTTTTTATTCCAATGGTTTTTCCCCGTTTTGTTCCGTGGCATTCAACCGTACTCCATACCGCCCTTATTGCCACGGTCATTTGTTACCTATGTATGCACGAATTGTTCACGCGTGTCTCTTATGCAGGTGGCTATATTTTTTTCAAGCGCTGCAAGGAAATTACTGATTAATGCCTCGCGATAAATCGAAAAATCTGCTGAGCTGCTTAGAGTTATGTGCATACCAATACTGACTAATGGCTTCGTGAATATAATATTGGCGTACCTCCTATATGCAAATATACGTACGTTTAGTTTTTACCTTTTTGTAATGCTCTCGGTGAAACGAAGAGACGATTCCATTCGTGCAGCAAAAAATTCAAAATATAATTCAAATCGAAGCATTATTAGAATGCTTTGGATTTACCTCAGACGATTAGAAATCTAGACACATGTACGCTGATAATTTTGATATAAAGTGGAAATGAAGTATATCTACTTTAAAATAGACTCGGTATAATTTATGAAATCTTATTGACATTCGAAAAATGAAAACAGTAAACTGTCATCTCGTGAGATTTCAAATGCTTTATGGAACCGGAATAGAAAGCAGAAATCTGGAATCCAGTTTGCATTGTAGTTGCCTACATGACGGATATACGCGAAGAGTCATAGTTTAAGCATCATTTTTTTTATGCATTTGTCGTTTAAATAAATATCATTTTATTATAGCCCATTCCAAAACATTCCAAAAAATTCAACGTCTTGCATATAAGGCATAGTGCCATAAATTTTTTTCTCACTCAAGAATTTATTATCTCTTTTCCGACTTCTATACTTCATTCTATACATACATACACATACACACATACCCATATATATATATATATATATATATATATATATATATATTATAATATACGTATGGTTGAGGGAAGCAGCGAAGGTGAAAGCTGTCGCCTGCATCGGACGTACGTAAAACATGCATTTGACACTGGAAATCCTCGGGCGCGGATAAGGCAGCCGTACTCCTGTCAATATTTCACGCTAGATAAGCCTTATTGCGATAAAGACGGTAAAGCAGCTCTCGATGTTTGCCCACTACCTTGTTAAATAGGGTGGAAGCCTACTGCTCTACCTGTGTGTGAAAATGTTGCCCCATGTGATTTACCCGAACGCACTCGCTCAAACAATCGCTCTGGGAAATAAATGTTTTTCTAAAGATTATATTCGGCGAAAAATTTGGTTTCGCCGATTACTTTTTCTCCGATAAGCCTCGATGGTCATATTTGATTGTATCGTTCTGGAGGGGAATAGGAGATACGCAAACTAAATGTTGGGAGCATAATTTTCATATCGCATGTTGGGCTTTATCGACTGAGAGTGCTAAGAACCGATTTCCCGATATATTCTTTAGTCTTATACGGGTAATATTTTTTCAATGTTAGATTGAGATTATGAAAGATTAGGGATTTAGATTAGTTTGTTTTTCAATGGCAAGAGTCGTGTGAAAATACAAGCTGGAAGATTAAATTCAGTTTATTGAAAAGTATTCGATTTTTATTATTTTATTATTTTATTTTCATCATATAATTAGATACAAATCAACAGCATATTGACATAAATAGTGTTGTTTTTTTATAAATCAGCAGAGTTTTTTTTTATTTATTTGAAGTAAAAAAGTTTTATACTTGTTAAAATTGCGTAGTTGGTTCATTATACTGTTGAAGAGTACTACAAATAACTTTTAGTTTTTTCATTCAGAAAGTAGTTAAAATATTCACATGCAAATACGAAAAAGGATGCTGATTATAATTTTACAAACTCAGCTGAAATTGAAACTAAAATGTACCGAGTAATAAATTCCAGTTATAAATTTGGCTATTTTGCTTGAAAGCCATCGCTCACTGACAAAATAATGTTTCAATAAAGTAAGTTTGACTTTGAGTTTTAAAAGTTACCCGAACCCATAGAGTAGTTGGCCCCTATACATCAGAGTAAGATCGGACTTGCTTTCTGCAATTTTCGGTACACCTAAGCTTGTACACATAACCTATTATTACGCAAAAATGCTTACCATCGTTGGTAAATGCTTCCTCCGTGAAAAAGTTGGAACTCGTACGTACACCTTAGAAAATATACATCCTACGGCGTTTAAAAAAAAAATTGCACTATCTCAGGAAAACATAAATCTTGTAAATTTTGCGTATTAGGAAAACTCGGGAAAAGACACCGAATATGACCGTCGTGCCGGTAAAAGAAAAGAAGATGATACTATGCATGGTAAAAAGTTTTCGTCCGCGTGACGCGACCGCAATCATCAAAGAGCAAGGCAGAGCGTTAAGGATCTGAGTGTAGGATAGACGGAGAGAAAAGGTGGAAGCTTAGCAAAGGCTAAGACTTTATCAACTGACAATAAAACCTATCGCACGTAAGTGAATGTGGCACGCGTAAAAAGCAAGAAGGAGGAGGACGATAGAAGCATCAGGAAGCCAAACACGTGGGGCAGTAAACTATCCTAACATACAATCATGGCATTACAATAGATTTAGTAATTCGACTAGTGAGGGTAGGAAATCATTATCGTCAAGTGCGCCCAGTATCTCGCGTTAAGTTATGGTAGCGACACGATGGGAGGTTAACAAAGTACTAGTGGAACGATTCTGCAGCTCGAAAGAAGCCGAGAAGGAGACGTAGATGTCCTGGGCTGCTCCCGTCACTCTCGCACCGACCCTCACACCCTTATTATAGTTTCGTAGAAAGACTGTCACGTACAGGCAGCGACACGACTTCATCCCCGTTATAACGCAAGCCGGAGAGATGCAATTTCCGCTATTTTTACCCGAAAAGCTTCTTAGGATGTCCTCGCGGCACGTTCCTCAAATAAACCTCTCTCGGCCTTCTCACTCGCTCCCTCGTTTCACGTACGTACGTACACGTGTAAGCATCGCTACGTTCTAATACATTCCGTCATTCTTACTCCTCGGCCCCGGTTATTTTCTCCGTTTTTCCCGCGCTTTCTAAATCCCTATGAGAATAACTCTTTTTTCCAGCTGCGAGCGCTCAGCCGCGGAAAGACGTAATTTGTCGTTAATGTCAGCCGCTTCATTTTTACTCGGTGAAGTGAGTGTCATTACCTATGAAATGCAATTAACCGAGACCCCAGAAATCATCGTAACTATGCAAAATCATTGTTTGTTGCGCTTCAGCGACTAAACTACATCAAATCTATTATGTCTAGATTAAGCACTAAGAAACAATGGCATTGCTCTAGCTAATTTTAATAGTACGGTCGTTATTTATCAAAATATCGGAACTATGTAAAAAAAGTATAAAAAATAAAATAACATCGATAGCTACAATGTATATATATATGTATGTGTGTGTGTGTGTGTGTGTGTGTGTGTGTTTGTGTGTGTTTGTGTGTGTATAATGAACTAAGCAACGTTAAATTGATTAAAACATTTTCAAGCAACGTTCACTCTCTTAATTGTAATCAATTCGTAGTACCTTCAAATAAAGTAATGGTGTTAGAAATAGTTAGCCTACATCAGCAATAACACATCGGTAACTTTCCCCTTATAACTTACTTCCACAATCATCAGAATATCAAGCATATAAATTCCAAACTTTTGAATTTTAGATATAATACCAAGTCCTCCAACATACTAGATAGAATTTCAGACAGTTTGTATTTTTGATATGTATACAGCTACGGTAGTACGTAATGTTTGAATCATTCTATAATCAGAAGATCTGATGTAAAATATAAATAAAAAGCTTAGACATACGTATGAAAATTAAAACGTGTAATTTTCAAGTGTGAAAAGTTCGAATAATAAATTAATAACATTTTAATTAGTGTATTAATATTGCCCGTTTGATAATGTATCAAATATTGAAATTATAATAATATTATACCATATGCTTTTAACATTACTTTTAATATGCTATCGCTGCTGTACGTTACATTATTTTATTGTTTTTTTCTTATATTGACTTTTTAGTGATATTCAAGTGAATGAAATTAAGATGTTTGGAATTTAAGTAACTATAAAATAATGAAAACAAATATCTTCCATGTCTTGAATGAAAATAAATATTCATGGATAAGAAAATAAATAGAGAATTAGACCAATAAACGTGGAAATTTTATACAAGTTTCATATATATATGTTCTTTCTTTCTTATTTTATTAATAGTATTTCTACTTTTATCAGTGTACCTTAATGTTTTTATGTACGGTTTTATGCTTTCATTGATAGTAAAGAAACAGTAAATTTTTTCCAGAGCAATCTTTGTTACATATATAACCTTCTCATAAAAACGATTTTTCAATCGCAATATTTATCATAATATTTGCCACCATAAATATAATCTTTGGCCATTTGTATGCAAGTGAAATGTTTATTGGTAAAAATGTACTCACTAAAGTAAAGATTTTTTCCTATTAATATTAGATAAATTTATGAAGAATATATAATATAAAGAATTTAATTGAAAATTTAATAAAACCTAGGATGCTTCTTTATTTTCTCAACCAAATTTATTTAATGTTTAAATAAGGAATGAGAATTTTACATTAAAATTTTAAGAAATTTTGTTTCAAAATCAAATACTCACTATTGAATATATGTGTAAGGAAATAAAACTTTTAATTTTTGTTAACAATTATTATATGTTGCACTGTGGAAATACTATGTGTAGTACAATTTGTAGAATTGTTTCAATTAAGAAATATATTTATCTAGTTAAAATATTTTCTTATTCTTTTTTACGACGAAGAAAAAAAAATGTAAAATTCATGATTATTTAAGATTAATTTAAATTTGCTATGTGCAACATTATTAATTGATGCATAGCTAAATTAAATTACACACTTCTTATAATTCAACTTTTGTATTTTAAAAAAGTTGTAATTTAATGCGTTAAGCATAAAAGAAAAATTTAAGATTTGTATGTACTGCATACACAGAAGATATTATGAAGGCTATTATATTTTATGAAAATTAATTAGTGCATCCGCTCTTTTAAAATTGGTTTCTCCATAATTGAGTTAAAAAATACCATTTATTTAATTGTTTTTATTTTGTTTGTTAATATCACTCTAAAACTAAAAAAAATGCCAAATGAATTATAAAAATATTGTTTGGTATTGAATTCATAATTGTCGAATAAATTAGCTTTTCTAACTATTAATAAGTAGTATTCGTACGTGATTATCCGCATTAAGCGTTATATTCTTAACCATAATTATTCACAGCTGTTAAAAACATTTATTAATATAAGACAAATAAAATCGACGCATAGAAGAGATTAGCGAACGCAGACTTTCCCGATGGAAAACTAAGTAATTTACCGTAAGGAGCACGCAAGTTTTGCAGGAGTTTGCGACGAATAAAATTCGCCTAGATAGAGATAGAGATAGTTACGGGAAATCGTAGGTAAGATTAATATGGAAATGCAGACGACTCTGAAAAATCGTTATATTTTATACTTTGTTGTTGGGCGTAGTGGCCGATTAATCAATATAATAAATTAAGCGTTTATTTATGCAAGGTACAAGTCACTTTATGGAAATGTACGGTCTCGGGCTCCTGCATCGATATAATATCGAGTTTTTGCCAGGCCGCGTAAGCGTCCCTCCCCGCCCCGGCGTCGCTCGACGACGATTTGACTAAAGAGCGACAGGCCGGGCTCCTTAATAAAACGAATTTTGCAAAATTAAATGCCGACCGCGGCGCGTATCGCATGTTGCTCGGGTGTCGCCGCTACCCCTGCATAATACATATGCGACCGCGGCGCATTATCATTAAGCGTATGCGCGCAGTATATGTTTTACACACGTAACGCGCGGCTATTACTCGGTGTAGCCTATCGCCTCCCAGATTCGACGACGTATTTCATGCTGCCACCGCCAATATATATAAAAGCGCGCCACCACGGGATCCCGTGTAAGCCGGCTTCCTCTGTCCCTCTTTGCTTTTTAATTTTTTTACTTTAATGTTTTCCTATCCTCCTCTCTCAGTCCCTCTCTCTCTCTCTCTCTCCCCCCCCCCTCTCTCGCTCGCTCCCACCGTTGCTTTACCTCCTCTCAATCGGGCGCGATGAGTGCGCGAATTTTGCCGGGGCATGTAATGATCTCATGCACGCGGTAGCCCTCGCCGTGAAATTATGCGTCTCGTCGCGGTAGCGCGGCTGACCGGCGGAGAGGAGACGGAGAAGGAGGAGGAGAGTAAGAGCTTCTGGGAAGGAAACGCGAGTATCGACTTTTCAGCAGGACTTTGATGCTTGAGCCCGTGTTTAATTGCCCCTCGAGTGGCGGATCATTCGCTGCCGGGATTTCCGTGGCCTCATCGTCGACGACGTTGCTACATAGTTAACGAGGTTCAAAAGTCGTATTCCAGTGTGGCATCCGTTGCTCTCCAACTCCTACATATGCAACCGAATCTTTTCGGCTTGTTCGAGAAAACTGTATCCCCTTCCATATCTCCGGTTAAGTCTCCACTCGAACGTTGCAATTAATATACTTGCACCAAACATGAGAATGACCCTGCCTTCACCACGGTACGTTAAATTTATTTATTTCTAGTCGTTAAACTCAGTGAGTAGCTGCTTATATTTGATTAAATTAGCACGAATCATAGCTGAGAAACTAGAGAATAATATGATTGAGAAAGTTGGTAGGTGTCGAATGTCGGTCAGTTAGACATTTTCCTCGAGTCTTCAGCAGGGCGAGAATTCAATAATCGATTCGATGTAATATTTAGACGAGCATTAAGCTTCGCAAACAATTTACATGGACCATTACATTAATAAGGCAGGAGAATTTATAGCGACCACTTAATATTTCATCACAATTTTAAATGTTACTCGCCGGTATAGTCCAAAGACAGATTAAAGAAGATTCATTGACATGTTAGTGTTACAGTTTGAAGAAAATGAAATAAGAACAGGCTTGACCGTAGAAAGCGATCATATATATAAATCGCATGGGTGCATATAATAAATGGTATTCTTTGAATTACGATGCTTGGAACATAAAAAGCTACCCGTATTACTTATTACTTTATCAACATTCCCACGAATTAACCGCACATGATTTAAGCGATGGCTGATTAATTTATTTTTCTTTTTATAATGAGAAATTATTAGACGAGTTCGCGGCTACGCAGTCGTATATAACCCAAGTATACAAGCTTGTGCCCAGCACGCGCGCACACGCACACGCACACGCACGTGTGCGCACATCTCTACATGCATTAATTTATGTCAATAGCTTTGTACCAGGAAGGTGAAGACCTGCACTTCGAGAGCGGTTAAACTCCACGGCAATTTTTGTATTACAACTTCGCAAATATCCCCCAGAAAAATAACAATTAACGGCGCGCATTGGCAATTCCTCAGCGGCAAGTCGCGATTTTCCGTCTCGGATTTCGTTCGTGCCCATAACCGGAACTCCCTTACATGGTTGGGCTTTTGTGTACGTCTGCCTCGGCACTCACGCATCATCGGGACCTCTCTGGTACAGGGAGCTCGGAATGTTAATCCCCATCGGTCGCGATTCCCAGTGCACGGCTACTGTGTCTAATCACGTTATTGCAAGCACTCGAGCGGAGGTCCAGTGGCGAATCATTGCGGCCTCATCCAACGCTCTGTTATCTCTGGCTATTTTTGCGTCTCCTGACAGGCCGCGAGATTATTAAAGGGATTTTCGCGCTGCCATCGGTCGCTGCAATTTTCCCCCTCGACCCTTTTTTGTTCCTTCGCCTCTCCCTCAGCCGACCACTCGACCAAAGCGCCCTCCCCTGCCGCCTATCCAATCCGCCAACTACTTCCCCCCCCCCCATGTTTCTCTCATTCCCTCGACTTCACCCACACTTGGTTCTGCTAGCAGCGGAGTGGAGCAAGTTACCAAGTGCGGCAGCGGTTGTTTAACGGGGATTACTTTGAAGTGGGGAAAAAAAAGATCATTAAGCGCGAGCACCCGGAATGAGAATAGCTGGAACTAATTATGGGGTGAAAGGTGGCTGTTAAGAATATGGCGCGTTACCGCTCCTCGTCGAGTTATGACCCGCACTTAAAAACAGGGTGTTAGCCAGTTGTTAATGGTAAAGACTAAGAGAAAAAGACGAAACGTGCCCTCGGTCAGTCGGTTAATTCTGATGCAATTTCATGATGCTGGAGTGGCCAATGCAACGATTTCTGCGCGCTCTTAACTAGGCTCACAATTTTTGGCTTGTGCTTGTTAAAGCTCCCTAAATATTTTCCTCCGGAGGAAAAAGTATGCCGGACTTTTCTCGAACTTTTGATAAATCAATCTTTTCCCTCCCAATAGACTATGCGCATATATTATCGTGGCCTGACGATTCTTTTATTTTTCAAATCTTCGCTTTCTATTATCGACTCATCCTTATTAATAAAACATGTTCATTTTCAGCCTTTTATGAATAATTGTAAACTCATTAGTAACGTTTCTCTTGTCTTTGGCAAAAGTTTTCCAACCTCCATCTGTCATCCTTCAATTGGTGTATTAAGAGGTTTTTCCACAGCATGAGATTTCGTGCTTGATGAATAATTCTCCGTGAATGTAATTAATATAGGCCATGCTTTATGGCATTTTAAATAAAGGGCATTAACACTGAAATAACTACATTTTTGGATATAGTAACTTTATTTAAAACTAATTATGTCATATATGGAAAAAATAGATTTTTTATTTAATAACCTTTTCCAATGTTGATACGAAGAAAATTTATCCACGATCAGAATAGAAATTTCATTTCAATCATTCGACAAGTAATTATGAAATGTTGATTTGATAATGATTCCGTAATGTAGTAAATATTTCAAATTGAATTACCAAAGTCTGCAAGAGGAGCCAGTCTTCATTTTCCGTGATAATCAAACAAAGGTATATTTTAGTTGCTCCGTCCTCTAAATTTAAAACACCGAAAATTGCAAGGAACTGTCCGACTAGAATTTTCAATATGAAGCGTAATCGGGCGGGATAATAATATTTTAAAGGTGAAAAAGGATGGAGGAGAATGGAATAATTTAATCCTTTCAAAAAGACATTCCGAGTGCACATAAAGCACCTCAGCGTCAAACTTCCCTCGCAGAACCGGGCAAATGGTTCCAAAACGCATCAATAACGCCTCCCCCGGGGCTCCACTCACAATTTCTTCAACATTCCATCATCTCCGGAATCCGCGCGACAATAATAACTCAGAGCTCGAGCACGTCGCGTCGCTCGGTACTTCGTACTCCTCCTCCACGTCGACGGCATCGTCGTTGCCGCAGCCGACGATGGCTCGTAATCGGTGCCGCACTTTCACAAGGAAATCCAGTCGTGAAGGACTCGCAACGGCAATATTAGCGCGCAACGCTTGATTTATCTCGCCTTAAGCCGATAAATTGAGGAAAGCTTAATTGCGATCCCCAACTTGTTTGTTACCTGCGGTAGTTCCGTAATTAGAAAATCAATTCACGTGGGCCGCGTCGCATCCCGCCGACACTCCGCAAACAATTCTGAGTGTCCTAGGAACAACGAGGAGTAGACAAAGAGTCAAAGATAGAGATAGATGGATAGAGAGGGAGGGGGGGGGGGTGGAAGATGGGCGAAAGAGAGAGAGAGAGAGAGAAAGCTCGTCTCTGCAAGCTTCCTGTCGTATCGTAGGTGGCGAGAGGATAATGTCGATAACGCGACCGAACGCGGTGCACAGTTAGCATAACATAAATCGAGCGAGCTTTGTTCAACTGTGAACTTAGTTGAACAGTTCGTCGACCCTCATTTTCTCTTTCTCTTTTCCTATGTCACTCTCTCTCTCTCTCTCTCTCTCTCTCTCTCCTCTTCCCCGTTTACTCAGTCACTCCCTTTCTATCTATCTATCTTACTATTGCGCTTGCTCTTGTTGCACGAGCAGCAGATTCGCGAACCAAAACAGGCACCATCGTACTTCGACAATACAGAGAACCGCCGTCGTATCTCCATCTCCACAGTCGCCGTTGCCGTCACCATCGTTGTTGTCGTTATCCTCTTCTTATTATTTACTCTTCGGGCAACACCGCTCGCACTGAACGCAGTATGCAGTTATTCCTTGAAAGATTAAGAGCGAGACCGAGGAACAAAGAGCGAGAGCGTGTTAGTGAGGGGGAAGGAGGAGAAGAGGGAATTGTCTCGTAAGTAGGGTCAATCTGCAATAGCGCTTAAATGCCGGCCGCTGTCGGGGAAGGATCGAGCTCGATCGTTCCGATACGAAAGATTTGTGTCACTGGGATTCCCATTTGCGTTCGGCACCAGACCTCGGCACTCTCCATTTATAACAGTGACAGAAGCGCTGATCATGCGATTCTCTCCGCAGTAGTCTTAAGTTTGGATTTTAACAGGGCGTTAACGTCACTGCCGGTAAGTACGAGGAAGCATCGGTGAAAGAAGCCTGGGAGCATCAGAATCGGAAGCTGCGCCACAACCTTTACCCGAACACAAGAACAAATAATGCTATTGAATGTGCAATTGTTTTTATAATATCAATAATAATAATAATAACAATTACAACAATAACAACAATAACAGCAACAACAATGGCAATAATGGAAACGATAATGTCAACAATAAATAATAATAGCAATAATAACAATATATCGAATAGTATAAGATAGAAGATGCGCACGGTAAACAAGAACCAGTTTGATAAAGTGTCAGGAAGGATAGCGATTGGCATAATAAATTCTGAATTCTTCTGAAATACTATAAAATATAACAAATGAAAAGAAGAGAAAAGTTTAATGATTTATGTAGTGAGAAAGAAAAGAAAATTATGCAGAAGTTTGTGAAACTCAAGTAAAATAACATTTCGATGTATAAGTTCCCCTACACTGTCGAAGTAATTACTTCTTGTTTATGGTTATTTTATACACTTATAAATATTGAAACTTTCAAAAATTTCAATACGTAAATAAATTATATTTCTCTGAATTATATTTATCTATTGGCCTATATATGTAATTTATTCGAATTTCATATTCTTCAAAATATTCTTATATCAAGTATTCATTCGAAAATTTAATCAAATTTGATTCCTAAAAAATAATGTAATAATTATACAAGAGATAATAGTGAAATAAAACAATAACTACCATATGATTTTTATGTTATATTTAATTATTTTAAATATTTATTCATTAACTTGTTTTAAAAAATTTTTTTAATAATAATGCTGTATTTTAATTTTCCCTAGCCAATACAATATTATCAAATATTATAAAATATCTAAAACAAGAATAATTCGTAGACATCACTAATCCATACTATTTGATGTAAGTAAATAAGTCAAATCCTTGATCATTGTCAATAAAAATGTATTAAAACAGTGTTATTATGACGTAATAACAGTTAAATCAGAGTATGACAAGGAAATAAGTTGTCAGAACAGTTTCGCTTCAATTTTAAATTAAAACAAGGTGACGTCCCGCCTCATTTCAGATTATTTTTATATTGCATTTTTAAATCCATAGAAGAGGAAAAAAAATATTTCCTCAAATGATGTAATTCAAACATTACCTTATACAGATAAAATAGATTTAACAGGAGATAATAAAAATATTATGATTAACATAGCAGAAATTACATTGAGACTAAAAGCATAAACCAGTCTAGAAATAAGTAAATGAAATGTAAATATGTGACTATTTCTAATCTTATAGTTACTAATAAAGTCTTTAATTGCAGAAATAAACATCAATACCTTTATGTAATAATAGATGCACTAGATTCAGAACATGATTTTCTTCATTTTATCGTTATAATGTTAGAATCTCGGTTGTTGACGCGAAACTTCAGTTTTGAGAAAACAATAATATTATCTATAATTTTTTTAGTACCGTCAGACTTAGAATATAAATAACACATATCTCCAGTGCATAGAAATAGAATGCTAGAATAAATATTAGGTCGAAATGATAGACTAAGATGAGCACAAGAAATTATATAATCGCAAATAGAGATTGTACTTTCCCATGTAAAATCCGAGTAAATTTTACTCGTTTACTCTTATATGGACAGTTTAATATAAATAAAGTATTTTTAAATAATTAATTAGCTTCAATAAATGATATTTAATTTAAAATTATTCATTAAAAAATTTTTAAAAAAAATAATGTTTTTTTCAAAAATAACTTATTGACATGCGTCTAAATATTTTAATAAATATGCGTTAAAGTGGAGAAGATTGAATTTTTTATTTGATGACATATTTTTGAACAAGTGTGATTATGTAAATATTCATAATATTAATAGTACTTCATTACAGAATATGACTAATTATTATTAACGAGTAGCCGAGATTATCACGCATCAACATACATAACGCTCTAAATTTCCAGAATTAATTAAATTAAACCAACTTTATCTTTCGCATCGAAATGTCAATTTCGTCAGCAAATTTTCCCATTGTTTTTGACTCACTATCCATACAATTTGCAGTTAACTATAAATTTTTATTTCATACATAATTTTGATGTCTTTACTCAGTAAAGGATTCTAAAACTATTATTGCATAATAAACTAATAATAGCTAGAAAGTTCAATACTCAATATTATTTTATGAAACGATAGATTCATCTCATTAAATAGGGTAACCAAAAATTAATGTTTTCAAATTATAATCATTTTGTAATATAACCATTTTTATTATAATTGTAAATTTTATAATAAAAATGAGTAAAAATTATAAGAAAAGCAATTATTTGCCTGATTTCTGCTGAATTTATTCATCATGATCCTATGCATCATTATGATTGATCACTGTACAAAATACCAAGCAAATTCATCATTGTTACAAGAAATTTCTTTAACTAAACTTTCTCTGGAGATTTTTTGTGCAAGACATTTCCTAAATAATTAACAGAATTATGTGGTACCTTATATACAAATCAATAAAAATTGTATTAACATTATTACTATGATTTTAAAAAATGTGCTTATAAATAATCGGTATGTCAAATTCTAAGTTAAGAAAATTGGTAAAACAATTTCATTAAGGAACTAACTGACTTAAGTAACTTGATTATCTGCAATTTCATAAAAAAAACATAAATATTTTCATAAATGATAAAAGATTAACAGATTAGCAATACAGTTACTTTTTAATTATAGAAAAATACAGATACATTTATGACAGTCTTATAAAAAAAAATTGTAAACATAAAAACAATCATAAGGTATATTATTTTCATTAGTTTAATATAATTAAAAAATGCTTCATTTTGTAATTATATTTAATTGTATAATCCATCATCAAGTTTCTCAAAATACATAGAGGTCTATATTAAAAATTAATGAAATATTCCTTTATATAAATAAAAATTTTTAATTAAGTTTCATTTATTTTTATTCTTAATCTAATAGTTTTCAGAACATACTTATTTAATGACTATCTGATATTATTAAAACATTAAATTAATATTTAAAATGTATCCTTAATGCATACGGATTCATTACATTCATACAGACGAATATATATCAAATAATTTAACTAAATTATTAATTATGAATGAATACGTATTGGATTTTGATAAGAAATGAAGTTTAAAATGTACTTTTACAATTATCTATATATTTAAGCTGACACAGAAAATGATATGAAAATATAATATGAGTTAAGCTATGTATTGAAATTGAAGCTCTGATCATGAATATGATGGAGGAATTTATTATATTATTAAGGAAATTTATTATATTAAACATTGATTTGTACTACAGCAGAATGTGAAATTATATTTATTTACGAAATATATAAGTTATATCTATTATGATAGTTTAGTCAGACATTAAAATTAATTACACTCAATCCATGTAATCTACAGATTGATATAATGAATTTCGTCAGAAGTATATAGATATGATAACGAATCTTAAGAGTTTTTATTGAATTTCTTTCGGATAAGGAATGAAATTCTTGAGATGATCTGTTTACGGGACAATTACTGTCAAACGTAAAAAAGAAGCCAAAAAAATAACGTTTTTGAACTTTGAGGAAAACACTCGTGACACGAAGAGCAACATAGTCATAAGATAGAAAAGCTTTTTGCGGAGTAAAACATTTGGTTGTCTCATTTACTATTTTTACAAGTGCACATCAGACGCAGAAGAAAAAACAGAAAAAAACAAAGGGTACATGTCATGAACAAGAAGCACTGCACAAGAATATCATGTATTGTAGACTGACCCTTATACTCGCAAGGGTCTGGAGAGCTCCAGAACCTCTCCACGTTTGTTTTACGTTTCCCTCACTTTCTCTATCTCTCTCTTTCTCACTTTTTTCTCTCATTCTTCTGGTACTCAGCCGGGAGACGCGTACTCGAGAAGATGCCTTAGTCGAATGGCCGCGAGCCTCCCGAAGAAACAGAGAGCAACATGGAGTAAAAAAGAAGAAGTTAAACTTCCAGCTCGTCGCAATATCGCGCACACGTATATATAGAGTATTCCAAAGTTGACACGAGATAGACCAGAACCCCAAAGCATTATGCCATCGCCTCTTGCGTATTCATACATATAAGCGTGTATGTGGTACAAAGAGGAGAAAAGATCGGAAGAAGCGGCTCTGATCGAATATAAGAGCTCTCTAGGGAAACGGTGAGGGCCGCTGTACATGGGAATATTAATGAAAAGATCAAAATGACGTTCGAAAACGCTTACGGGGAAGTGAGGGAGAACGAGAGAGAGAGAGAGAGAGAGAGAGAGAGAGATAGAGATAGCGCGAGAGGGGGTGGGAGGTAGCGCGCAGGGGACGAGAGGGAGAGGGAGATAGGCGGAAATAAGAGATAAGAGAAAGCGAGAGAGATCGTGACCGTCGAACCCGGGGTAAAGCCATTGCATACTTCTTTACATTGCTTTCTGGCTTTTTCTCGATCTTCCTTTTACCTTTCTTTTTTATAAATCGGAGTAAGAAAGAACGGAATGTCGTGCATTTTTTCACAAGCAAGCGCACGACTGAAGTTGGGGACGATCACATTCATTTTGGCTTCCCTCGGCAGAAGGAGAATGTCATTTCACCGGGAGAAGTACAATACTGCGTGAACAAAATCCACTAGTTTTAATTGTGAAATATCTTAGCGCCGTTTCACCGTCCTATACGTGGCAATTGTTTACAGAGGAGCATTGATCAAAATTTGCCCAACGTCACAGTGGCCGACGAAATATTAGCAAAACTCTTGTTAGAAGGGGAAAAAACCGAGCGGAGCGTATTGACTGTCGGCTTGGTAATAAAAATTCGGAGCAACTTTTTAAAAAGCTCGTCGTTAAAACTATTTTCCACTTTGCCTGAATTCGGACAATTTCACAAAGTTTTTACTCGTTAGCCTCATACCGGAGGTAAAATTGTTTTATGGATATCGTTTACCATTGTAAAACTACTCTTCAATAAAATATTTAATTTAATTTGATTATGAACCGTTTTATTTATTTATTCACAAATAAAGAATAATAATGGGCATCGATTAAAATATGCAAATAAACGTATAATAAAGTTTTACAGTAATATAAAAACTACAGGCGTTTATTTTCTGTTAATGGTTGGTATAAATTTTTCCATGAAATATAAGTAATAACATTATAAAAATAGTAACATAAACAGCTTATACACTGCGCGTAAAAGAAAAAACAATCTATTGATGGGGATTTGTATTTTATTATAAGCTTCATTAGCAGAAGAAAATATAAATATCTAGTTAACGAATATGTTAACTGCTGGGTTTCCTTATTTTTTGGTAAATATACACGTATTTACGTAGAGTATAATAGTTAAATAAGCATCGAAGAGAATGTGAAGTTACGTTATCTTAGATTGCTTCTTTTCGTACTTTCCTCGGGCGATTTCCTTGAATGTCAATAAATTATGTCGTAAAATCCCGATGTTTCCTTGACATATTAATTACTTATTTTTCGTAAATAAATGCGCCAATATTGTCAAGTACAGCATCTTGCTCTATTTTAGTGGCCGTGCCATTAAATTCCAATGGCGGAAACGTCAAATACGTCGACTGGTAGCGGATTTGCAAGTCTCTGGCTGCTAAGGTAAGCGAGCCTCTCTCCTTTTTGCTAAAAGTGCATCATTTTTATGAGCCGCAGCCTTTCAAAGAGTCCATCGACTTTAAACGGGTAATCTAAAAAAGAATCCGCGTAACTAATTACAGAACATGACCAAAAAGCGCCTACGTAAAGTTGTTACTTATGCGGCGCAGTCCGTGTGTCGTAAATTTTAAGTCTGACGGATCCAAACTTTATCGCGGGGGAACATTTTGCGCCAGCCCGCGCGAAACCACACTTTCAGCCTGATTACCGTCCTAGGTGATTTAAAATTGCAGATAAAATGTAAAGCACTCGGGCCCTTTTGCATTTTTACCTATTTATTTATTTACTTCTTCCCAGATCCCCCCGCCGCCCGCCCGCATAATTTTGTCCCTTGGCCAAAAATTTCAATTATTCACGAACCGCGCGGCTAAATTATTTGTCACGGCGAAGGCTCGTCCGAGGGAAAAACAATTATCGCAGCTGGAATTCTCATAGAAATATCCTCTATAACTTTATATATTCAATTTATTTTATCGGCGTCGTATCGTCGGCGCAGTTCGGCCGCTCGTCGTTACTCGCAGGAACGAGTTAATTGCTGTAATGTGCCGTTACTCAATACTCGCAAATAATTGTACAACTTTCTGAATTCCCTTTGTCAATGAGGCTATTCACACAGGAGGGCGTCCGGCAACGAAGAGTCAAGCCTCCTCCTGCCCCCTCCGACTTACCCATACCGCCGGACTCCTCCGCTGTCGTGTTCTCAATAGCATTTGCAGTTATTTACGGAGAAAGCCCACGGTATATCACAAATTTGGTATGTGTAATTTCTTGCGTGTCCGTCTTTACAGTACTTCATTTTGATTACTGACTCTGTTGCGTAGAACGCGATGCGCATACATTTCTTAAACAAATAGTTTCAAATAGTGCTTTCCAACTGCAAACTCGTTATTACGTGAGTTATTGTTATTTTTGTTACAACCGCGATTAGTTTTATTTTACGGAGAATCCGTGCGTGATTCGAAAAGGCAATATTATTAAATGTTACATTCATTTTACGCTACACACTTTATTTAATTTCATCTCCTATGGACGCAATAAAAATGATTAATGGCAATATAATCAAAAATATAAATTATTTTGACGATTACCCAAGTTAACTCGTGTAATTTACATTTATAAACAAATTAAGCAGAGCGAGAAAAGAGTAAAGGAGAAAAAGCTTTAAACTTTTATGATTACATCGGTTTTGCTACGCTTAGTCATATTTGAACCGAGGAACTCATAAAAGAGAGAACAATTCGAGATTAATTTTGTAGATCCGACATTTAAAAGACATCATAAAACATTTCGACTTTCAGCATTTAAGTTTTGTTGGCCATAGCGGGAAATCGTGGAGTACAGTCCTTTGTGAAGAGGATAACTTGTCAAAAGACGTTGAGTATACCTAATATGCATTAATATCGCCAGTCACCGGCAGTTGATTAATGAGAATTTCTTTTTGATTTTAAAGTAAATCAATTATAATGAATATCGAATTGTGAACGCTGTTAACAACTTTATTAATTAAATTTAAATTGTGGACCCAATTAAAATAATAATGACAGAAATGGCGACGACAAAATAATTTCAACGCATGATTTTTCTTTAATCCTGTGCAGGATTATTTAATTTTAATGAGCGCGTGTATCTGTGAAACTTCAGAAGAAGTACGCTTATCGCCCACTACGCATTGCCGATATAAATTGGCTCAATACATCTAATATTACGTTTAATCAATATCATCACTTTTTGCACGATTTACAAAATCGAAATGGCTCACAATAATCGTTAAGCTTATATTGCCAATTTTATTTCACAATTAATCGCAAAGACACGAAAACTGTCTGTTTGTCGAGTTTTTTCTGAATTTACTCGACTGTATAAATAGGGATATACAAGTATTAATGAGATAGCTATCTCTTACATTTTGAAGTTTTATACACGGTATAATTTTAGCTTTTAGTGTAGCTGAAGCAGAAAATAAATATAAAAACGGGAGAGCTACCTCTAATTAATACTCCCAATTATGTTCCAAAGAACAAATAGAAAAACATTTACAAAACCAAATTATTTGGCATTTAAATAATATTCAACCGATTTGTTTGGATCGGTACCAATGACAATTCGCGGCACACAGAAATTAACAGTTGAACCCGTAAATAAGATTTCTTCAGTTTGATATAGTAAATTGATGATAAATCAACGTATCTCTCATTCTCACACACAAACACACCACGTATGCATTATGTCTATTTCTCTCTCTCTCTCTCTCTCTCTCTCTCTCTCTCTCTCTATCTCTCTCTCTCTCTATCTCTCTCTCTCTCTCTCTCTCTCTTTCTCTCCATCTCTTTTCGTCTTTAACTGGAATCGTGCAGTGCGTCACGGCCTTTCTGTATGGGTTTAAGTGTGTATCAGTCATATACCAAGTATCAAGGCAAGTCCCTTCGTCTGCTTTAGCATTTGGTCTCCCTTTCTTTCCGACGGTCTTCCCTTTGCTGTCATGGATTTGAAATTGCAGGGCTATGCCTTTTTAAATTATTGAAACTTTTGAAACGATAAATTTTTGCGAAGAACAGACTTTATGAATGTATAAGCAGAAACTGTTTGCATGATTGTTTTAAAGATTTGTGATACTGCGAAGAAATTATTTGACTCACATTTATAAGGATTATGCTATCTCATTTATGAAGCAACTCATTTCTCATAATGTCGGTAGAAACAATATACTTTGATAAAAGTATCATCTTTGAATTATAAAAATATTTTTTAATTAATTTTTCATGTTACAATCCTTAATACAGGATTAAATGTTTTTGTGCTGCACATATAAGACATAAACATAAACATAAAATTTCCTTTGACATTGTTATGCGATTTATGTAAAATAATAACCATGAATGCTTAGTAGACTCTATAAAATGTAATTTCTTTCATTGCAAAAGTATCCGAGCCATTATATAATATTTGATTAAGCAAAGCGATAAAAAGGAAAATTTTTAATATAGAGTTTAAAAGTAGCAATATTCAGTGCAATAATATTGTAGACACATGAAAAAGAATGTTTTATTATCATTTCGCAAAGAAAAAAAAATTTTTCAGAAGTCAGGTCGAGAAAAATTATCTTTTCATTATTTTATCAATTACAGCATCGGAAATCGCATCTCTCACTCGACTCGTCCTCCTGCTTCACTTTCCATTTTGTTCCTCCCGTCCCCTCGCCCCCCGCCCCACTCGAACTCATACAAGCCTAGGAAAAAATCCGCGCGTCCCTTTTTGTTTTACGAATGACCATTTTCCGAGCGACAGTATTTTTCAGTGACGTTATCCGAGCGTGGCATCGAAACTCTCCTACACATTTATGGTACATAGACGAGCATTCGCTCGGTTCGTACGAGTGATTCAGTACTCAGTTGGCAGTCTTTTCACTCTCGCATACTCTGCTCCTTCCTTCCCTCTTGCGCGACGATAAAGCGCACCGGATTAATTTGTCAGACCAAAAGAAGCCCCGACGCAGTGGCACTTCTCGGTTACCTCCTCTTCGACTCGCTGTTTATAGGTGGGCACACGTACGGCGCCGACCGCAATCGGTTTGTCGTACGAGCTCGTACTATTTGTAAGACGCTCTCATTGTTCACTCCTTTTCTTGTCTCCGTTGCCCCTCGCCCGTCTCTACCCTCCAACCCCTCCCCCCGCCTCGTTTCACCGTCCCATTCTCTTCGTCTCTCTTGCAATCTCACAACGACGTGAGAATTATAGTTGAAAAAGAAGTTGACTGCCGGTCGCGGTCGAGCTGAGAGGCCGAGGGCGAGGCGGAAGGCGGTAAAAGGGAGGAGAGGACGCGCGACATCGTAAAGACAGCAAAAACGAGAATACAGATGGGACGAAAGGAGGTCGCGGCTCAACGCGCTCGCAGGTCGAAAGATAAAAGAAAAGAGCGAAGAGACGTAGCGAAAATTTCTGGTCGACATCGGGTGGAGTGTGAGAGCGAGTGAGGGAGATAGAGATAGAGATAGAGATAGAGAGATAGTGATAGAGAGAGAGAGAGAGAGAGAGAGGAGCTCGCGTGATAAAGGGGACCCGCAGTCTTGTTTCCGGCACGCGCGGATCCGCCTCCGATAAGTCCTGGCGTGTCGCCGGCGTGCCGACGCCCATCCGCAGCTGCCGGGATTGTCACGCCTAAGCTGCAGCGGGGCACGGCGCCGCGGTGCATTTTAAAGCAGCGGGCGGTTGACGCCGCCGATCGAGTGAGCTGAGACTGAGCTTGCGATGAGACGAAGGGATGGCCAGGGACCGAACGAGAGCGCGGGGGGATGGCCGGCTCGGCGAGGAGGAAATGCGTGGCGGGGTGGGGCAGGGGGTTTGTGGAGGGGGGAGGGGTAGGGTAACGCGAAGAGGAGGTGAGGCGCAATGCGAGACGGCGTCGCGTTCGGTATTCCGCGGGACTAGGCCCATTTGTCACCGCGCAAAGAGAGAGCGAGAGCGAAGTGAGCACCGCCGATATAAATAGGCCCAACGCTGACAAACGACCGGCTCCGGCAAAATAAGCATACACGCGAGCGAGAAACTATCCGCGATCCTATAGCTTTAAGCCAAGGAGGAAATTCGCTGCGAGCCGAACGGAGCCAAATAGAGATATGAGTGTGCGTGCATATGCGCATTCGTGCCCTGGCGGTTTTCTTCTCTTGCTCGCGTTACCCTGTCAGTGCATACGTGTTTATTCTGTCCGTGGGTGAGCATCTATGGGTAGCTAGAAACCTTTGTAACCCCAGCTATTCAATGTCGTCCTTTCGTGGCAACGAGATCCTCTTGTGCCGCTTAGGCGAGCAGCGTCATTCGGTAGAAGAGGATTAGCCGATGTGTACGCGTCGATCATGACTTTTTATTCTTCTTTTGCTTCCTTCTCCAGAAGCTCGCACTATAATACTTGTTTCGATTGGAGAGGAAGAAGAAAGGATGAGAAGGAAGAGCGGATTTTGTAAAGGATTTCTCGAGAGAACAAGTGTATTTTCTTCGGTGTATTGAATTTCTCGGTGAAATTCCGTTTTCTTGATTGTTTGTTGAGAAAAAAAATTTTTATAAGAATTTGTTTATTGTTTCTTGCTTATTTTTCCCCAGATAGGGAAAATTATAAAAAGTCGCTCACTCTGTTTTTGAAAGCTCGTTCAATAAAAGTTTCTCCCTTGTCTATGAAAGAAAACTCATTGCTATTGATATTGTTAAGTTTCCATTCGGCTGATTTCAGGAAAGCTCTATTCTTTACCCACTTAAGTCAAGAAATGGATAACTTCATTTGTAACAAAGACAATATCTGTTCAATTATATCATCGTTATATAGTATTATAAAATTTATATAAATAACCGTTTTAGTGAAAAAAATTTTTCGTTATTGCTTGCTGCATTTTTTAAATTTATCATATCGGAAAAATTCCTAAATTAAAACTAATAATCAAATATTAACTCTCGGTGATTAAGCCTCTGTTGCTTGCTAGTCGATAATTATAGTTTGATTGTAATTGCCTGGCTGAGGTTCACAGTATTCCCTATAGTAATGAATAGAAACGACTACGATGCCATTGATCTAGAAGAATAATTCATATCCGTACATTTACGAGCCGTAACTATTCATTTTCAGAGAACTATAATTCATATACTCCTGATTATAAATATAAAGCTTATATTCTACGCAACGCCATAAGTACTTTCTTAAATAAAAAAAATAATTAATATTTGTTTTAGTTTTTCCGTCGCTGAGGCTTTGAGAAAATACATATTGGTATTATGTACCTAATACTGGTACTTTTATAATAATTTATAACAATTAATACATTATGTTGGTTCATAATAGATTAATGTGTATTTGTTAACTGTCTCATTTTAATCACAATAGAGTTGTTTAGAAAAGCAAGTTTAATTAAAAATAGATTATAGGTGAGAAATATCTACTTGAAAAATTGTAATTAAATACTCAAACAGATAAGCATGTATAAATAAAGAAATATCTTTTGAAAATTGCATTTAAACATACACGGAATATTACGGCGATCAAAAACATTCATTTTTATATTCCTTTATACTAATCAAATTGCATCCAAGTTTTCTCGAATATATTACTGTTATATGGAAAATAAAATAGTGCAAAGCTTTAGTAGTCCAAGAGTAGTACTCTATAATTTTTTTTTATTTTGGCTGCACGCCACGAAATATATAAGAAATCACTATCCTATTGTTTTTTCTTGACATTAAGTGTACTGAAAAACTACCACACATACAAAACGGTATAGCAAAAACAAAGTTTAAATCTTTTAATTAATTTTTTACTTGCAATTTTTATCCTTAAAATAAAAAAAAAATCGATTTTACAATTTTAGACATAATTAAATTAAACATCTGATTTTCTATCTTATTTACACTTCATAAGGAGATACATTTTATAACGCTTAAATTACTTTTCGAATTAATAACTTTCTACGTCTATTAAAAGCTTTGAAATTGTTTTACAAGGCAGTTACGTAGACATGTTTTATAGGCACGTCACAATTAAAGACACTAAAAATCGTTTGAGAAGAAAACTAGTGCCCATCAAATGCATAACTATTATGAGCGACAAACCTAACATCGTCGCCTTGAGCTTCTAGGTAATGATGTTTCGTAAGAACCGGGCCTAAAGAAAGGTCAAGCTGAACCGGATACTTGAAAAGTAGAAGAGATTTATTTGAATAATTAAGAACTTTCGTGCAGGAATAAGAAAAGCGAAGGAGGAAAGAAGCCGATCCTCTTGAAGCACTTAAGAGTGACCGAATCTGGATTATTGGCTCCTTCATAGCAGCAGTGAAAATAGTTGAGAGGAAAACAAAACAGACACAAAAAGTTTTGTCGCTTTGCATACACACTTATACATGTATATTCCAAGTGATCTCCATCCTCGCTTCCTTCTCTGCTTCTCTCTCTCTCTCTCTCCATTTTCCATCCCTTCCGGGTTTCATCTTTGTTTTGCATCGCGACCCTCTGTACCCATACGGAAGGGAGGGTTTTTCAACAGCGAGACGGGTGCAAGCATGCTTTATTGACGCATTATCATAAAACTTTCCTTAAGACGTAATCTACTTAGGAAGCAGGGGCACGAGATGTTATGGCATCGTCACGCCGACGATTGGAGAAAGGACTACGCGCCGAAGAGAGAGTGAAAGAGAGAGAGAGAGAGAGAGAGAGAGAGAGAGAGAGCGAGGGAGGCGGCGTTGTGTGTGCGCGTATGAGTATGCGTGCACGCGTGTATGAAATAAAATAAGGCGCACTTACACCGATATGCCTACAAGCAAATACAGAAAGATGACTTTTACGAGGTGCATTAAAAGCAAAGACGATTGAGAGCCAATTTTTGTAAAATACGATATGGTGCGTGCTGCGACGTCTCTTCCTTCCGTTTTACAACATCCACTGCTCTGTTTAGATTACACGTGGACAATTACTGTTTTTTACGCGTCGGCATGATATACAATTACATTATTCTATAGTATGCATAATGTGCCTTCGTAAAGACTTACTCACCATTCAAATATGTATGTTCGTAAAATCTAATTTTTAGTGGGAAGTGTGAAGATATTGTTATTGCAATTTTTTCTAAATAGCTGTATGAATCATTTGACTCGATAAATATAAATACTATCTCATAGAGTCTAATTAAAAATAATTAGGTGGACTTTCAATTATTTAATGTTTACTAATTTAGTCCGCTTATTAAATATTATAAATAGCAATGGTCATGGTGTGAAGTATGCTCATAGCTTTAATCGGTGAAATAAAATTTAATCTTACATTTATTATAGACATTTTCATTTGTAAAAAAATGTTTTAATTTAAAACCTAAATTTATATACAGTTACTCCTAAGTTAATTAGACAAACGTATTTAAATTTAAATTCTGGTACCTACAGTAAAATTATATGTTTATGCATAAACGTCAAAAATACGTAGATTTTTTAAAAACATATAAAATCTGTAAATTGCTTAAGCCCGATTACTTACAGTAAAAAATACACTGAGCACACTAATGTTATATCATCTTTCACATTTTACAATATTTAATCCAAACCAATAATTGTTTATAAATTTGAGGACACTTTAAATTTCAAAAATTTTCATTTTAAAAATGCTAAATATCTTTATTACGAAATATTTACATGGGTATTTGTAAAAATATTACTTAATTATATGATGTATTTTTTTTTTAATTTTATCATTTGACAATGTCTTCGCAATTTAAGATAATTTGTACATTTACATAGAGATACAAAAATTCATAAAGATAAAATCTAATAGTCAATACTAAAATCAATTTAAAAATACTTATTACACTTACATTTTCATTCCGTATCATAGAGAATTTATATTTTCTTTAGAGTTTCATATTACGCTGTATGCAATAATTCCATTAAACAGGTTTTTATTTTTAGTTCATACTAGTGTCTTTTACAAATGCAATCGTTTTCAGAGAACAGAAAATGGAAAACTTGCATATCTTAACATAAAGTTAAAAAATTTATAAAACTTGTAAGTAAGAACTTTTATGGGGCACGTGCTTATTTTTTGAGCACACCGTTTTCGAAGCTTTAACAGAATTTCAGTACGTGAGGTTATACATTTTCGTTACGGCTACGTTTATACCCATTGTAAACTCAAGTTTAGTTTCATGTTGTATTATTTGTCGCTGACGGAATGAAAATACTGCACGACGCATTGTCCAATGCACTATTTTTATATTTTGCAGCTATTCTTGCTACTTGACTGGCATGCATGGGGTTTTAAAAAATATACGACTGCACAATGGTACAGTATGTTCGACTATTTTTATCCATAAATTTAACGTTCCGATATACTCATGTAACGTCAAAATATAAGCTAAGGTACCTTTCGTTTTTTAAACAGTGCACGAACGATATTGCCAGCATGTGTAGAAGTTAATTTTTTTAGTTTATAATCAGATTTCTTTTAAAAAAATGTATTACTCCGATAAAAATAAGTACACAGATTAAACAATAAATATGCATTAATGCATTGAAAAATGTTAAGTAATACATATAATGCACCGCAAATCTTATTCAATAAAATATATCACTAGTAATTACAACTGTAAACATTGTAATAATTTTTATCCAGATAATTTTTTACACGATTTTTTATATATCGTATAAACTTGATTATCTTATAAAATCTAAAAAAATATGTTTATAATCTTATTGATGTCAAAATGATTTTCTATAGAAAAACTTGTGTATAATCAGATTAATTTTAATGTATAAAATATAATGTTAAATAATTTTACATAAAAACCAGCCATTGTAATAAATGTAAAACGTGTACAGTAACTATTGTATTATTTAATACAGTAGACGAAAAATAATGGAATAAAAAATTTACTGTAAGGTTTAAAAAATTCTATTTAAAATAATCTTTATAACACTATAATTCTATGAATTTTAGGTATACTTAGGATAACAGATACATTTGAAACTTTTTTTACTATTATTCTATCTATACATATATATATATATAGAATTTAAGTGTAAACATACCACTGATAATATATATATATATAACAATAGTTAACTTTACTTATTTTTGGACAATTTAACTTTCTGAAAATTTGTTTTTTTATTAAAAATATTATAAGTTATTATTATTTAGAGTTTTCATATAGCTAATTTAAGAATGTAACTAAATACAAAATACACAATAAAATTGTACTTTATACCTGCAATTGTGCAACTTTACTCTTACAATAACGTAAAAAAAGAAAGAAATTTAATTTAATGAAACGAGTTGGATGATTAAAAAAGACATTACGGCAGGTTTTTTCATGTTATAAAATAAAAAATATACAAAATATTAGATGTGTTTAAAGTTATCGTGAGCAAAAAATTTTGCTTATTAAAATACATGATTATATCTGTAAATGTAATAATTATGTTAATAGGGTACAATTTGACACTTTTTTCGCTTGTAATAGATGTATACAAAATAATAAAATAAGTAAAAAAAAAATAATAAGACGACAATAGAAAATATAAAAATCGCAGACACAACTTCTCAACAACTCCTCACTTAATTCCATCCCCCCTCTTAATTATAAACCTATAATCCACTCGTAAAATAGCATCATCTATAGCTTTTATTATACGAAGCTCATAAAATCTGAACTCCCTAGTCGCCAATACAGAATCTGCGAATGCATCTTGAATAATGTCCATCCTATATAACCGAGCTGTAAAACCTTAGTAGTGCAAGCATCTCGTCAATAATCACCGTCGACTCGATGAATCGATTCTCTTTTTAATAGCTCGCTTTGAGTGTCTTTAAATGAAATTCGTCATCCTAAGAAGTAGTCAATATTGAATTTTTAACAAGATCATAAAGCCTTGAAAGATTTATTTGCATATAAAATTCACTAATGAATATTGATATACTTGAAATTGAATTCAATAAAAATTTAACACATGTTTACCCAAGTAGAGAGAAATATGCCGTGATCTCCCCACATTAAATAGCAGAATAATACGCGTATGATTAGTAATTGGTATTAAGAAACTTCTCTTATCGTCTTGAAGATTTATTGTCAAATAATTTTACAATGGTATAGAGGCATTGTAACTGATTACTGATTTGAGAGTAAAGTTAAAAAAAAACCCAACATTTCGTAATGCTATAATTGATCTCACGCGCCAATGACTAACAATTTTATTTTCGAAAAGCCTAGACATCGTTTAGTATTCCGACTGAAACTCTGAACAGAATGTTCGGAGAACATTATTCCTGTTCGCCAATTACTCAATTAAGACTTAAAGCATTCCAGACGAAATAGAAATTCACTGTCACGAGGAATCCCTTCGCTGAAGTGCTGTTTTAAAATTTTATTGTTAGATATTATCAAAGGTCGGGCCATATACCGTAAATTTTCAGTCTAAAACCCCACTACATGCATAATTTCATGCAAGCATTCGCTTTAACACGAAAAGCCCACACAACTATTTCATGTCGGTTCGCGCCTTGGCTCCCGTCAGTCATTATGTTTCTATTACACTCTGACATTATAGGCTCGCGCTCATATATGAGAGCATACACGAGCGCGTGCGACAGCACCTATAGGAGTATTCACGAGCTTGTGTGGGTGTCCCTTTTGAAGTCCGCACAAAAGTCACACTTCCTTCCCTTGAGAGAGGTACTTGTCTCCTCGGAGCACGTCTTTCTCGCAGGAAATGCTTTGTTTTCATACAAATACAAAGCACGGCGCCTCTCTCTCACTCCCTCTCCTCCTTCTTCTCTTGTTCATCCCCCCTCCCCGCCTCCCCTCTCTCTTTCTCTCTATCTCCCCCTCCTTATCTATCCATCTCCATCTTCAAATGTATCTCCACTTCGCTTGCCCAAGTCCAAGAAGAAGAGGACAAGACAGGCTTGTCAACTTGCCAGGTCTCCTTCTCTCTTGGTATATCTTCTTCTTTTTCCACTTTGCGCGACGCTTCGGAAAACGAGGGAGTAGGGTCGTTCGGTAAAAGGCAGTCAGTGATGAGGAGAGATGAAGAGAGAGAGAGAGAGAAAGAGAGAGAGAGAGAGATAAAGATACCCCCGAGCTTACTCATCAGCAGTCGCATTCCCGAAAACTGAGAAAATCTTAGCTCCTTTCCATCATTCTCCTTTTTCCCCGTGTAATAATTGTAATATGTCGCGGTTCTCGTCCCTGATGCTTCCTTTGCCAGCATTGTTTTTCAATTTCACATTCATTCCACGCAATCACGTTTGCGGTTCCGTTATCAGACTACCTACCGCGAGGTTTTCCTTTCCACCCGAGAGACAGAGCAAGGCCACAAAGGAATGCTAGACTACGACTTGAACTCTCGAGACCTTTTGGAAATCGGTATGGGCCGCGCATGTAGTAGAGCAATTACCATTCGTTCTTCGTTATGTTCATATCGATTTAAATTCAACTCCTTTTTCCTTTTTGATTCATCAATTTACTCTTGCCTTTTTAATTCATTGATTTTCTTATACGGGCACCTGTCGGCCTAATAATTCGCCACGTTAACGAGATTTATGTACGGCTAAGTTGTGACTTAAATTGCTTCAGCCAATCGTGGAGTGAAAATAAAAATTTTGATTATTTGTTTCATTGTATCAATTTCTTATTTAGAGCTCCTTTTATCAAATACTAAAGGACTTCATTTTGCCGGTTAATGGGAAACACACTGACTTTGAATCCATTTGTAGATGTCTTCGTTACAGAAATGTGGGATGAACAGTAAGTTATTTTGAGAAGTTTAAGCTTATTTAAGTCAACGTTTGTACACATTTGACTTTCTCTATACTTTTGTGACAACTTCTGTAACGTTTTATACATATCACGTCAGATATCCGCTCAAACTGCTTGAGAAATTCCTATTTAATTGTTTGAAGGAAATGTTAAGATATGTGTATTAATTGAGCTAATATTCAAAAACATTTCATCTTCGAACTTTCCTTGTTTTTATTTTCACAAATCTGAGCAAGTTTTCTTTAAATGACGCGCTTAAAAAAGAACGAATTTATTTTAGAGAAATTAGAAATAATCATTAACTCGGGTAATTTCAGAGAGAAATTAATGCTTTTTGTCCACAATATATTTGCGATCGCGTTAAGCTTTTGATATCACATTACAAAATTTTAGACCATACACACGACTGATTGACGTAGGAAATGTAAAGCCGAAGAGCTGTTATCGTTGAATTATTTACGAAAATTAACATACTTCCGCGGCACTCTCGACTTATTCAACGTTACGAATTTCAGACAGGAAATTAATAAAAAGCAAAAGTTCATTGAGAATAGAGCAGAGCGGTTAAAAGCTCTTAAGTTTTTTATATTTCACATGTCATTCATGAGCGGAATTAGAACTCCCAATCTTCTTTTTCGAACGCCACTCATAAAATATGAACAAAGTATATAAATAGATATTAATATGAAGGAGTGGTGTGTACCGCGATATTTGCAAGGCTCACGTCGCACGTCATTACGGACTTGCTGCGTTGCATTAAATGTCTTTCACAACGGCGCAAATCTATTTTAAATTCGAGACTGCCATGGGATGTCATATTTGTTATGTTGGCAAGTATAGGAGATCATGAGCGCACAACAAGAGCCTATATCGAATGAACTACAAGTGTGGGATTTCAGTCATTTGTAACCTAATTAATATCCGTCCAATCTGTAACAGGAATTCCGTTGTTGAGGCCAAAATATTTTGTAAATGCCGCAGACGGGAAGTATTGCATGTTTATATAAGACACCGCTGTCTTATTGCATTATATTTTGAAATATTATAATTTACATGCTCAATGATAATGGAAATTAAAAAATTAAACGCTGCGAGACGTGAGTCTGTAATGCAACGTCGGTCGTTATTACGTTTAAAAATTAGGGTCATACGTGAGATGCAATAATTTCTAATGATGCTATTAAAGAGGGTATCCTGGACATTCTAATTTAAATTAATTCTGCGTAAAGGGTCTCCCAAATTCACAGAGTGAAATTACAGAAAGATAACGCCTTATTGTGCGCATTAAATGTGTTAAAAATATAAGTTTTTAAATGAAAAAAAAAAGCATTTATAAATTGGGATGAACTAGCCAATGGACCCCAGAATTCGATTTTAACACGTTTAATATTAAAGTTAAATACTTTAGAAGAGAGACCTTATCATATTTTTTGTTTAATTTACCTGTAAGGATTGAAGGCAGAAATATTAAATAATAATAATAATAATATTAAAAAAAATTGCAATTACTTCAATACAGTATTAAACGTCAAATTTAATTTTATTAGTAAAGTTATCATTGTTGAGACTACCATTGCCATGGAGTATTTGATTTCGTAATCGATCCTATCGTATCCTTATGTATTAAAAGACGTAATATCTTTTTAATAGTACGTATGTAATAATTTGAATATAACAATACTTCGATACAATGGGGAACAACTGTAGATGATAAATATCAATGCAGCCTGTAACTGTTGTATTTTGTAATAGAAGCTTAAGATTCTTATCGGGTACGCACCTTCTGCTCGAAGTACATGCACGCCAGTATAATAATTATTCGGTACTTAATTACAACTGGAAAGCCAATGGAAACTGGACAGCCGGACTTGCCGGTATTCACGAGAAAACCTCATTACTCAATGAGCACACAGAGATTGACGCAGCGTGTCAACGATAAATTTCACCATCAATAATAATTGCCGGGAGTTAATTTCGTAGTTATGGAAATCAAGCGCTCGGACTCGCGTGCGCGCCTCTTAAATTGCTTTATTTGTCGAGAATTAGGAAAAATCAATCAGCGGAGGGCGCGTAAACAAAAATTCATGATGAAGAACGCGAAACGTGCCTGCCTTATGTCGCAGCGCGTGTCAATAAGAGATACGGCAAAGCCCCATAATCCAGTGCTCGAAACGCTACTCCCGATATCTCATCGTGCGGCGAGGCGTGGATTTATCAGTGGGGCGGTAAGAGGGGCGTAAGTCGGAGCGGGCGGGGCGGGGCTGGGGCTGGGCGGGGGGGGGGGAGGGGAAAAAATCGTTGGCGCATTATGTAGCGCGGCGCGCGTAATAGTCCCGGGTCATGCAGATCGCCGCCGCCGCTGTGCACATGTGCACTTTCCCTGCACATTATAATAATTCCATTGTATTACTTGCACTCTTCTCACCGGTGCGTTATGCCAGGCTTGTATCCCCTGCGGTGCTGCGCATTAGCGTATAGAGGAGATATAAAGAGAGAACGAAAAAAGACAGCCTCCTCATCAGGCTCATAAATTTCATCCTCTTTGTTCCAAACGCGGCTCCGTCGATGTTTAACTTCTCATTAGTGACTCAGGGTGGCAGCGAACCTTCTACGTGCGAGGATTCCTCAAAATGGGCGAGACCGTGTGCTAACTTCAATATTATCGTGCACGCTGGGGACGGGAAATTGACGACGCGCTGCGCCCGGTCATCGATATACGTAAATTTCGGGCAATTTGTCCCCGACGCACGTCACCCTCTATCTAATACTTGATGTAAGATATTATCTTACGTAGAATAGCCGTCCGAATGTATATATATATATATATATATATATATATATATATATATTTATATATATATCTAGTGGCAGATACGATGTCGTTTGCGGGCGTGGGTGGAGGAAACTTGATTTACATGCGTCATCGTCTTCTACAGCAGTATTAAGTTCTAACGGGCTAACTCATTGTTCGCCTCATTCTGTAAAAGCAAGAGCGAAAGAAAGAGACAAAGAGACCGTTAAACAGTATAAGAGAGATAGATAGAGAGAGATACATAGAGAGAGAGAGAGAGAGAGAGAGATGTTGAGCTCTTAAAGGCAAAAGACTAATGGAAAAATTCGAGGTTTACTTCGACAACAGATCACCCCCTAGTTTTCGACTTCTCGGCCATTCGTATATACGAGGGTTGTCCTGAATATCATCCCGTCGCATCAAGAAATCGCAGTTTAATGGTTCGAGGGTCACGATGAAGTCCCCTACCCCGTCCATTCGCTGTCTATCTCTTTCTCTCCGTGACCATCCCTTGGTCTCTGTCCTTCTCTCTCTTTGTCAATTGTGTACTCACGCGATACGTACGCATCAGGCTAATTCTGCCGCGTAGGGACGAAAGTTTCTTCCTTGATTCGCTTTCAGCGGAACCGGCCCGAATGAGTCAGATTCCAAAGAACGATTTATGTTCTCGCTACTTTTCTCTTTCGTTCGCCTTCACGCTTCTTCGACTCACATAAGCGCAACTCGAGGAGCACTTCCCCGCTTCCACCCCCCCCCGCCCCTCGCCCGAGCATCTTCCGTTTCTCTGCTCCATCCCCTCTCGAATCATCTTCTAGGCAGTCGTCGAAAGAGGAAGATTGTCCGGCGAGACCTTCCCCAACGATTAATCAGTGTGTACCCGGTATCAGTTTCGACTACACGAGCAGCGCGAGCGAAGCGCGTTACAGAACTCCGGGGTTATTGCATCCACACCCCCGACCAGCACCCACCCACACAAGCGCGTACATATGTGTCAACAAGGCACTGAATTAGCGGAAAGAAAATCGTCCTCGAGCAATGTCGCACACCTTCGGTGATAAGCATAAACACGGGAAGAACAATATTCGTGTCACGTAGGTGTAATGTACGAGGCGGCGCGCGATCGCGAGTCCGCCTCGTGTATAACGAGGGTTGAAGACTCTCGACTCGCATTCGACTGTAAGGTACTTGATCCGTTAAAGCGAACTCGAGTGTTGAATCCGGGCTTTCTTAGCCATCTTGCTTAAATCGAAAAATATGATAATTTATAGGGGAACAAAGTTAGAAATGTTTCTCTGTTGTATAGATTTTTCCCGGTTCAACGTCGTTCGTGACTCATATTTTTATGATTTTAAGGAAGCGCATTACTTTATTGAAGAAGGACGAACTCGAGTGATTTATACGTAGGAATACGGAAATTATTTTTTCATGAAGTCTAACAGTTCAAAGTTCATCATTTCAAACGACGGAGTTGAATATAAATGATATCTGTATTATCGAATAAAATAAAAAATACGGTTTAAATGAGTCGAGCAGAATAATCAATAAAATTGAACTTGGAAAATTGTACGTAACTCAGTCACCTTCAAAAGTCATTAAAATAATATTAAATAAGCGATGTAAAATCAATAAGTGCATTAATTGGTAAAACAAATTTTCTGATTTAACTTAACATAACGGTACACAATCAAGCTTTACGCCAGATAATTTTGCACTTCATTGCATACAATGTTAATCCCTCGTGTTTTAATAGTATATTTGTAACGGCTATTTAACAAATTTTGCATTTACTCACGGTAACTGATATATTTTGCTAGAAATTTATTTAAGTGAAATCCAACACCGTATAAATTAATAATTTGTATAGTACGATAAAAATCTTATAGATAGCAACTAATAAAAATATCTAATATCTTATAATAAATATATCTTTCGACGCACAATAATTTTGACCAAGTACATATAATATATATATATATATGTATATATATATATATATCTGTTTTGCAAATCAATAAATAATACATAACATTACACGTATATAATTATGATAGGAAAAACATTTATTTGTCTATGCTTTACCTATAATGAAATTCTACGCATATACTAACTTTGTGCTTTGATAAATGTTTTTTCGATTTATAAAGCAATTAAGAACATCGGACTTTGAATATGCGTTCTAGAATAAAGAAATCATAATGAATGGATCATATTCGTAAAATGGATAACTTTTGCTTCTGGAGTGCTCTCCACTTACATAGGAGTGATTAAGTGTAAAAAATTTCCCGACACTCCACAAAGTATTGTAGGCTTTGCCAGTCTCACGTTTATTCGAACATTGTCCCATTTGTGTAATATCGAATGAGTGCAATAAGAAAACAATCGACCACTAACAGCGAATATTAGTCCTACGAGCTTCGTAAATTAATCATCGTTATGCCATTACAAGGCAGGCAAGGAAACAAGAGCAAAGACCTTAATAATACGCCAAATAAGACAAAGAAGCACAATAAGCCAAACATAATTGCGCGAACGCAATGAAGGAGGAAAAATAATGGAGCCCCGCATCATAGCCGCGGGGAACCAAACCAAGCAAACGTCGAGACCAGAGCTCGATCTTCGGTAAGCTTTTGCCTCCTTGACTCGAAATCAGAGTACCTCGGCGTAGCTAGGAGAATTAATTCAACGGGTTCAGGTGAAAGGTTCGGCCTCGGTACCTCGAGCAAAGGCTACCAGGCGATTCGGGCGTCGACGTGGCGTCCAACGCGCAGGGCCAATTAAGTTTGCGTCGCGCTTTCTTCGAAACGTCTTCCACTTGCCTCAGCCGTGGAGCTCATCGGGCCGCGTATCCAAGTCGCTCCGACACAAGGGCCACTTTATTGGCTTCGTCAAGTGACTAATTGGTCTGAGTTGTGCCGCCTCGAACAAAGCGAGGACGCGTGTCGGCCGGGGCAAACGAGACACGAGGACGGCTAAGACTCGGCGACAGGGCGTTGGGCCGAGGAGGCGCCGTCGAGGCCTCGGCGGCGAATCCCTCGGGGTGTACCGGCCTTCGAGCTTACCGCGCGCGTAAGCGACTCCTCGGCAGGAGTGGGCGGACACGTGAGTTATCTCCGCGATGAGTATCGCGCGCCGATTGCTTCTCGGCGCTCCACTTTCTTCCTCGCATCCATGAGCTCGCATTAGCGGATCGGCGAGTCCTCGACTCCTCGCTGGCCTTCGTCTCCCTGTCGCGCATTAATCAGCCGAGGATGCCCAAGATTATAAATGACGGTAATTAAGGCCTGTTTTCGAGTGCGAGCACGTGGGAAGGGCAGCACTCCTTTTGGAATTTCTCGATGTTTGTTTAACAAGCGTGAACGCGACGAGGGGGAGCGGCCCGAGTTCGTGGCGGCCTAGGCACGGGAGGGAGCGCGTTTGGCTTTTTTATGGTTTGTAAATTGGCTGCGAATTCGACGCGTTTTACTTTTTTAACCGAGGCCACTTCGCGGAACGGTCGCCTCGGCCATCGCGGCATTGTTGGCTCCGAGGCGTGTGAAATCACCCGCGCGCGCGCGCGCGATTAGGCTCCTTCTCGTGCGGGGTCCCATTCTCAGTGGGCCCTTGGCGGTCCTTCAATCACTCGAACGATGACGAGTCGACGACAAGCTGCTTTACGATGCAATTAAATTTGAGAATACTATAAATACCGCTCGGTGGCAAATCAGTGCGCCGCATCGATTACAGCGGCTGAAGGAACGTGGCTGCAGCTCCGCTATAAACAAGCTAATCTTCGAGGCCTCCTCGAATATTCGCCGATATTCGCAGCGCCAGTCGTTAATACATCCGAAGCGAACGCCCGAACACGCGGAAAGTCAATCGAAAGCCCCGAGAATCGTTCGCCCGATGTTGCACTTACTCGCTCTCTCGTCTTGCTTTCCATCGATGAATAAAACGCCTTTTATTGAGATTAGATAATTGTTTCGGGCACTGATGGAGATTGACTAGTTCATAAATATTTGCAAGTATATAAATCTTATTTTTATCGATACTCAAGTCAATATAATCTTTCTCGTGTTTACAAAGCAAACAGATATCCACCTATACGTTTTCATAATTTCACGCAATATTAGTGGGCCGATTACGTTTTCCTGCTTTGGCAAATGGATACTCTCGTAAAATAAATCTTACTTTATCGAATACTTTCTGCCTATTTTTGGAAACTAAATTAATTTTTAAAAAATACGCGCACGTTGATGCTTTTTTAAACGTGTAAAAGTCTATATAAATACCTGTGGTATGGCTTGTAAAGCGCTTAACAAGTCCTGAAAAATATTTATCCTAAAAATTACTGTGCATTTTAACATCGCATTCGCGATAAAATGTATACTATGATTATTATTTTCTAATTCTAAGATAATTTACTAAAATTACCATTTAATGTTATATTATAAATTACACCTAGTGTATGAGCGTCTTTGTAGACTGCACATATTTTTATTCGTTCTCTTTCTTTTTACCTGACATGTTTAATTCGTTCCATCGCGTGCTTTCATTTCGAGTATTCCCGGAATGGGAATAGTGACATTAACCTTTGATTTACAGTTGTAATACGGCTTACGCAATAAAATTATTAGTTTTTTGTAATTTGTGTACTTGATTATTTTGACTACTCGTTATAAATTCAAATTTCAAAAAAAATTAATATACCATTGATAGTTTTTCATAATGTGTTTTTAATTAAAAATATATCTCATATTCAGTATACATGTCAATTTGATTGTTGCTTTTATTGTTTCGTTTTATTATAAATGATGTACGTGACATTTGAAAACAAACATCGCTGGCCAAATCAGATTCAGCAAAAAATCATTACCCACCTTGTAAGCAAATTGAAATATATTCATAAATGAAAAAAGAAATAATAATCGATAGTAACAGACGACTCATCGTTGAAATGACTAATTTATACGCTTTTAAGAATAAGGTAAATATAAATGAAAAATATTTAATAATTTGTAAAACGTTTGATGAGTAATAAAAGCAAACTAAATAAAAACGAGAATGGAAATCGTTTCTGCACCAACACGTATAAAGTATGCTTAACGTCAAGACGGAATAAGAGAATCGCATTAACATTCTAGCCAATTGCATTATTCCTGATTGTCATCAAGTGAAGTAGAAGACTCAATTGGATGACATAATAAACGCCGTCACTTAAAGCATACAGTTTCACTTGTTCTTGCTTCTCTTTCAAAGGCAGGCCCCATTCCGTCGTTACGCGTAACAAATCGAGAACACGAAATAAGGGAGTAACTCGTCTAAGCTAGCGAATGATAAAAGAGGATAGGAAGGGAGGATGACGGGCCAGGAAACAGGGATATGGCGCGCGGGGGAGGGGGAGGGCAAAGGAACAGGAGTTTGGGGGGGGGGGAGAGAAAAAAGGCGAGAAGGGGCGTAGAAAAGAAAGAAGAAATTCAATTTCGATCTTTTTGCAATGTTGCGCGGGCGGACGCGCAGGCAAGAACGAGCGTCCAATTTACTCAAGTATTTCAGGGAACTCGAGGCTCTTTGCTCTCCTCCTCCCCCGTCGGCTCCACTCCGCGGCGACAGCCGCTTTTTACGAAAGCCGTAAGTGGCGAGTACATTCGTGCCCGGCGCTTATTAAAGAATCAAACCAGACGCCCGTACGAGCTCTCCTCGGCTCCCTCCCCGCAGCCCCTTGCCGTTTCGCGCTCTTTCTCTTCTCACCGCTCCTAGTCCCCCTCCGACGCAACATTCGCGGCACACGCCTACGAGCCTTCCTCGGCATTTCGAAGGCTCATCGGCCGCGTTCTCAGCAACACTCGGGGAATCGCGCGTATTACGTTTCAATTACTGAGCGGCACGCGAATGCGCCATTCCGAGTCCCACTTGCATTAGCTCGCGGGGCGACGTAGCCAGGGCCGAGCCGGGTCGGAGCCTTCCTGACTTTTTATTTTTTCCCCTCCCCCGTAGAGACACGATGCTGGAAAAACAAAGGGGTGCCTTCCCTTGGGAGCCCTAGGGACTCCCGCTAAATCAGATTCGTCGTCGCGACTTGTGTGATTGATGCCCGGTGCGATACCAGCGACTCTTCCGCTCTACGGAAATCGGATGTCGGAAGCTAAGCCGTCTGAATGCAAGACACCTGGGCTTTTGTTAGCGTCGTCTCGCAAGAGGAAGGGCACGACGGATTCCTAGCGCTCGGTGCTACCGCATTATCCTCGGGCTGAATTTCGGAGCGCGGATCCATCCGCAACCATTGGGGTCCTTGTCCTTTCTAGCATAAAGGTCTCCGAATTTAGAAAGCCATGGGAAAATGATATTCATGCGCTTAAGAAACAATGGATCCAAAATTAAATATGAGTTATCCGAGCTGAGCTCATCGGTGCTGAAGTTAACGCGCTAATTCAAATCTATAATGAAATACCAAAAAAAAACTCCAAAAAAGATGATGGCCAAACGCTACTCGATATTCAGATTAATAAAATAACGCATTTATAATCGTAAAGCGACCTGGTAGATGATGGAGTCGAATTGCGCGAGGCTTCCATCACTCGTAAAACTGCCATTTTCCGGTGTTCGGTCTCGGTCATGGGTCCAGTGAAAAAGTCCTCTCGTGATTTTATGCGTATGCGCGACGCAACGGGAGAGGCACCGCATCGTTGACACAAGTAGGGCGCGGTAATGTCCGGGGCTAGAGTTGATGCGAAAGAGAAAGAACGAGAGAGAGAGAGAGAGAGAGAGAGCGAGAGGGAATCGATCGAAGAAGCTAATGAAAGTCGAGTACGAGAAGGAGGGAATTTGGGGGGGGGGGGCAAGCGTATCGACTCTTTAAAATGAGAAGGAGGTGAGGTGATAGCGGCTCCCCCGGGGCTCCTTGTTTTATGTGGATATACCTGAGTGGCACGCAGTCTCGCCTCTCTCCGTATTGTACGAGTATGCATACGGACGTACATTATATACATAGTTTGTCGGCATTTTATGACCAACTATACGCGAGCCTATTTACGCAGCGACATTTTGTGTTATGCTAGTAAAGGGCTTTTCAATAAAATGTCAAACATGTAATCTTTGAGCGCTGTATCAAGAATTTTGTACAGCCTTCCTTCCCGAGATTTACGTATAAATAACTTTCTGAGGCCGAAGATAATACTGTTGCGTTGCCGAAGGGTTAAATGCTGAAGGTTATCTCATTTACTATACATTAGCGTTTGACTCGAACGAATATTGGAAGTGAGTAGGATTTTTTGATAGGAGGCTGTAAGTCAAGCCGGAGATCGGCCGATTAAAGAAAAACCATTGAATGATTCTTCCGTTTATTACGTGATATTTTAGACGTGCGCTTTAAAGTTCATTCGAGCATTTGAAAATCCGTTCTCATGACAGCACATTTATTCTTCGAGCATTTACACAAATAGCCAAATTAACAAGCAAATATTTACATATGATCTCGTTCGAAGTCAGATTCTCTTGTACTTTCGGTAAGGATTCGTTTTTTCTTCCTTTCATTCTTTCGTTCTTTACTTTTTTTTTAACTAAATTATTACATTGATAATTTTATTTAAAATTGCCTTCGAAATATATTTAGACTTTTTAAATACGGATGTTGAGAAAACCATAGCTGTCATGTCGAGAGTAGATTATATTTAAAGTCGCGTTACTTTTGAAAACTGAATCTGCTTTGAGCAAAAGGAAAAAAAATTTTTTTTAATTTACGTGTAATATTAGAATTTTCAATAAACACATTAGACACTTTATATTTTTTGCGACGAAACTTCTTTTCCAGATCAATTTTACATCCGATCGAAACTTAAAATATTCACCATCATAATCTAAAGTCTAACCATAGATTCTAAGTTTGCTCACATTATCGAGCATTTCATTTAGTATGTATATCGTGTATAATTTTAGTTTTATAAATTACAGAGCGTGAAAATAAAATTAATGTTGATAACATAGGAATTAGAGAAATATAAAAGATTAAGTTTTTCATTGGACTATGACATATTTATATTAATAACTGAATACGGTGTAATAAGAGCAATTATTCTTTTGAAGATATAGGCAAATCATTATAAATTATGTGATTTGAAATGAATTTCCTATAAAAGAGCTCCTTAATAATACAAGATTTAGTCTACTAAAGTGTTTTAATTTTCAAATTTCGCAAATATTTGCTGTTCATGCTTGACGCCATGTTAACGTTAAGTGCTCTTTTGATCATCCAAAGTGGCAACTTGGTTAGTTAGACTTGGTTTCTTGCATCACTTTGACTTTACATAATTTAATCCGCCTACAACAATAAATAATACGTATATTTTTATTCTTTTGAACTTCGCATACCATGAAAATCGTTGTTATCAACATTTAAAAAATTACTCCACTTATAATTAATCTCGAAGTCATGATAAAATGATCAAATCCAATACGACATGCTTGTGTTCTCCTTGAATATGTTGTACACTTAATATTACAAATAAATCACTTTGCCTATCATTATTTGTATTATATGCCTGTAATACATATATGTAGCATATTCCTTATAAAAGTATCGTCGTCTTTCCGTTACCAATGCAAACAATAACAGTTTCTTTACGTTTCACGACAAAGGACACAGAACTGATAGCAAATACTACATTTTACAGAGTAATTTACTTGGCGAAGTTTTATCCACCATTTCAGCGGAGCTCACTTGTATAATTCAATGATATTCAATCGTTAATATTTTAAGAGACAATAATTCACTTCCAGTCCTCCTACTTTCAACCTTTGATTCGAATGACTTTTCAAAGGGTCGGTTTTTCCTCTCTTTTACAAAGGACGCATAAAGGGATTTACGAGGAGTATGAGTTCATGTAACTAAAATCTGATAATCAAAGTGAAATCGCTCAAATGAATCGCTAGACTATTACATTATTGCTGTAGTCCCAACGCTGCGAACGTGATATTAAAGAAGCCCGTCGAGCGCAAGCCCTTATTTAATACGTGGCCAAGGCTTAATTAAGCGGAAAGACAATAATGCCCGTGAATGATAAAAGTGCAAGCAAACCAGCTGCGTAATATCACAATGGCGAGTAATTTCCCGTACGTTTTCTGGCCGCGCACACACCAGTCCGGTGCATCAAGGCGAAAGGAAAAAAGAACGACTCGAGTCCAAAGATCTATTTTACTTTTCCAGCACGTGATAGTCATCATTTGCGACGCGGCGCCCACGCGACCAATTCCAATCGATTGCTCGCCCGGTCAGCCATTAGCTCTTGCACGGTGTCACTCGAGCCGTGGTCGATCCGCGGCTAAGTACTAGAACAGAAGAGAACCGGCCGCGGCTAGACGGCGACTCGAAGGCCCCCGGGAGGCGAGATGCATCCGGGCCCACGCGCATCCCTGCGGCGTCCCGACCATCGTCCCGGCTAACAAGAATTAAGAGAACCGGTTCCGCGACTCCCGACCCCTCGACGTCCCTCGCCCCTTTGTTTACGGGGCTGCGCTCAAGACGCCGCTACTAATGAAGGCGTCCCGACCCCTTTCTTTTCCAGTGCTGTCCACAACCGAGGTACCGAGCTAATTAATAACCATTTACGAATTCAGCGAGGGGAGCACACGAGGAGATTCTAGCCTCTAGCTTCTAGTTGTTAAAAATGGAAAGCCGCCCGGAGATTTTCCACATCCGGCTCGGTGCTTTTCCTCTTTGCTGCTCGTTGCCGAGGTGACGACGCTGTCGATTACACGAGGGTGTCATTGGGAAGGGAGCATCGCCGGGGCCCGCAGACTTACGACGCTTGCGTTGACATTGAGATGATGCCGAACAAAGTCGCTAGTGACGCATAATTGTTTGTTCAAGGGGAAAGTTTTTTCGCCGCTCGAGGAGTGAGCGATTGGCAATGTTTTAATTTGGAGCGCCGTCCAGAGAGAGAGAGAGAGAGAGAGAGAGAGGAAAAGACCGATAAATTGCACGCCCATGATATATACCTATGTTTTTATATAAATAATAAGCGTGTGCTTGCGCGCGTGTGCGTATGCGTGTGCATGTGTAACAGGCTGTGTATGAAACGTTGGTATAAAAATAAATAACGCAAAGGCGCATTGTACATCACTTTGTCAAAATGGTTACACTTATGGCAATAAATAAAGACCATTTAAATGAGGCAGTGCACTATCAGTGCCGATTTCCGTTATCTCTATACAAATCGTGCTAAATGCAAATTAACCATCGAATGATATAACAAAAGCGATTTACTTCACTATCAAGCTTTACAAATTAACAATACTTTATGGAAAATCTAGATTAAAGAATTTATGCTCGAATTTAGGTTCATTTTTTTTTTTTTTGCTTTGTCATTTAAAACTTGTAGCCGACTGATAAAAATACATTCGCAATGACGATAAAAAGTCTTGAAAGGGTTCGTTACACCGAGCTGACCGTTACGAAGTACTAAGTCTAAATAAATTTCAGCTAATTTCACACCTGGCTTTTCTGAACTCATTCACTTAAATCATAAGGTGAAATGAAATTTTAGTTGTCTTCTAATAACAGTTATAATGATGAAATTATTGAATCTCGATCGAGCTGATTAAGCACGAAAAGATAGGTTCGACTATCGAGCATAAAGCACAAAGGTGGATATTACGATAACGGCATTCCATGAGCGCGTCGAAAACAAACGATTGAATTTCGAGCAGTGAAATCTCTCTTAAACGAATAAATGAAAATTCTGAAATCACAATGGGTAGCATTAAACAAGCAAAAAAATTTACAAGCTCATAAACCATTTTTCAGCCGGCTTTCTAATTTTCATACAGACTACCTCTGTCCGTTTACCCATTAAATCATTTACCTTTCTATACATACATACATATATATATATATATATATATATATATATGTGTGTATATATATATATATGTATATGTCTCTCCCCCTCTCTCTCTCTCTTTCTCCGCTCCCCTCTTCTTCTCATCCATTCCTTTCACTCCCTCGCACACAGTCTTTATCTCTTGTCAGTCTGATTCGCCTAGTGTGTCCGAACGAATCGTAATGGAGATAGCAGTGGCATGGCGGGATTGACAAACGACGCGAAAGAAACCGCGGGTGGGACAAGGGGAGATACAGCGAATACAACCAAATGAATAGAAGGGAGACGTAGGACAGCATGAGAGGGAGATGTGTGTGTGTGTGTGTGTGTGTGTGTGTGTGTGTGTGTGTGTGTGTGTGTGTGTGTGTGTGTATGTGTAGCGAGAGAAAGAGGGAGATACAGATAGAGAGAGTGGTAGTTGGGCAGGGGGGCGGGGGAAGCGGGGGAGGTAGAGAGAGACTGAGAGTACGGAGATATAGGCTTGAGGGGTGGCGTTCGACTGAGGCTTGCCATCCCCGAAGCAAGCAGACCAAATTGCGAAGAGCGGAAACTCGCTATCTATACATTCAAATACATACACATATTTATTTGTAATAATGGTAATAATAAATGTGCGAGCCTGCGTGCAATATACGTATGTATAAATACAAATGTATAGGTTATAGGAATAGTTAACCATGGAGAGTATCCACGCGTGCATCAGCGCGAAAGTTGACTGACTGGCAGAAAGGGCTATAGTGGCAAATCGATGAGATATCCAGACTTCGTGTGGCGTTCCGGTATACGTTCATCTCTCGGAAATTACCAGAAATACGTCCCTATGTATACACACCAATGAATGGTTATATATCTTCTTCGTCTACATATAAATTTATATATATGTATCTATATACACACATATATATATATATATATATATATATATGTATGTATAGATGGATATAGATGTATATCTATGCTTATGATAGATAGGTAGGTAGGTAGGTTAGTTTGGTTTGAGAGGCTTGTAGAGCGAAGTTGTGGCATACCGAGTTACTTTGCAATAGGTGCGTTATATTCACGTGTACGTATGAGACACTCGTGTATTACTGGTAGAGAAATGTTGAGAGGGCGAGTCAAACGACAGCTCGGCTTACGTGGATATGTGTACGCGAAGCAACTCGCATCGATTTGGCCGTTTGTTATTCAAGGCGATGAAAACTTTGGCATAAGCCGCCGACTGCGACGCTAATAACCGAATCCCCCACAAAGACGTTCATTAGAGAGAAAGAGAGAGCTACATATATGTATATAGTGAGAGAAATAGTGAGAGATACATAAGAGAGAGTGAGAGAGAGAGAGAGAGAGAGAGCAAGAGACAAAATTGACCGAGCAATTAATTGAAGGAGAACGTAGTGGACTGCATTGCAAAATTCAAATTTTCATTGCTTCCGTTGAGTCACTTCAACTGCTTTCGGATTAACTTGACTTTTACAATACATTTACATCTCAATATTATTACTAATTAATACAATACAACAAAAATTAAATGCATTTATAGTTATTAAAAAACATTCGAAAATAACCATTGACGTGGGTAGGCGATGAGGGCGAGACTAGTCTCCCTTTTTGCCTAATTTGTTGGTCGACGAAAAGTCGATTTACGAGATTCGTGTGATTGGTGAGTGCGAAAGAAGAGAGAAAGAGTCATAGAGAAGGAGAGACAGGGAGAGAGAGAGAGAAAAAAAGATGAATAAATAGTGGTTGGTACTGCGGTGGATTGTCGCGCGCGAAAAAATTTCTGCTCCGTAGGGTTGCTTTTGATTCGTTTTGGCTGACGCGACACTGCGCGTGTCATTTTTATATTCCCTTCCTTTCTGCAGTAGTTTTATCGCCTATCCCGTATAATTGCTTCGAGAGTCACTCACATACATACGTATAGACACGCTTATACTACGTATACATATACACCTTTCCGACGTGTGCATCAAATTCGATCAAAAATGGTTTTTTATAATAAAACATATATGAAGATAGAGGAACATGGGGAATTTGAGATTACGTGGCACACTAAGCCTTTGAATCGCTGCATAGTGTAAACACGTTGCTACTGCTGCTGCTTCCCTCTTTTTGCTCTTTTCATATTTTCCTTGCATGTTTCATACTAAATGATGAACACATTGTACTATGTTTCTTTCTGCACGTTGAAAAGGTCGATATATATATGTGTATATATATATATATATATATATATATATATATACACACATACAAACACAATGCTATCTAATAAAAATGAGTATTTTATTAGCTAGTTTATACGTGCTGTACACTTACGAATTATTTTTTTAAAATTACATTATTTATTGCAGTATAATTTAAGCATTTTTATAAATTTACTAATAATGGAATTTTTATCATTCTACAAATTTAGACATATTCAAATATATAGAGATTAATTAATTTAATGTTTTTTTCCTAATTTGATTTTTTATATTTAAATTTAATTATGATATGATACTGTAATTAGAAAGCGTGCTTCTAGTACAAAGTTAAAATTATCGATATAATTGGTGAGCGGAAGTGATATTTAAAGTAAAACTAACTTGTACGATGAAAAGCAATAATTTTGTATTAACTTTTAACATACCATGTGAAAGACCTACAGAGAGAGAATTTACGTTTGACATTTTGTCTATTAACACTCTTGAAATTATTGAGCTTATGGTTTTTTTTTTTTTTTAATATATTTATTTGACATTTTTTTATGTTTTTTGTATGTAATTATCAAATTGTGCTTTATATTGAATTCACTATTTAATCAAGTCAAACAATTATTTAATATGCAATCGTTTAAATAAGTCATCGTTACATTTTTAGGTCATATTTGTAGCTTTAACAAGCATTGATCCCTTCTGGAAAAAGAATTTCTTCTACCGACGACAAACTGCTAGATTAAAATAAATGCGAATTTAAGCTACTCTTGGCAGTTACTTAACTAGGTATGAATAATTCTCTATTGATTGCATCAGTACATTGTATATTTTACGAAATAATATATACTCCAATTTATCATACTACAATATTTTTTCATACAACCGATCACTCGTAATTCACTTAAATCGCAATTCCTTAATAACTTAGTAACTCACGTTTCTATCTAAACGAAAAATATAAGAAACAGGTAAACTCATATTGCCAAATGGAACAACAGTTTGTAAGCTAATTTGTCAATTGAGGCTAAACTCGTTAGCTAAGAAAGCAAAACAGTTTGCCAGTGCTACGAGTATGCGGTTGGCATTACAATTAAACTCCACTGCTAAAGTAACGAATATAATCGTATTATTATTGGTAAATAATTAAAGCAATCAATAGATTTATCATAATCAATTCTCGTAATAAAAACAATACTGCGCCATTTATTTCGGTAGCTTGTAATATTATTATTACATTCTGCGAATAGAGTGAAAACCTTAAAAATTATAAGTATCAAATTACTGTCTATATTTTAAAATTACTTCTACAAACATACTGAACATACATACTGTATAGTGTACGATCTGAATAATAGGCATAAAAAGAGTGAACTATAGTTCACATGACACGTGAAAGTTATAGCTGCTTTTAAAAAGAAATCCGTCGTCTCGTAGTGGAATAGCCGAAACAGAGAGAGAGAGAGGAAGCAATAATTAATAACCCTTATCGACTTAGAGTTGATATTTTGTATGGACGCCGTCCTAACTCGTCTCTTCTCTATAGATAGTACATATCATCTTAAATTCAAAACCAGAAATCTCCTTGTATTTTTAGCCTAGTTGAGGTACTTATGAGCTCCAGACTATTCTTCTTTCGTCTCGTCTTGAAATGAACTTTATTTACGCTCCTAACGACGCGTTACCGCAGTCCTTTCCATAAAAGAAAACCGCAGGTAATTTCAGTTAAAAACAGAGGCCTTACAATCGAGATGATTCATAATAAATTGATAGCTTCAACAATATGGTATTAACTATTTGTCACAAATTGACTTTCGTCTAGTTATCGGAGTCGTATATTGAATTGTAAACTAACTTATGACTGTATCATAATCTTCGTGTAGATTTTTAGCATTGAAAGGATTGTAAGAAAAAAAATTAATGTGTTTTCACTATAATGCTAAAGTTAATAAGAGATTATTTAAGCTTATTCCCTGGTTAGTATCTGTCATTTTTATCAAAATAATCAAGCGATGCAAGATCGATGAATTTTCAAATTATGCTTATATGACACATCAAATTCCACAATATTCAAACATTTATTGACGAAAATTGATCTTATAAAAATTAATGGCTTGAATTTTTGATAAATAACATTTAATAAATACATGCAGAAAACGTTTTCACACAAAACATTATTAATATAGCTTATAATACAATTAAATGTACGTCAATGAATTTCTTTAAAAGTATTACAACCTTATGTTAGTGCAGGCTTATAATAATAACTAGGGATTCAATTTATTTTTATCAATACGTTATGTGTCATAAAAAAATATGCAAAATTAAAATTTATTCGAACCAGTTACTTTATGAACATTATTTTGATACGTGTTTTTATGAATAATGATATAACAAATTAAAATACTAAAAGGTTTAAACCCGCTATTAATATTTTGTAAGTCATTATAACTAGATTCGCAATGTTAAGCATACTATTTACATTTCAAATTCGAATGATTGGTAATTAATTTAATATCATATTTTTATGTTACATTAAGTCCATACTATAAATACTGTACTGTACTCATAAATGTATTTAAAATTATTTGAAGTCCTTCATAAATCAAATTTTTTTGATAAAAATGTATAATCAATATTTATATAATACTCATTATGGTTTTCATCGTATTTGAAATTTAAAAAAATCTCATTAACTACGTTTAAATTGCATTATGAAAGTACGTTTAAAAATATTAATAATAATTTCATACAGATTATTATAATCTAAAAATACTAACTTAGTACGAATACTATCAAAGGCAATCAATTTTATCCCGAGATATTTTTTATTAATACATGTTAATATATATATACACATGCTTTTCACGGTGTAGAAAGATAATTAAAATAAAACATTTTTTCTCTTGAAAACATATTAATGTAAATATTATTGAAATGCATTAATATTAAAATTGTTAAAAAAATTTCAGAAAATAAGATTTTTTCCCTACCTTATTTGGGAATATTAAAAAACAATTATAATTTTTTCTTAATTTTTTTATACTTTCTTCGTATAATGGCATTGCGTAGGTTATCAAAATATGATCATGTTGAACGATGGATATAAGATTTTTTAACTGTATGATAAGTACAAGAAATTTTTTACCAAAGATTGCTATTAAATTTTGCTTTTTATATTGTCTTATCAAAAATGATTTCAAAATTTAAAAATGAAGGCATCGATTTCAATTCTTATGGAAGCAATAAAATAAACAAGAAATGCATTATACAAGGAATTTATGTAATTATATACAGAATCCAAATGCAATTTTTAAATTATTGAATAAATTTTTATTATATCTTGATCATGAATAAACATTTTAATTAAGTAATTATTAATATAGAGAATATTATTCAATATTTTTAATACAAAATTTTAATTTAACTTTTAGGGGGGGCAATATTTTTTTAAATTTAAACTTTTTGTACCTAGAGATAAATCAATTATCACGTATTCAATTTTTAATACATTTTTAAAACCGTTAGTAAAGGTCTACTATCAATTTTAAACTCTATTTAAAGATGTTTAAATAAATAAGTAATTCTTTTATAAAAAATATAATATCCTTATATTTTGGCAAAAAAAATTTTGTAAATCATACTCTAATGATTGAGTGTTGAGTTGAATCATACTCTAATCATTGAGGTTCAGTTATAGACTTATTATTTACTTACTTATTTTATAGCTAATAATTTAATAATGATTTTTGAAAAATGTATCTACTAAGATAAATTAAGTCAATTTAAACTTTAACAATTTCTATAAAAAATTTGCTATAACTATACAAAAATCAAGATGAATACAAGAAATAATTTTTCTAAACGATGCATAATTTTGTATAAAAATCCAGCCCACCCAAGGTGCACAATGAATTTGGCTTTTTATTTGAACCCGCGTTCCTGGACATATACATCAAAAGAAAAAAAAGATTTTTTCCCTAACTACACCGTCAAAAAATTTATTCTGTTTGCATACATAAAATAAGTTATTAAACAAATTTGTTGGCAAAGAATATCAATTTTCCATGTTTCGCTCGTTTAAAATGAAAAACGTGTATTTACCAAATAAAAATTGTTAAAAAGAACTAATCATCTTGTATACAATATATAATATTTGTATTAAGAATATGTTTTTCAAAAACCCAATAATATCTACGTAGTTTTTAAACCAACAAACAATTTACAATATTTTGATATTACAATATTTTAAATTTTACGATATTTTAAATAGTGAACTAAATGTCGACTAAATATGTCATATGTTTTCAAATATCCTTACCATGGTTCATAAGGTACATTAATGATTCAAAAAATTGCTTGTTTTTATTTTAAAATGGATAAATATCTTTCTATAAAATAATTATTATATGAAAATTGTGATAATGCATATAAAAAATTTTTATTCAACACAGTGTTTATTTAAAAATGTAAATTCTACATGTTTTAATCCATACAATTATTATTGAAATATACTTACAGCTAAACGGAGCTATTACTTCCAAAATTCAAACAATATTAATGAAATGAGATGAATATTTGTAAATTTATGCAAATTAAATAAACTCTATTTTACAACGTGTTTATTCATCAATTACAATTTTTCAATAAAAAAAGTGTCTTGAGTCTTTTTTTTATAAACAAACTGTTCTAAATAAATTTATATATAAATACTTGAGTGTTGAATTCTAGCCTATTATGGAAAACGTATGAAATTAAAGTTACGAGTTAAAAATATATTATTAATTTGCTAAAAATAATCAATTTTCTTTGTTTTGAATACGATTAATGCTACCGAGCTACCGCTCAGTCGAAAAGTGAGCATTAGATACCGAATTATCATTGGCATTAATCCAAATTTTGATAAGCCGTGTCAAGCTACACTGAATTGCGGTAATTTCGGATGTTGAGCAAAGTTTTACGCGCTTCAATAAACATCAGTACAAAGCTCACTGTTACAGGCTGAAAAATGTTTAGTGCTAGTTAGTGACTTTACGATAGTAAAAAGTCAACGGTCATAAAAGAAGTTAAAATTTACATATGAATAGGTAAGGACATGAGGACATAACAAACATGCGCAAAAAGTTGAAAAATAGAAGAGAAAGCGCCGCCAATTAATCGGGCTCTAAACATTATCGCATGCCCGAGAGGATAACAATTTAGCCAAGTTTGACACACTGGCACGAAATCCATTTCCACTGGGGTCGATCGAAGCGTTGTCATAGTTCTAGTAGTCGTGCGCTCTGAGAGGCCAACGGGAAGCTCGGGATTCTGGATAATGCCCACGGAGAACAACGGATAAAACGCGACTGAGCGAGAGAGAGAGAGAGAGAGAGGGATATAGGCAGGGGGTGGATGTGGGTGGGATAGGAAAGGAGAAAATGAGACAGAGCCGGGCGTCCGAATTAATTGGGCCACGGGACTAACGGGCGCAATAGGCCTCGCCAGCCGATACCAATCAGCCCTTCTCCTCCGACCCTCCACGGATGACAAACTCCTTTAATTACGGAAGCCGAGCAATTTCGGCTCGACGGCCACGCGCCTCCCTGCCACGATCATTGCCACGTTGGGGGCCCACGGCGACGATCGAATCCCGTGCCCGCGAGAGATTATCGCCCCGCTCGATCGCCGTGCGTCATGCATCCTGGCCACCCCCCCGCCGCCGCCGCCGCCGCCTCCCTGCCCCTTGGGCTCGCACGATGACCTTTCGGGCCCCGTCCTCGATTACCCGTCTGCTCGCGGATTCCCAGGAAAGGGTGACTGATATATGTTTTATTAGCCGCGCCCGGTCCGCCCCTCCGCCCCGGCCCTCGGCCGATTCCTGCCCTACGTGGCTTCCCGCCATTATCCACCCCGCATATCGACGACGGGTTTTGTGGACGGATGATCGATGAACTTCCCGCCAGACCCGGGCTCAAAAACTGTCTGTCAAGCTTAAAAAAAGACAGGCTCGCACGACGTGGCCAGGTCGCGAGCTCTCCGCTCTAACTCGGATGGCTTTCACGACGTTGACTTCGCTTCGCTAGAAAAGCTCGACCTGCTCTCGAGCTGAAACCGGATGGATTTTTTCCCGACGCGATACGAGCATTCCCAACGTCGTTCGTTGAAGTATTTCGTAAATTTATTTTCACATTTTAGGGCACACACAAATTTTACACTATATTTATTTACGGAAATATTTTTATTCTCCATTTGTAATCAAGTGCCGATGCCTCCTTCCAATAGGGGCGAGATATTAACACGTTTCATTATCTGCACTTATGAACGATTGATTGTACGTGTTGGAGTTTTCAAAATTAAATTAATCTTTTCATTTAAATCTAAACATAGGCTAGCATTTTGAAAAAAATTACCACATCGTAAGGGCTGCTTATTTGGCGAGTATGTATTTATTTTTTAAAAGTCACAGCCGTTTATTTCAATTAATTTATTGCTATGACAGTTACTGTTTTATGAGTAATTTATCTATTTTTATTTAACGAATCTTAATTTGTTTGTGATCATAATTTCTAATATTGGAAAATCGAAAATAGTCCAAGTTGTTGTTAACTTGCAATTAGCTTCAATAAGAACAAAATTACTTTATTGACTCCTATTAATTAGTATATATTGCTTTATTAGATATCGCAATTATTACATTTATATATAGACTTATACATACACACACACACACACACACACACACACACACACACACACACACATATATATATATTCCGTAATATTGAAAATACGCGTTTGAGAGGTTAACATTTATTATACTTTTATTCTGAATTGATACCCTCGATTATGTCAATATGATAGATAGATATATAGCTTTTGCTAAGCAGACAAAGACTCGTAAAATCAATATCAAACATCCACTTAATAGACGATAGTTATGTTATGTTTCTTTAGCGGCCTAGAACTATTACATTTTTAAAACATGATAGCTGATACAGGTGATGCTCAATTGTTAGATAATCAGAACGTCACGGCAAATGTTTAATATAGCTTTTGATAATTCAATATTCAAACCGATTCGACTTAGCTTACAAATGAAGGCATCTGTATTTATAATACTCGTAAGTGTGCTATTAAATGAAGAGTTGAATTTTATTCTTAATGACTATTATTAGATCTTTTCTTTAATAATACATTGTATTATACTCTATACGAAGGCCTATAGACGTTCTTAATTGCATATTGATTAAACGTATTATGCTTTATAAAACATAAATTTCCAATAGCACAGCGTATTATTCGGAAATTTAAGCTATTCTTCAAAAATAATATTATTAAAGCTTATATCCAGTTACTTTCTAATACGCATTACTATAATCATTATTTTGCTCATATTTATGTCTTACTCATCTTTTTACAATTGGCCAGAGTACCTGAGCTCTCGTAAAATATTGCTCAAACTTAAAAGATATGAAATACCCATCGAAACTCTGTAAATATACATATGTATATATATATATATATATATATATATATATATATATATATACATACACACACACATATAGGCACGCACCAACACGCCTACTTGTATATATGTATGTACGTATAGCTTTACGGAGTCGTTCGCTTGGGGATATTGATTACTAATGGCTCGGTAATTCTATTTAGCTGACCGTGATGTCGTGGTCCACTGGGGAAGGGACTTTCACCAGAGAACCGCCGTCACGCGTCAGTACCGCGGTCATGGGCACTCTCCAGTTTTTGGCTCTGTCCCTGTTACTCCCTCGTACGTTAACTCATCATCCCTTATTTCACCCCTTTTACACCCCTTTTTCATCCTTTTCCCTTTTCTCCTGTCTACCTTCCTTACATTAATTTTACTTTATGGTCTCGAGAATTTTCAATATCAGTTCTCACCTTTCGATAGTCAGTAAGTTATTAACTCTTTAATCAATCAGCAGATCATTGAAGGAGAAGTAAAAAGTGATTTTTTCAATTCTGAAAATTGCATTTATTTCTTCAGTGAAATATTAATATTTTCAAGGAGCTGAGATTTCTTTGGCAATGTCGTCTTCCTCTGATATAAAATTAATGCAGACGAGCCAAAAGCCAACCTACTGCGAGCTAGTGAAGGCTTTCATTTTAAAAACACAAAACACAGAGCTCTGCAGTTTCTTTAATCGAGGCGTAAGCTATCGTGGCTCACCTTCAATATCACTTTCACGCGATCCCTATTCCAATCAATAAGAAAACGGAAGCTTTGCACTTAATCAGCAAATTTTGCTCGGAGCTCGACTTATCTATTCGCGCTCCCGCCGTTTTCAGTATCATCAACGTCGTCTGCTCATTTCCCGTCTTTCCTTTTGCGCCTTTGGCTGCGCCTCGTTCTCGTGTCATCTTGTCGAAGTCCGCGCACGAGCTGCGGGCGTCGAAAGTTGGCGACAAAACGCCACAAAACTAAAGAGACGGAAATACAAAAAGAGGAAATGAGGGCGCGAGCGACAGATCGACTAAGAGAGAAGGAGAGAGACTGGATGCGAGTGTGTGCCCGCTACGATGTAAAAGTCTCACCCCTCAGGGTATAAAAGGAGCGCCTGTTATCTCTCCCTCTCACTCCTGCTGTCAATCAAGCGTTAAACAATGACAAAGGACCCCCGCTCGCGCCAAGCCAAACTGATTTCACGACCGCATCCATTTTCGCCGTTCCTTCCTTATGCACACGCGCGCACACGCGCGCACACGGACACGTGTGCAGGCTAAGCGCGAGGCTTTATTTACACCTAACGCGAGTGTAGAGTCTCTCGCTCAGATTGCCAGGGTGTAAGCGTAGTCGCGGTGGGACGCATCGACTTTTGTATCAGCTACAAAAGGGTGGAGTGGCCACGACGTTAACGGATAGTCGGTGTGCTATTCATTTCGAACGAAGATTTGCTTTGCCTCCGTGCATTCGGCTACGGGGTATCTACGCTTTTCTGCGCTCGTCTTTCCTTCAAGTGCTCGATTCTCCATTTACATCTGCCCTATCGACACGTGGTTTTACCCCGTTTTTGTTTCCTAATTAATGACACGCCATTACTATGAAATCGCTTCTGGGGTTTATAAAATAAGATACACATTGCCTAGAATAATGAAGCACTTTCATATTTATAGAATTATGAATAGATAAATATATCGCCTTCTTTTAGTAAAACTCTGATTTTGATGCATTAACGAGTAATTATTGAAGCAGAACTTTTTCGCAATAAAATTGATACACCTAATGTTTAGAAAGTAAGGTGTGCTACTAAATTTATTACGTATACATAAATATTTTTATTATTTTCCTCAATATTCTTTCCAAAATTTAATCAAACGATGCACATTATTATGCAAATTAGAAGACATTCCGTATGAGAAACATAATAAAAGATTGATTTATGTTTATATAAATTTTAACATTATGCTGCGTATTATATTGCGATAATTACGATAAAGCGACGATACAGTGCGGGCATTTACTGAGATAAAGAATTGTCATTCGTAAGTGATTATTGTTCAAATAGAACAATACTACTTTATCAAAATTTTTAATTATTTTAACATAGTAAAGATGTATTTATATTCTAAATTAAAGGGAAGTTCTTTTGAACTTTTTTTCTTCTTTTTATCTGGAACGTGAATACATTTGTTGTCATCAAAGTAGTGGAAAGTGGGTGAGTTCCTTTGACCACAAATACCAGCCATATTTCATATGAAAAAGGGTAAAATGCTACGAGTGAAGACTAAAATTGGCGGTTTTTAAAATATACCACTTTCGTGATCCATTCCATCAAGAAACATGCACTCTAGTAAAATTTAGCAACTTTTTGCACAGTTCCTTTATAACTTAATAAAGATTAACCTTTGATTTTATAAAAATAAATTCCAACACAAACCTAGTAACAGTATAAGCTCAAAGCTCTCTCAATTTGAATTATGAAAAATTATTAATTATTATTTTGGTTGTAAATCAATAATAATTTCCAGGGTTTAATATATGTAATGTAAATTATAGATGTTTTCATGAAAAGCATTAAATATTCGTGATGACTGAGACAGATAATGTGTTCCCTCTATTACATTAGATGTAATGTCTTAGCGTTAAGTATCCTCGTCAGTCAATGTTGAATCCAAATGTATTATTAATTCTACTGGTATATTTAGCTCCTTAACATTATTGTATTGTCTACCCTTCAGTAAAGCGAGGAGAAATATTTTTGCGCTGAGGATTACTTTTAGCGAGCCTTAAACGTTTAACCCAATTTCTAACAGCCAGTCGGTCACATTCGTATCTCATGACCATAGTCTTAGGGCAAGGTTCTCTGATGCATTTAGCGATTGCGTAGATAAGTACGAGTATTTTTACGAATGCCTTCGCAGCACTTATTAGCTTATCCAAAGCAGGAAAAAAATATTTGTAAATAGTGCACCCGCTCCAGAAATTATCGTTAAGTTCATATTTTCGCGACAGCAGCAGATTCTCATTGGGGTTCAGCCGAGAAGCTTTACTCGATACTGCCAACCAAGCCTTATCAACAATTTTAGGTGGGTGTGCGTGACTCAGGCACTAAGGTATGCATACGTAACGAAAGTAAGAGCCGTTATGGTGCTCTTCGTGTTTACACTATGTTCCATGAGTTGTATAGAGTTGACAGAAAAAGCCATTCGCTCGCTAGCATTATTAGCCTGTAAAGTCAGGCCTTATTGAAGCTGAAGCGCCACAATGGAGAGAAGACCTTTTTCAGCCGCTTTTTCTTATCGACAACTCAAAGGCTCGGCAAAGCGAGGCAGGTAATGTTAAATCGGCTCATTACGGCTTAATTACGCCTCGGTGCAAAGGTGCGCTCGGTTTAAGGGGCCGCTCCTCCCGCCACCGTAGCCGGAATCATCTCGCGAGTGCAAATCCGTTGGCGCACTCGTCGGACTCTCGGTGGCGTCGACTCTGACGTTTGGATAAATATTTGACTGGCCGACAAAGAGGGAACAGAGTTGTCGGATGGAGAAGCCGCGGCTTGGACCCTTAGCGCCTGTCCTCCTCGGTCCCCTTCATTATCGTCGAGGAATATCTAGGAGAGAGAGGCCACCTCGATTTCGTTTATCTGATCGCCGGGACGCTCACTCGTCATCCCGTCGCCGTGGAGCGTCGCCCGGTCAGAAAAAGTCCACGGGCGCCTACTAATCCGAACGGAATAGAGGAGTGCGGGAGAGAGAAGGAGAGAGCGCGAGGAGTCGAGACTGCCGGAGAGCTTGTATTGGGCCGGTGCGGCTCTGCGGCGGTGGAACAGGCGGCGGCTGAGGAGGAGGAGGAGGAGGAGGAGGAGGAGGAGGACGATGAGGGGCGGGCGGGAGGGGCCATCGAGTGCCCGTCGGCATGCGACGCCAGGCGCACGACGACGCGCCCAGAGGGAAGTAAGCGCTCGAGCTATTTTTATGGCACTTAGCCTTTCGACCGACGCAACATGCTGAAGCACTCGAAAAACACTTGGACGCATTCCCCTGTGCTTACGCCGTCGCCGAACGTCGAACTACCGTCGCTACTGCCGCCGCCACCACCGATACTCTATGCACGTATTGAGCTGAGGTAGATGAAGTGGAGCTCTTCTCCCTGCGCCCCGCCGCGACACTCGGCTACCTCCCCCTAAATGCTCTCGATCACTAATTCTCATAGCTCAGTACCGCTATACCACAGGCTCTTAATCTCTTTCTTAATATTTATTGCTTCCCCCTTTCTGTCTCTCTCTCTCTCTCTCTCTCTCTCTCTCTCTCTCTCTCTCTCTTCCTCTCCTATTCTTGCAAGGCCCACTCAAGTATGCACATGTCATCGCTCTTTTTCTTTTCTGCGCTGACGCTGACTTCTGTTTCCGTCCTTCTCATTTTTCTCTATATTATGTTATACTTTTGTTTTCTTTCTTTGGATTGTATCTCTTGTTTGTGTTCATTTCTGCGTCAACTAGATGTTTCAATAACTCAGTATCCCCCTACTTTTCTTACTTGTTCTGTTATTTATACAACATGTCCGATGAAATAATTACAATTTAATACATAGCAAATATTGAATGTTCATTCGCTTACCCATTCAGGTTCAAAATAATTCAATCAAAACTACTTATTATCTTTTTTTTTTTTCCTTAAACGTAATAGACACCTTTATTTGTAAGTACGTAGAATCGATAAAAAAATATCATAAATTTCTGTGAGCATTCGAATGAAACAAAGAAATATTTAGGATTCCACGATATCACGCAAAAAATTCGCCTCAAAAGTACAAATGAAAATAATAAGATACAAACGTCTAAAATTTTTACAAACATTTATAATATATTTTACATTTCTAAAATTATTACGAAAATTAAGAATCATTTTTTTTACAATTGAGATAAATTATCACACGATATAAAAATAAAAAAGTCTTCTATTCCAATTAAGCTTGACATGTTAAAGTATTCATCTCATACTTTTTTTTCAAGCAACCATTCTGAAATTACCAATTTTTATAGCCCTGAAATACCTAGACAGACGTGATGATATTATAAATAACATCAAATTTAAGCTACTCTGCCATTTGACAACTGCTTAAAATAAATTAAATATTATAAGAAATTTACGATCCAATTTCATGCAATAAATAATTATGTATACAAACAATAATCGTATGTAATAATCGTGTCAACGCTAAAATATTATTCGGACTTTGGAAAATACAAATATTATTATATTTAAGAAAATATTAAGTCCTTAATTTCTAATTAGAAGTAAAAAAATCTACGTTATTAGACTTATTTTGTTCATAAATTTGTAGTGTAAAGTGTATTACTTTTATCGATATCAATAGTTGCTTTCTGTGCATAAGAAAGTATTGTTGCAGGATACATAAAGTAATTCACATAAATTTTTAACTAAGCATGATGAATTGTTAAAATTATAAATTTTATACAATAACTTATAAATTTAATATGTAAACGAGCAATTCATAATTAAATTTCGTAAAGGTAATTTTATTTCTATTACTATGTTAGTTAATAAATTATTCAATACACAATAATCAAATTATTTTGACATGATAACTGATTTAAGTAATTCAAGCAGTTACAATCTATTTAATGTATGGCATATTCATTATTGTATAACACGTTTTAATCTCTTTAATTTTTTTTTATTGCCAAACACAATGAATACAATTCAAAAATGGTGCGGCAAAAACCCTTGGATGACCAAGCGATTTAAAGAGACTTCAACTGTTGAATTTCACTTAAATACCTTGGCGATGCGATAAATTTTTTTCTGTTCGTGAGATGTGTTTTAATGTCTTTCATGTGAAATTAAATTCAAGACGAAAACAATCTAAAAATAATACAGTTTATTTTATATAAGGAGCCAAGGTGAATCGAAAAAAATAAAAAAAACCCTAAAAAAATTATGCATGAATCGAATTAGATTTTAACGAGCGTCGCATAATTATTATTACCTACAATAATTTACGATTACTGTAAAAAAAAATTAATGTTGAACTTTTTTGATATTAAGGTACAATGGAATGAATGAAATCACCTTTGAAAAAAGCGATCAAATTAAAATTCTAGTTTTAAGTAGTACTTATTACATTCATAATACTTTACAATTTTAATAACATTTGAAAAATATTAAAATGTAAAATACATGTAATAGTTTAAATAGTATCATATAAAAATTTTAATAAATTCTTGAAAAGCTTCATCATTTGTAGTTCCTTTTTGGTAAAAGTCAATTTGTCAAAATAAAAAATATTGAGTTATTGTGGTATTGCACTATCCGATATTTTGTCTGGCTTCGTATGGTCTCGCCCTCCCTCTGTTTCCCACTTCCATTCTCTTTCTTTCTATTATGCACACTTACTTTTTTCTCATTCTCCCCACGTCTTTTTGTTTCTGATGCATTTCATTTTTTAATTCCTCTTCTTCTCTTATATTGTTCTTTCATTCGGGATCTTTATAATACATTTTTGCGGCGATAAATAATGACCTATAGAACAAAGTATTCTTCTTCGTAAGAAAAGTCATTTTATGAAGGTAAGAATTGAATCTTCGAAATTGTCGGATGTCAATTTGGTAAAAAAAACGTTCACATCAACATATTTATAAGTAATTATTATGAAATATTCATCGTAGCCATGAGCTACGATATCCTAATCTTCATAATCATTTAAAACGCCCGTAATTTCAGTAGGATAATTGTCTAAAATAAAATAAGTAATAAACTTCTGAACGATAATTCTTGTAATACCCCACTTTTTATCTTCAGTTATAAAAAATGATGGTCCAAGACGCATATCTGAATTGTCTATAAATTTCGTCCAATTTGTCAGGCGTAATAAACAAATTTTACAAATACATCACCACTATTACATTGACATTATCTATTGTAATTTTCCGATTTGCGTCTTTTAATTTCCATTTCCCTACGGCACTTAGCCTTCCTTCGTACGCAACTTTGCTCGCTACCCTCTCAATCTTCAACATCTCTTATACACTTTCTTTCCCTCGCCCACACATTCTTTGAACTAGAGCCCCTTCTCCTCGCTCGCCCTATCCCTATTACGCTTACACTATCTACCAGTCAGCATGGAATAGGGGAGAGAAAATGCTCGAGTGTGCATTTATGTGCGTAGGTACATACGAGGGTGTAGAGGCGATAAGACGAATACGGGATGGAAAAGAGTGAAGCAAAGGAAAGGGAGAAAATCGGAAGTTGTGATCGACGTGCACCCGTGCCAGGAACTGATGTGTCAAGGACAACGCGAACAATGGGTGAGCAAGCGAGTATATCACAAAGGGCACTTCTTCCATCTTTCTCTCTCTCTCTCTCGCTCTCTTTCTTCCCCCTTGGCTTCCTCCTCTTTTAGAATACCTCGTAGACGGTACTTCTCCTCGCACTGTCTTCGAAGGAACATTAATTTCGCTATCTACATTTTTGTACCACAGATACAGACCGAGAGCGACAGCGAGAGAAAGAGAAAGAGGAAGAGAGAGATAGATAGAGAGAGAGAGAGAGAGAGAGAGAGAGAGAGAGAGGTAGGGAGAGAGGAAGAAAAAAAGGTGAGAGAGAGGAAGCAAGAGATGTGTCCCGGCCAGCCGCTCCCAATTTTTTATTCGGAATAGTCGCCCCCTCCCGAGCACTCGTCGATGTCATTGTGGTCGGCGCGATAGGATCCTCCGCGTAACCCTTATATTGCTAGCGGAGGAAGAAAAATCTAGGCCAGCGGTAATGCATCACTCGGACAGGCCAATAACGTTATTCTTCTTATGTCAGATTTCTCGCGTTCCACTTGCTTTGAGTGCGAGCGTGCGATCGCTTTCCCCTCCTCCTCCGACCCCTCGAATCCACAGACCCCCCCCTCCGCCCCACACAGCCACCGCCGATGTTCATCCCGCCGTCATGCCCATTCGTTTTCCCTCCCCTGAGGAACGAGCGGGAGCTTTTGAAAACAAGTAATCTGTTTATTTTCGAAGGTCCTCGCGAGATTATTGCCACTCGATGCATGCGAAGACGTGAATAAAGCCTCTGTGTGCTCCGACACATGAAGCAGTTGGCATTCCTGAATTTGTAGCGTCAGCCACCGTCGTAACTCGTAAGAGTCGCATGTAACGCAGGGTTTTTGCATTATACACACGCGCGCGCGCGCGCGCGTATAATTATTGTTCATCTTCTGCCCCAGCTTGAGCCCCAACTTGATGATCAGCAAAGGTTCCCGTTCTTTTATATGACGGATCTCATTTTTTACGATTCTGCAAAATAACTAGCCCAACCAATCGTAAATTGTCTTTATACTACTACTAATTTAATTTTCGTTTTTCCTTTTTTCTCTTTCTCTCATCTTTTTTATTGTATATGTGGGTCTGTGTTTATTTTTATACTCGGCCCTGCTTATATAAAAGAATCTTGTTGATGTAAGATGTGGAATACTTTCACTGACCAATAAATTTCAATAAAAGTCCGGAAATCAAAAGTACGACACAAAACAATAAAAAGGACGTTTTTATTTTTTATGTATGTTCATTAGTGTTCGAGCTATAGTAAAACTGTTTTTCGAAAAATAAGTATTCGTTTTTCTTAAAAAGATTTAACATGCCTTAATTAATAATTGGTTACGCTTATGATGAAGTATTTTTTTTAAATTAAAACTTAAAAATAAATTAAAGTGATGATTGGAGTCTGATTAAATAAAATATAATAAGATCTATTTGAAGAACATAAAAGAATAACGAAATCATACAAGGTTCAAAGAAATGAAGTTGTAGTTTCATTTTTTAATATTGCACGTAAGTCTTTTGTGGTTGAGGTTATGTTATTAAAGTATTCCACAATACAATATTGAATGCTTTGGAGGGGCAAAACTGTATCCAGAATGAAATGGAGGTCTCGATATCATCGATTGTTTTTTCAAAATCGGATTCACATGTAAATGACAAATTTTACAAGTGGCTTCGATTTTGATCAAAGCCCCCCATTTAATTGATAGGTCCAATTTGAAGGTTTAAAATCTCATTTCAAGCAGGGCTTTCAATGGTGGAAAATTGTACCCAAATTAAAGCTCGTCCTTTTGTTCGTAAATGGTATCCATTCAAGTTGTGGCTGAGAAAGAAGAGTCATTATCCTTAAGCCACAAATAAACTGGAATTAAAATTTTTCCAAACAAACATCCAATTGAATAACCATCAAGTGTAGGTAGCATACATAAGAAGGAAGAATTAGTGCAATCAGAGAACAATTGTGCGAGCGGGCGCTCAACCCTCCTCGAGGGAACAATTAACCGCCGTCCACGTCAAGTCACTCAAAGAATCCCAATAAACGCGCTGCCGCCCGTGTCGAAAAAAAAGCTCCCCATTCTGAAACGAATTTCCTGGTAAAGGAGAGAAGAAAAAAACGAGCTGAAAAGCGCAAGAGCAGAGCGGGGAGCGCGGTATGTGTGCGTGCGGCGCGGCGGCGGGTTGCGAAGCCGGTGCTGACCCAACGGTGGGGGAAATGGCGAACGCTGCTCGTCGGGGCGGGAGGCGGCGGGAGGATGGCGGGGCGGTGGAGGAGGAGGAGGAGGAGAGGAGCCGGTAGTTGGGTGGGTGGGAGAGCAGAAGCACGTAATAATCGTGTGCACCCCGCGGTGTGCGTCAGCGTTGAGAGGCGATTCAAACTTTCATTCCGCGTCGTGCCTTTAAACTCATTCCGAACTCATTCCACGTTTATTACAAAATGTGCAGGTATATCGTTAATCGCTTGACACGCGCTCGGATGAGCGGCGGCTGCAATTGCGGCGTCGGTCCGCAGACCGAGAAAGAAAGGCCCCAAGAGGAGGGGGAGGCAGCAGGAGTATTGGGATGCACGCGGGCCCTGATATGGCAGCTGCGGGGGGCCGATGTCTCCTGGAGGGGCGGGCGGGTGTGCGTGCGCGCGTGGGCGTGGGTGCGGGTGGATGTAGGCGCGTGCGGCGAGGAGCGAGGGGGCCACGAGGACGAGAGCACGTCTATGATATTGACGTTTGGAAATTGCGGCCCCTCCATCCATCGCAAGCCATTGTGTCGAGGCCTCCTGAACGTCGTCGGCGCACTTCGCGCTCTCGCCCTCCCCGAGGACATTACCCTGAGCCCCTGCCGTCTCCGGGGCTCGTCTTCGCTACTCTCCCCGTTAGCGCTGGAGACGGGCGATTCTCGCGTGCGGCTCCCAAAATGTAGGAGAAGCTCCGCCTCTCCTTCCTACTGCAGGGGAGAAGACAAAAATAAGGAACCGATTGCGTAACGTCCATTGGGCTCTTGTCTTTTTTACACGGCTTTGTCATCGCGGCGTCGAGCGGACTATGCTAATTCGTGCTTTAATGCGTTCCTGAATGCTAATACTACTCGAAGCTAATGCCCTGCGGCGAAAAGGGAAAAACGGAACCAGTTCCGTATGTAGATTCCATTTCAGATTATTATTGTGTAGGACTACTTTTTTTCCTTTTCGCATAATGGGGCAGCGATACGATATTCGTAGGCGTAACGTCCGTCGTCCGCGATTTCTTCTATTTTGTAGATTTGACCTGAAATAAACCGAATATATTTATGAACTCTCCATCTTAAATGAAATATTTTCAAGTAGACCCTTGATAAAGTTCAATACGAGTCCGTGCGCGCGCGCAAGCTACTTCGTAGCCGATCTTTTATGAATTTTTAATAAAATTTACATATGCGAAGAAGAAATATAAATGTATTTTATAGTCTTATTTGCATTATATAAAAGAATTTCAACATTACGCTCCTTTATATTTAATACTGAACTCATCATCATATATATGTACATTTATACAGATATATACATATACATAAATTCAACATGGAAACATTTTTTATTCTGATTATTATCTTCGTATTTTATTATTACACAATACGTGAAAAATATTATATATATATATAATTATGGTTGTGAGACATCGTAAAATTTTATTTCATTTTTTCACGCAAACTTATCAATTACCTGAACTTTCAGAGAGACACTTTAAAAAAATCTGTTTTTCTATTATTATTCATGTGGTTCATGGAGAATATAAGCCGTTTCGCAGTATTCTTCTTTTCTTTTAAAATCAGCTAAATTTGTAAAAGTTATATGACTTACTAAAGTCCTATTGTGACATCACTCTGTTACCACTTTTCAAAGGATGTCACAATAAGAAATAACGTCAAAAAACTTTGATGCTGTATATCTACTTCAATTTTATGAATATTGCATTATTTAAAAAAGTTTTAAAAATACTATAATCTACAAGAATCTAACTATCAGTTGAAAACAATATTCCTTGTTTCATGTTTCTGGCTCTATATAAATTTTAAAGGCAACACTTGACAATAAAAATTATTGTATAATTTAGTAAAAGCCGAAAAATTATAATTAATGATTCCTTATCTAATATTGTGATTTATTATATAAACCCCAACATTTCAATATCTTACATAAATTTTCCCAGGAAAAAAAATAAATGCCAATTACAAATCAATTACAATAAAAGAATTTTAAATAATACACAACTTAGTCTTATTACGTATTATCAAAAGATTATTATTAGAATTTTACTTTAAAATAATTAATTTACAAAAGAACGACAGTGTTATTTTTATATTTTACTATTGATTTCAATTTCAAAATTAAATGAAAACTACGATTCTTGTTAATGAAAAAAATCTTACATTTAAAAATTACACTGTTAGCTTAATTTTACGCGTACCTTGTTTATACTAGATTTCAACGTAAGCTTTACAAACTAATTTTTTTTACCAATTTTTCTATTAAGCTTTTTTACATAATAATAAAATAATGTGGTAACAATACAGCATTACTAGTATTCTTGGGTGTATTAAATAAAGAAACGATTCTTATTTTCTTCACGTTTACTCGGATTGAATTTATAACTTATATTTTGTATACTAATAGATATAATTAAACTATTAACACCTAAAAATAGTTAAAAGTATAACGTTAATTTATTAAATGTTGAAATCATTCTTGTTTCTTATTCCCTTCTTGTAAATATTTATTATTCGTTTTAGCAAATATTTAGTTCCTATAATTACAGATCCACAGTAATAATTTAAATGTGTTTTCATCGTAGTAATATAACTACATAAATTCAGTGCCTATAAAATTATGCTTTCATTAATGTTCTTATGTATATATATATGTATTTACGTGTTAATATTATTTTTGTATCATTGTGTTTTGTTTATACGTTTCAGTATTCATTGGTGAAAATAATATCAAATAATTTCTACTATTAACTCTAAACTAAACTTAAATTTAAGCAAATTCATAAAAAAGGTAATTTCTATTATTCTAAATACAAATAAATCGACCACTGTCTAAATATTATTTAATTAAAAAATATTATTCGGTAAATACAGTATGTAATATTACTGTCGTGAAAATTAATAGGAAATTTCTCCCATATCATATAACTAACGTAAAATGTAGAACAGGTTTACCGTTAATTGAAATAATTATCAACACATACAAACATTATATATTGTAATGTATGCAAGTAAAAAAATGTCAATATTTAAATTTTATAAAACATAAATTAAATATAAAATTGTAACAAATCTTAGTGACATTTTTAAATATATTTTAAAATATTATATTTTAATTTTAATATGTATATATATGACATAATAATTTTCTAGCATATTTTAAAATACTTATAATTAGAAAAAGAATTTTTAAAAAAATAGTACATTTACTAATTATTGAGTATTTTTAAATATGTTGAATATTGATTAAAAAGCATATAAATTATAATTGCCCATGTTTTATTATTATTTATGAATATTCCATAGATGTTAAAATACAAATTGCTTAAAAAAAAAGACATCTATTTTATTGTAAAATAAAAAATAATTGAAATAAATTGTAACTGTTAAAACATTATAGTTAGATTATAATAAATAGCTATATATTAAGTCCAGTTATTGTAACGTTATTATTTATTACGATGATTACGTATCCATTTTGTCCTTGATCGTATTTCTCAACAGAGGTTTTAGTACTTATGCTTTCCGCACAGTCTATTATTATGATTAATATAGAAATAAAATGTTTCATGAATCGTTGTGATTTTAATCTAATATTACTTGAACGTGTCATATTATACTCATATTATAATTTATATCGTTTTATATTTAGCTAATAAATTCATATAATTTTCTAGAAAAAACTATACTATCTATTTTAAGCATAAAAGAAATATATGATCTAATACAGCAATTAATTTTAATGCATTTAAAATAAATTTGGAGTTATTGTTTTTTTTAATTAAATGAAAAATTCAGATAAGTAAATGATGTTTCTGCAAGGGTGGAATATAACTTCAGCCTCGTATCTAAATCTTTCGTTATTCTTTCAGAAATGTTTTTAATTTAATTGAAAGTGTAAGAATTTCCATAATCTTTCTGATATTGTCCTAACTTTGTTACATAAAGAAGTAATGCCTTATGAATCTTTGTATTATAATTTCATATGATAAATTTTCTAAAACTTATTGCATTTTACTTATTATTGTATTTTTATAAGTAACGATTTTTTGTGAAATAAAATTTAACTTTGCTTTAAAGTGAAATTTTTAAATTTGAAATATCGATTACATATCGAGAATCAATAACTTTATTTATAAAATAACGTTCAAAAAATAAGTTGTGTGACAATAATAAAGTTGTTTCAATTTATAAAAAAAAATTAGCAAATATTTACGCAAGTAATAAAATTTTTAATTAAAAATAGAAATATTCTTTTATATGTAAATCGATATATCATGAAGAAAGATTACTACTTATATGTATAAACTTACTATTTTACTATATCACACGTAGGGCGCGATCGCTTATATATATGTGTGTATATATATATATATATTCATATATACATTAAATTCTCTGTGTATTTTCAATTCTTCTAACTACTGAGAAAAATGGATCCATATGAAGTCTAACAAAAAAAAAAAAAAAAACATAAAGAAAAGAAGAAACTTTGACAGCGGATACGGAAGTGTCAAGTAGCTGGTCTCAGCGTGAAAAGAGAGAAAGGGTGAGCTGTCGCGAGTTGAGCGCGTGAATGCTCGTAGAGCCAAAAAATAGGAGGAGCGATCGAACGCACATGGACGGTTGTGAATGTGTATATACCTTTAAGCTGTCTGATGAGGCAACGGCTGCGACTAAAGGGAGAAAAATAGAGAAGAGTTGGGTATAGACAGAGAGTGAGAGTTTTTGGGGAGAGTACGAGGTTGGTTGGTTGGTACTGGTGAGCGGGACGGGGGAAAGAGACGATTGCGGCGGAAATATATAGGGCGGGTACAAGGGAGATGGTGAATGAGACTGGGCTTGGGGTGGAGGTAAATATGTAGTATATAAGGGTAGCCAGTGTGTGACTGCTAAGCCGCTTTTCTACCCAAGTGCAAAGTCAGTGTGCGTATGACTACGTGAATCAATTCCCTTACACCGTCACCTACTTTATGTGCACGTACAAGCTAAAGGGCCATTTACTTTGATAGTTCGCAGCCACACACATATTAAATATATACCAACACACACGTGGGCACCATTGCCAAGTTGCCCATGAGAACGAGCGCTGTTCAACTCCCTAGGAGTTACTATATGCTGCTAGTAATTTCTCTCTCTCTCTCTCTCTCTCTCTCTCTATCTCTATCTCTCTCGTTCTATCTCTATATATATATATATATATCTCTCTCTTTCTCTCTCCACTCGTTCACTTTCGCTTACTCTTTACTACCCATTTTTCAGTCGTCCTTTCTTCGGCTTCGCTTTTGGGGAGAAAGAAATTTCGCAGACGAAGATACGTACGTACGTACTCCCGAGAAATCAAGTATATACGTGAGAATATTTTATTCGTCCGAGATAACAAATATGCAAATTTCGCGAGTTCCTACTTATTCTTTGAAAGAAACTTGATCCACGCGATGAAGGCAGAGGGAAGGAGTCAGCTTCTTTTATCCGTGAAAAAAGGGTCGTAGGTTAGGCTTTTCGCGTAATGTAATATTGAATTCGAACAGATTTTGTGAATTCCAATTCTTAAATAGTCTCCAGTACATTTTTATTGTTCAAGTATCTCAAAATTCTCTTTCCTATACATACCCACACACACACACACACACACACACACACATTTTCTCTCTCTCTCTCTCTCTCTCTCTATGTCTCTTACTTTCTCTCCTTTTCCTTTTCACTCTTATTCTCGTTTTATATCAATATAATTTTTCTGAACTTTATTTAACAAAAACTTTAATGAACTTCATAGAAATATCGCAGCTACTTATTATTCAAATATTAATGCAAACATAATTCAACTTAATTTTAAACGCTTAAAATTCAAGAACAAAAGTCATAATATCATTCACGAGCAGATGTAATTAATTGTGTAATCAAACTAATATATATATATAATTAATCGAGATGTAGACAGATAGAAGAAAATCCACATACTTTCCACGCACTCTTCATTTTGCAAAGTGAAAATATTTCATCTCTTTGTTAAATGAATGTTAAAAGCAGCTTGAAAGACAGCTTTTTGTACAGTAGTTGCTATTGAATACGAATGATTGTGTAGGTTGCCCTTTTCATGTAACATTGATACATATCTCTTTACAACTTCAAAGAGCTAAATTATACGTTGCATGTAAATGATTTTAAAATAAAGTATAACTTATACATTTAGAGTCTGGAGTGAAGAGATTTGAAAAATGGATCCTTCGGTAACTAATACTAGTAATGAAAACACAGCGATCAATGAAACATGTTTGAAAGTTTTGCTTATTACGTAGATAGAATACTTTCCTTTATTAAATGATGATAACTGGCCTTGCTGCGCTGCCAATATGTGTGCCGGTGCGCAGAATCCGATTGTTGCTTCGAGATAAATAGATAAATCTAAGTTTAGTACAGTAATTAATTCAATTAGGTGCAGAAGAATAATACGCTTGATGCTGCAATTGAGGAATTAGTGGAGGAGGAAATAAATAAATGACAATTACTCAGGTGTCTTTCAGGTATACAAGAATATTTTATTCGTCTAAGATAACAAATATACAAATTTCCAGTTTTCTTCTTTCAAATCAAACGGCAATGTCAAAATGATGGAAATGCAGAAGAAGATAGGAGAACGTGATAGGTATCTTCTAAAAAAAGAGTCTCCTTTTCGTGCCTTTTCTGCTCCTTTTTCAACCTTCGCCAAATGCGCCATGTATATTCCACGTGCGCGCTTTTCCTTTCCGGCGCGTGCATTGCAAATTGCATAATTGTCTGCGCGGTGGACGCACCAAGAGCCCACGGGGCATGTCGATCGCTTATAAGGGCGAAAAAGGCTCGGGGAAAAAAGAAGGTACACGTAAGATACGCCAAATATTTCCTGTGGAATGACACCCATCCGATTGGTTTTCGCCAATTCTACAACGGGAATGATAAGAATTGAGGCAAAGCTCGTCTTTACTTTCCTTCTTATTCGTAATTTATATCTTATTATTACATTCTAGGTGAATGCGATAGCGGCTAGTGTTGAAGCAGGCTATCTATTTAAAAGTCTATTTAAAAATGATCCATTCTGATACTGTACGATAATTCCAATTTGAAATATTTGGCGCGAATGAGAATTTTAACCGATATGTACACTCAAGCGGATTTAGCGGAAACCATCTATATATAAAAAAATATGTGTAACACGAAATGTCGTATAACCGTCACGATCGTCGATAATACGAAAGAAATCGACAAAACTTTTTGAACTCCTTGGAGAAGATTTACATAATAGTTCTCAAGAAATTACTTGCAGCAATTTTAATCGGGTATGATTTCATTGCTATAAAGTGAAAATTTAAATCGTACTTTACGCTAGAATAAGGGCTGTCAAAGTCAAAGAAATATATTAAATATTTAAATTTCAATATTTAAACTTCATTATAACATTCAAAGGTATCGAGTATTTTTTAACGATGTATTAAATGCATCGAATGTATCTATATTTACTTTAATTGATAATCCAATCGTTTCAACTTCTCTATTGTATGTGTGTAAGCTTTAAAGAACCGATTCAACGTACCCGATCATTTTTAATTGATATATTACAAGTAGAAGTTCTTAATTATTCGATTATATTTCTACTCCAAGGAGTTCCAAGTAAAAATAATGCCATGTAGCATACCATCTCGTTTAGGGAATTGGCACAAACGGATCATTGAACGACTGACAAAGACTACAACTTTGGAGTTTGTCTTGGGTATCATTGTACATTTACATGAGCTTAACAACGAATTCGTATGAGATTTTTTAATTTTTTTTTGTTCGTCTTTTGGCACCGATCACTTCAAATGTTCAGACAATTGCATTGCAACGATCAGGGTTCCATAGCAAGATACCAAAACTATCAATTTATAGGTAATCTTACAAAACTTATGCTGTTCTTAACAATAAAAAATGTTTACTCTATGTAAGATATTTGTCAGTTATTTTTTTAATTTTTTTTGTCTTAAGTTATACGTCATTTTATATGCTTAAGGGAAAACGTTACGTTTACGAGAAGTTTTCCTACAATTATTAATAGAATTCAAAATTTCTATGTCTCCTTTACATATATATTGGGCATATGTATATATTAATTTTCGTTTTATTTTGCTTTGCATTTAACGTTACCACTTACATAGAGCCGCCATTTTTCCTTCCACGAACTTCATTTTCAATGCTTCGTAGGACGTACGGAGTGTCAAACCACTCGTATATCTTTTTTCCCGGCATTCGTGTCATTGTATCGAACGAAAACTTACTTTTTGTTATCATTCATCTAAAGTAGTTAAAAATATCGTATCCTCAAAAACATATCGTATCGATCAATCGGTCAATCAATCAACTAGGCACTAATACAGACTCAAAACGCCGCTCTCATTTTTGTGTAAAACCTCACAGATATATAAAAATTTTAGAGTTCAAGTCAAAAAAGAACGTTCGGTCTACGAATTTTCATAACAGTTTACGCCTCCTGATACAATTATAACATCCGTCTTGTGTGAAAGAAAGTTCGATGGGGTAGTTTGATCGAGCAGTACGACGTGACAGTGAAACAATCGGATTTAGTGGGTGGTTCACGATTTGCATCTCGAAAGATATCCATGTGGTTTCCTCCGCGGGCTTTAACATGGTACATTTTATGTTAGCATCTGATTTTTTAGGCGCACCTTGTAAATCCTTTTACACTTATAATACATAAATCCATACTTAAATGCATAATACGCCTCTTCTTCTTATTTATACATACATTTACAATTGCTTATATAGAAACTCTTATTAGAGTCGATATTATCTTTTATCATCACGTGTATACATTAATCTAAAAATGTCTTGACGATCGTTGTACGGTGATTATTTATGAGTACCAGTTCGTTTTCTTAATTTGCGAATCGCTGTCTCTTTACGTATGCGAAAATTTGATAAAAAAATAAGAAAAATTATTGCGACACGGGCATTGCAGCACCCGATTCAATGTGGATTGTCTCTTATATGTAAAAAATAAGGAGCCAAAATTGTCTGGAAAAGCGTTGAGAGGGCAGCGATGGGAAAGAGGCTGATTTTATTTCTCATCTGTGTGAGAAAGTCCATAAACAGAACAAAAAGTCACACGGAATATCAACGTAACAACAATTCGCGTCGGAATTTCCCCGTAAAATGGTTCTATACGCTTCCTTCGCGTTTCGTCACGGCCTTCGGTCAATGTATATCATACGGTGGGACTGGCGTACCTACATAAAGCCGTTATACATATAAACATCCGAACGGCTTTCCCCTTTCGGCTAGGCTAGGGAAGCCCACTGGGAAAATGAAAATCATTACTCCAGTCGATTGTACGAAACGCGTCAATAAAACTATATAGTTTACATTTCGCCGGTATTTTATCACGTCCGACATGGTTTGCGCTCTCGGTGCTAGTTACGTATATATGTATATATATCTTTATCTCTCTCTATCTCTCTCTCGCATTGTATTTATGAGGAATCATTGAAGAATTGGCAGTAGTTACAGTACTTCGTTTCAAACCTGAGCATTATTCGATACGTCCTAATGAATAGATTGAATTTTAATTAGAACGCGTTTCTCATTGTTCCGTGCAACTTGCCGTGACGTTACCGCGTTACAAGAAGTTCAGTAAATAAAATAAAATTAATCATCGTATTTTCATTCGAGCTTGAGAAACGAACAATCCTTTTTTACGTACGTAACCCCTTAAAACACAAAAAGCCGATTGGATAACATGATATTTAAATTATTTAACTTTATTAGTACCTTTACATAGTTAAGTTATATAGTTAAAATATTTAATAAATAATATCTTATGTGCAGTTCCGTACATTCTCAGAACGACGACTGCATTACAGGATAATTTTTCGGTGCTTTAGATTTTTAAGGGGCTACTACTTACAAGTAATCAATTTTTTTTTTTTTGTATGAACTGGCCGTTATGAATCGGTGAATGCGAATTTGTCATGCGCGAAACGTTTTGCTCGTTAATAGAGAGTCATAGATTTTCATAAACCATTGATGAATATTCACAATAGGTAATGAAGTTTCTTAATATACATATATATTTATATAAATTAACAAATGCCATTTAAAAAATGAATAGTGGGGTTATTCGTCACAAATGCTGCCAGGTATAAAAGCATTACCGACTCTTTAACTAACAGAGCCTAATACACAGCTTTAGCATCGAGATTCTGATAACGATAAAGAATAGCATCGTGAAATAATTTCCGAAGTATTGTGTGTTCGTGTATGCGGGCTTATCTGTCTGTGCGTATGGTGTAAATACGTGTAGAATGGTCTCGGCACATAAATCCAGTGGATAATACGCAGGTACCGAAACATCGGCACCACTGCCAATAGTTAATAAATCAGCGTACATTAATCACGCGTGTGACACGTATAACTACATAATTTTCATAAAATAAATAATGTCTTACCAGAATAACGGCGCGAGCCAAATAAAAGAAGAAGCATCCACTGCAAGCTAATAAACGAGCCTGGGCACATGTAACGTCCGGGTCGCTTACTCGGCCTCCATTTCTCCCACACTCACTCGCACCTTTTCTCTCTTTATTAATTTATTTTTTAATCGCCTTGCGCGCGGCGATCCACACGTACAAGTCAACACAGTTAACAGTCTCGCTACGTATTTACAGACTCCTCTTGCTCTCCAGCTCCTCCTCCTCCTCCTCCACCCGTCCCTTCCCCTACCGCCTCGCTCCCCGATTCCCCTGCGGGTCCATTATATTCGATGCGCTTTTTAAAGACGTGCAGCGTAAGCCCATATTTCGTTATTCCGATGAATCATACCTGCTGCCGCCGTCGCGGCCCTTCATCCTCCGCTCACCTCTAGTCGGCCTTCCTTCCTTCCTCTTCCGCACGACGCATGCCAGATCTTATCTTAGCAGAATAACGCCACGGAATTTACATACGTAGATTGCCAGTACGTATCCTTGAATCCAGCGAAATGGCACACGTCTCACCTCGTCTCCGGTCCTCTTCCACGTCCTGCTTCTCACTTATACGACACATTTAGCACATACGCATACACCCGTACACACGCGAACACGTGACAGGTCTCGGTTACCCCCGTCCCCGATGAGGCATTCTCTCTCGTGCGCGCGCGCGCGCCTCTGCCTTTGAGACAGTCTCCTACGCCAGACGGGTGGATGTCGTCGTCGGCTGCAAGGCCGGATTTAAAGCCAGGGCCCGAGCTGAGCCTCGAGGATAGTCGCGGCATCGGTCCTGCCCATGACCCTCAGGTGGTTGAGGAGATCGGTAACGGCCGTGGGCTCACGATGTCTCGCCTCCCACAGGTCCAAAATGTGTTCGGTGGGGCTCGCCTTCGTCGCAAAGTAATTGATGTATCTGAGGGATGAATTAACGAATCGCCTTGTTTATATATACACCTATATGCTTATTATATATATATATATATATATATATACACCCACCCACATGTATATATATATATATCCGTTCCTAACATTTCTCCTTGCCCGACTAATAAAGGAGGGAGCCGCTGTTGAAGGACAGCTTGACTGATTTGCCGGCTGCTATAATTCGAGGCTCTTTCGCGGCTATATATATATACACACCCTATGCATATGTATTACGAGATGGGATGCTTTTAATAGTCCCTCTTACCGGAACTTGAGGTCTTTTTGAACGATACTTCTGCGCGCGTGCCTCACCCCTCTTACTCGTAAAATTATCGATGAAATTTGGTAACACGCACTCGTATCAAGAAAAAAAATTGCAGCTTAAACATGCCGTATTTTTCAGTGCTGCTTCTAGTCGCTTCTGCTCTTACTTGAATTTCGCTTACGAGTATGCGAGGTATTAGTCAGCTCTTTTTACCCTGCGGGCTCCAACAATTTTCCCGTTTGCTCTTTCTGTTCGTAGGACGAAATGCGGTGGAATAGTAAATAAACTGCGTTAAGCCGACATTACTTACTTCCAACAATTCTTGATGCGAAATTGAGCAACGGATGCTTCGAACGTGGTGAAAAGCTGCACCACCTTACGTAACATTTTTTACCTATTCCGTAGAGAACATAACTTCGGTGTTTGCTAGACCTTACTTAATTTCTAATTTATCTGTCTGTTAATTTTCCGAGTTCGAAATTGCATTTGTAAACTATTATTACCCACTATGCTATATCTACAACTAAGTAGCTAAGAAATAAACTTGAACATAATGTAATTAATATGTAATCCTATTAGCTTTTAATATATTTAAAATAGGTAGATGAGACTTCTATGCAACGGTGAATTTTTAAAAGCCAATTTTAAGTTCAAAAATGATTACAAGCCATAGGAATACAGCTTTCATTATTCATGAAATATAATACGATAAAACTAACTTTTTGAAATAATAATGATTTTCGTTTGAGGTGTTTTAGCATATGCATAATTTCTGCGTGAAAAAAAAGCGCGCGATAATATCAAATTAAATTCAAATTTAAGCTTCAGAGATATGATTCGTAAGAATGTGCAGTGTATGCCTGTATTTGTGTGTCTAATCCGAATCCCGATTGATTAATATGCATGCTCCACTTTTTTATTTATGTTTCTAAATATCAAACAGGTTTAGTCAAACAAGACGATAAATAACATGCGAATGAACTATTAGCGCACCGCGATAACGATAATATTTTACTAATCGTGAAATTTTAATATATTTGTCGGAGAAGTTTCCCTTGAATATTTAACCAGTGATTAGTTTGTATTTTTCTTCGGTTTTGTAATTTAAAAGCTATATTTATTACATTACTAAAATAAATATGGTATTAAAGTTGGAAAAAATGATTAAGCACCGCGCGCGCCATTTCATGAGACCTGACCGAAACGTATAAAATCATTTGAGAATGTTGTTGTTAAAAACTCCATTTATTAAATGGCTTTATGCACTTAAGTTAAAATTAAAGTTAATGCAGTCAAAGAGAGTCTATTAACAGGTATATCCGACTTAATAACAAATCACGGACAGCTCAGTTCGACGATACTTTTAATCACCTGTGCAGTCCCGTTATGCAACGCCATACAAATGAACGGGGAGGCGAGCAATCAGTGCTTAAGAGCGAAATAATTAAAGCAGCGCTAGCCATGCATATCGCATTATGCATTTAGAAGAAAAATCTTGAGCTCATTCGGAGCGAGCAGTTGCCAAAGTTCCCGGGCGATAAGCAGGAGTTTCGGGTGGTGGTGGTGGTGGGGTGGTGGGGTGGGGCGAGCCCCTCGTGGAGGAGTAATCGCAAGCCATCGCCGATGCTGTACGAGATGGATATAAGGCGCGATAGGAGACCTCGCGTCCTCGCGGGCCTCGCGAGCGAAAGCCACGCGGCGAACTCACCTGTCGACGCGCAGCATCTGGGCGAGCATCCGCCAGTCGTTGCCGAGGGAATTGGGTGGGTCGAGGCACTGGCAGAGCTGCTTCCTCAGGGAGCGAGTGAAGCGGAAGGGCCTCAGGGCCTTGGAGTCGGAGCCGGAGCTGGCGGCCCCGTGGGCCGGGACGCTACTGACGACGGTGACCTCCCTGAGGGGCCGGGTCACGCTCCCGGAGGATATGAGCTGCTTGGTGCCGTCGTAGATGATCCGGAAGACCTGGCGCGCCTCCGGCGAGGAGCTCTGGCAGATCTGGAGCTTGTAGGTGCGGGTGGCCCCGGCGCAGCCTCCGGCCAGGAGCTCAAAGCTCGCGTGCTTGAGGCCCTCCCGGCCGCTCCAGAGCTCGCCGCCCTCGAGCTCCCTGAGCTCGGTCGCGGACTTGCTCTGCCACTCGTTGCCGACCTCCTCCAGGCTTATCAGCAGGGGCCCGCCCCGGTCCTCGAAGGGCAGGCTCCGCGGCTTGTCCAGGAGGCAGCCCCGCAGCTGGGCCTCCCGCTCGGAGAGGGCCTTGCCCGCGGCCTTGGTGTCCTCGACCGCGTAGACGCGGAGGCAGCAGCAGCAGAGCCCGGCGCTGCTGCCCTGGCTCGCGTACACCGCCAGCCGCAGCCGCTTGGTGGCGCTCGCGGCCTCGCAGCTGCGGCCCGCGAGGACGTAAGTGCGCAGCTGCTCGGTCACGAGGAAGACCTCCGCGTGGTCCAGCTGGGTGAAGAGGGGCGTGTTGATGGTCTCGTTGCCGAGGGTCAGGAGCTTCGTCCAGAAGGGCGGCTTCTCCTTAGCAGCCTCGTCCGAGGCCTCGAGGTTATCGCAGCTCCAGATCTGGAGCTCCCAGGAGGCCGGCGGCTGGAGCATCGCGCAGTGCTCGAACTGCACGATCACGGGCTTGGCGAAGGTCGCCGTCGCCGGCCCGCACGTGACCACCGCCGAGAGCTGCGTCGTGCCGTCTGAAGGTGCCGAGGTCGCGGTAACAGAAAGCAAAGTGGGGGGCCTTCGATTAAGGGCGGCTTCGCTCCTGCACTCGTGCCCACGGCTTCGGCCTCTCTTAGCCTCTTATCGCTCGACTCTCCAACTTGGGATTTACAATAATGATCCGGGAATCGTGCCCCGGTAATGCCCCGGTAATGCCCCGGTAATGCCCCGGTAATGCCCCGCGATTTCCTTTTCCGATACAGGCTCTCATTTCTTGAAAGCTCGTGCCGCTCTTGTCACACGGACCTTTTTTTCATTTTCCATGATCCAATTGTGCAATATGGATCTTGACGTGACCGTAAACACTCGAGAAACAAGCTTCTAATATATATATTAATCGGATACTAGTTATCTGCTTAAGATAGAGCTCAAAAGGCAAATCGGCCCTTTTTTCCCGTCTTTTTACAATGCTCCTTCGGGTTGAGCACTCTAACTTTTAATTCAACTTTATGAATTTATTCGGACTCTATCTAGTTATGGGTACGTAATTTATAATGACTTTTTGCTAGATTATTATCAATTTTGCTTAAGAACTGGCCAATTAGAAATAACGACGCTTACTTATCGTACTTAAATACCCATATATTGATATCAATTAATTTAATATTTTTCAAAAGTATGCAAGGCTCTGTTAAGCCTATTAATAATAATTTATACGAATGAAAAATCAAGTATATCGAAATTAATAGTATTTAAATATTCATTAATCGAGTATCTCTTTACTTACAAATACACAATAAAATTTTAAACGCTTATGGTTAAAAAATTACGACAATTGAAATTATAACGTTTCATTGCCAATCGTTAGATTTGATATTAACGTTTCAAAAATTACTTCTAACGAATAGGAATTCCTTAATTTGAGTATAAAATTAAGTCAAATAGAAAATTGGGAAAAAATCGAATAATGTTAGCTCGCGCCTTGAAACCTAAAGTGTTTTAAATGAGAAAGCTGAGTGATGCATTTTTATGCGATATAACTCTTAAGTACTTCATAAAATGGAACTTAAATTAAAATATGAATAGAATAAATATAAGTTAGGCAGATAAAAAACTAAGACCATTAGCATTGAAAAAGAAATGTATCACTCAGCGACAAGAGAAAAAGTCAGTAGCTTAAGTATTTTCCTATTCTTTGAGAAGTACAGAGAGAAATAGTGAGATAGAGATAGAGAGAGGGGGGAGGGAGGTGGGAGAGAAACAGAGAGCAAATGAAAAAGATAAGGAGTATAAGGAAATGAGAGTGAAAAGGATAGATCGAGAGAGAGAGAGAGAGAGAGTGAGCGAGCGAGTTAGAGGAGCTTGGCGGGGGGAAGAGAAGTAGGGGCGCGGAGTGATTAAGCAGTTTCGTGCGAGGCTCGACTATCTCCTCTCTCTCGAAATATATTATATCCCGCCTAATATTTTAATGAAATTGATTTTTACGACGTTAGCATACTCGTAGCCGAGCCCGAGCGCGCGAGATAGAAATCGAAATTTATGCGCGCACCATCTTTCTTGACAAAGGATCCGTTGAATATTAATTTCTTAATACGAAGTCCGTCGCGTTCGACTTGCGCCGACCGATTAGAAGAAGCACAACTTTTTTTCATTTATCTTTTTCCTCGTCTTTTTATTGTCGATGTTTACTTTTCAACGCATGTGATGAATATGCTGTGGTTTGCTTTCTATTAAGCCGCGCGGAAACTAATCAATTTATGTTTCGTATAATTTGCCACGTATAGAAGGAGGGATACTCTTTTTCTTCAAAAATTGAATCAGTTTCTGGGAGGTCTGATACATTATAACGTTACACGCTCATAAATTTTCATCAGTGAATTTGATTTATTTCTGGCCTTGCACGCTATATATCTGCCAGCATACAGAAATAATATCATTTAAACCCCCCCCCCGTACGTGTAAGGTGAACGGAAAGCGTAATTACACAAATTTGTACCATTATCGTTTACTCGTTCAAGACTCTTTCAGCCAGGATTTTTTAATATCAATTGACAATTGATCAATAATGAGCTCAACGTTAAGGTTTAAAGGGCCAATAAGGTTGTTTATTTTTATTGATATATATTTGTTTTTGTTTTGCTTGTGCTCATCATAATTGGAAAGTGAGAATATCCGTCAGCTTGTTAGTCTAGAATTTGATACATTGCCAAGAAGCCGCTGAATTCGAAATGGGAAAATTTTCAAAGCCGTAAATATTTTATCGGGGACACAAGCGCAGCCGAATATCCGTGTGTATCTTAATTAATCCGTTAAATCGGCCGTTAGTCAGTGCTAAAATACTTATCGCTCACAGAGGCGCGATAATTCGCCTTATAGAGTTTTACGGAATCTTGGCTGAGGTACTTAGCCAAGGCTCGTCCCGATCACTCCGACGCCGACCGAGCGTAAGAAGCGCATCAGCGGGCGGCAGCTTCATTGGAAATTGATGGAGGTGTAACGGTGATAAGGCTGGAGAGGGGCGAAACGCGGAGGGATGAGAAGCGGAGGATCGCGAAATCCCATCAATGGGCTAAGTGCTGGGTAATGTAAGGACCAAGGAGTCGTCACTAACCTGGCAGCTGGGGTCTGAATCGATCCTCGTTGAGGACGGCGAGGTGCAGATCGGCCCGCGAGGGCTTCGGCACCGCGCCCTCGGGCACCGACATCGAGATCCCGGACTCCGGCAGGACCAGGAGGGCCCCGCGACTGTTAACGTGGGCCCGCGCAAGGTTCCCGGTCTCCAGCATCGGCAGCCTGACGTTGCCCGTGGCGACGTTGTAGGTCGACTCGGTCGACGGGTAGGAGCTCGAGAGGCTGTCCTCGCTCCCGGAGAGCATCTGCTTGTCGCTGCTGCAGGACTCCTGGGTCGAGGTGCTCGGCGTCGGGGACATCGTCGAGGGCACGACCGAGGACGACTGGGGTCCCGAGTGCAGCGAGAGGTGGGGCACGTCGTAGTGGTGCTCGGACAGGGAGCGAGACATCGAGAGCTTCGGGTCGAAGGGATATTCGTAGCAGGCCGGGACGATAGTCGCCGTCACGTCTGGCTGGAGGCTCAGTTTCTTCTCCTGGTCCTGGTAGAATTCCGGCTGGAAGTCTGAAACGGCAAGAACGAGTCCCGCTGCTTTTTCTCATCTGCTTGTCTTAGACATCGGGCTCTGCCATCGATAATGGACGAGGAATAAAAAATTTACGGTGCACGTTTTGCTCTCTCCCCGACGGAGCCAAGTAATTTTTCAAAGATAATAGCGTCTTTCGTTGAAGTATGAGTGAATGCCTGCGTTTTATAACGTTTTTATGTTGGCCCTCGAAGCCCGAAATTCTTATCTAATTGACACTTTTCGACATTATATTCTCTCTTAAAATTGGAGATCGTTTTATCTTTTCACCAGACGATACACACTTGGCTTTTGATTATTAATTTCGTCGTTCTCATTATTTTAATGAATATCGCGCTTTTAACTGATTTCAATGCAAACGGATCTTGAAAGGTAAATTTTATACGTAAATTTCTTAAAATATCGTTAAATGAATATCGTAATGATTATTGTCTCTGATAAACCCAAGATAATAAATATTTCTCAAATGATATTAAGGTGTGCAACGGTGAGTATTTTTTCCGTATAAGTACAAGTACAGAACGTCGAAATAGTTTCATACCGATTGCATTATACATTGCGCGATCTTATATAAATCTTTCATCTTTCGGTTTGCAAGTCCAGTCTATTTATCAAAAAAGCACTACTAGGTATATAACTTTGTTGCCTTTTTTTATACCCACGAATACAAGTCTAAGAATAAAGTAAACTTTTTATCCACAGTTCTATATGTTCGCATAGTCTTTTTGTAATACGTACGAAACAGTATGTTCGGAAGAAATAACTAAACTGCGAATAGTTTTATGGCAGCCCGAAATATGATTTTCGACTTTCGAAACCTTCTGCTACTTTATGCGTATCCAGCCAATCACCCTAGATACAATTAAATTAAAGAAGATCTTTCGCATTACGTCGTTTCTTTCATTCGCTTAATACTACTTTCCACCTTTGTTGCCATTTTCCCGAAATCCATATATATATTACTATGGTTTGTTCTATATACAGAAGCACACTCATATTATCTGTCGTATATATATATATATATATATATATAATAATAATAATAATATTTAATGTGGTTCGGAATATATAGAAAAGATTTGCGCGTGCCAAATAATGTCTACGGATCAACTTATTTGTCATTTTACTTTTAATGATTAATTATATGTAGTAGCTAATGACATTCCCAATAATTAAAATAATATGTTCAACAAATACCAAACTAATGTAGGGCCATATAACGCATAATTATTGGAATCGTAGAAAAAAATATATTCTGGCAATTTTTTTTGTTATTTTTTTCCTCCTTAAATGAGCCAATATAATTGAATTATTTATATAATACTCTAAATGCTATTGTCTACATCATTGTATTAGATCGTCCCATTTCTATATCGTGAAAGTGCTTTTGTGGATTAGTCATAATATTGAACTGTTTTAACACACATTTACACACTCGTGCACATAGGCCACACACATACATACAGGCCACATGTATATCAAAATAACGGTTCACTGAAATCGCGACGGTAAAATAAATTTCGTTTATAATCCGAGGGCAAATAAAATGCTTGTGCGTAAGGAATAAAGACCCTTGGAAGTAAAATCGTAGTTAAATATATGAACAAGAGGATATATAACGCTAATGGGTCCATCCGCTAACTTATATTATTCGTCAGAACTTTTATGGAAAAAAACTCAGGACACTGATTTGTGCTACTCCATAAAAGGGAATTATGGTGTTGTGCCGCCAGTCCCCATAGCTCTCGGACAATCTTTATTAACGCGGGCAGTAGTCAGAACTGTCTATGCGAACAAGCTTATGATCTCCAATTTAGGAAATTCCCCCCCTCGGCTTTCAATGGAATAACCAGACTTCCTCGTTTCGCGTTATTCTCTCCCGTGCCGCTTCCTCGACACCACCCAATCTGTCCCCTACACCGAAACCGAGGCGACCACCGCCGTCACTGTCGACGTCCAGACGCCTCGAGCCCCCGGTATTCATTGTCTCCTTCCTTACACTTCATACATCATCGATTGACGTCCGGCAAGTAAACGTGCCCGGCAAATCGAATACCGCCTCGTGTCTTTTTGCGCTCGCGGCCATTGCCATTACTTACCGCTCCTGGCCATGGAGTAGAGCGAGTGGTCGCGACCCTTGCGCTGCACGAGCCTCGCCAGGAAGAAGCCCAGACCCCCGATCACGATGCAGGCGACCGTCAGTCCGACGTAGAGTGCAACGTCCATTTGCCGGCTCGCTGTAACAGACAAGGACCAGAAGTGTTGGATGGACGCGCCAGCCAGAGACAAATGATGGATCCTTCGTGGTAATGAAGCCAATAAAAGCTACAGCGGAAGTCGTAAAATACGCGGTATATGCTTGCTTGTCTCTCTCTCTCTCTCTCTCTCTCTCGTTCGCACACTCACACACACCCACACTCTCTCTCTCTCTCTCTCTTACGCCCTTCCCTCTCTTCGCTCCCTCGCTCATATTCGCTGACACTCTTTGAGTCACAGGCACGTACAAGAACAATATCGTAATGACGGGAGAATGATTAAATTTCTTACAAGGGAGATCAGTAATGTGCATGCAGCCAGAATAGAAAATAAAGGACACAAGGGGAAGAAGGTGTAATGAAGGGGTCCGTGATTCAGAAGCTGAGAAATTGCCAGATGATTTCAAAGTACACTTACCCTCCTCGGCCAAATGGGTCCCTCCGATCTTCGCGCTGTCTACTGAAAAATAAACAGATTTTTTCCCATGAGCATACGTATATAGATGTACATCCTTGAGTTAATATAGATGTACGAGCGTGTGCGCGCATGTGTGAGCGTATTGCATTTATCTGCCTTGTAAATTGGCATAATGAAGAAAGAATTCGGAATATAAATAGACCTCTTCTCTCGACGCGCGCACATAAGGTTCGGCGAATAAAACGATTTTATATTTATGCCGTCGTCTTTTCAAAGAGATACCCATTTATAAAATATCAATGTATTGCGAAAGCGTATGCGTAGGGACTTTTCGTGGGTATTTATTTAGATACGCGTGAGTAGCTCAACAAAGCTTGATTTAATGTGTATTTTAGCAACACTATATTATTGTTTCGCAGCTCCCCCGGAATCCCCGAGAGAGATGAAAAATATTTTAAATTATTTAGCCATTGGCTTAAAATGCATCGTTAAATTCATGCAACAGGAGCATAAGGACGTATTAATATTTTTGCCGCTTATAAATCCAAATACGGTACAAAAAGAAGCCTTTTAAAATTACGGAAGGTAAATATTAAAATGCTCGTGTATTCCGGTGCGTTGTGCTCACTTAATATATCATTAGAGTCCCAAGTGAAGAAAGCCACTGCGATTCTGCTAATTTAAAGGCGGCAGCTCGAGCTATGGCTAAAAGAAAATGATAAATTTTCGAATTACGCAAAAAGATATCAAAAGCACGCGAAAGAAAAGAAAATAAAAAATAACAAGAAAGCAAAATAGCGCTCTAAATTATCGGGAGAACTTCCAGCAAGAGGAGCTATCGAAAAAACTCGTCCAAGGTATTTCGAGAGACGTGGAGCAGAGGAGATCCCCTGGCCGAGGATCGCGAGCTTCCCCCACGTCTCAGCGCAGAAGGCAAGGATGTCGGGACCAAGACGACCGAGCGGCTCTAATGGATGCCGGCGAGCGTTAAAGGAAAAAAGAGGTTTCGGCGATAAAAGCCCCTGGGCTTATCTCGGCGGAGCCGTTAAATCGGGCGGCTGGCTGCGTGTGGGTGCGGGCGCGCGTACGGGTGGCACGGCTGTGTGCGTGTGGGTGTCGCCGTAGAGTGGGCAGGGTCGGCAAACGGGGTGGACAGGTTGTCGTAATGAAAGCCTGCTTACCATTGCACATGCCGCCGGTACAATTAGCCACAGCGACGTCCTTCCCCTGGCAAGGTCGACCTCCTTGATTTGGTACCGGCTCGTCGCAACTTCTCCGCCTGCTGTGGGTGCAGTCGATGCCGCACACTGACCAAGCGGACCATCTGGACCAGCCTCCGTCTACTACTGCAATCAGGAACGAGACGCGCGTTACGATTTCCTCGCCATTCTCATTATTTTATGTCGAGTGCTTCGTAAAGCTTTGGAACGGAGGGGTGTTATTTATCGAGTCGCGATGGAAGAGCCTTATCATGCGTTTAGATGCGGAGGGTTGGCAAGGGAAAAGTAATGGGACCCTGTGGGAATACGAGAGGACGGGCACAAGGAGAGAATCGTACAGGTCAGCCTGCCGGATGGATGCTGCGGCACTTTTCTCTTTTTCTGTTTTACTAGATACTATTGTATATTGAAAAGAGTGAATAAAAAGCACTCACCGATTGTGTTAGTGAATATTTCCATCTCCTCTGTTATTGTGAAAGCGTGCGTGATAAAAAGCATTGAGGACTTAGTTACTGTTGGTTATATGGTGCGAGTATTATGTAAGCATCATCATATGTATACACTTGTAAATACATCTTGCAAACTATAATTATTTTGAATCGGAGCTGTTATGTACATTTTAAAGTATGTCATGCATTACGAATTATCAGTGCGCATACATAAATAGTTATAAATGACGATTAGATGTTCGTGTATAGCTCGTTATTTCCTATAATGATACTTGATTACGTTATGCATAAGTCATGTACGTGGTAGCGTGAAAAATTTTTACTCCAATCAATTTTTGCCCTTACGAGGAGCACAACGTGACTAAGGATTTCATGTGCTTTAGTATTTAACTCCAGTATAAGTCTACCTCCGCCATAACTAAGAAGTGAAAAGATAACTCCTACATTTTTCCTACTACCACGCTTATAATATTTATAATAATAATAAGTTAGTGTGTTGATTTAAAGGAATATTTTTTAATCTGCTTTTAGAAACTGCTTACGAAGAAAATGGCTCTCTAAATGCAAGTTAATGGAGAATTGAATACCTGTGAATGTAACGTCGATGCTCAGATCTTTGTTACAGATAGAAAAAGAGGGAAGAGGGACAGTAAAATATCTTTTCACGGTAATCATGATTTGGAGTACAGTATGATAGGCCTAAGTACATCCAGCATACTGTGTATCTAATTAGCTAAAGAAAAGAAAAGAGGGAAGTAAGAAAAACTATCGACGATCTCATAAATGATGCGCGACTAAAGCCACTCGTCGGCACTTTGTCCGGCTTTCAAGACCCGAGGCGGCCACTTTCCTCGTTATTTACTGAGACAGTATTCTCTCTCTCTCTCTCTCTCTCTCTCGTTCACTCATCACTTGTGTGAATTCCCCGATCTTGAGCACCTTTGGAAAAACTACACTGAATCGCGGGAAAGCGCATCGTGCGTAACGAGAGAAGGAGAGGAAGAAGTTCGAGAGAAAGAGAGAGAGAGAGAGAGGCCGTCCAGCAGTAAGCAGAAGAAATGTGTGTATATATATATATATATATATATATATATATACATACATAGAGAGATTGAGAGGCGGGGCAGGGCGGAGCGGGGGGGGGAGAAATACAGATAAATAGGAGGAGAAGTAAAGGAGCGGTGGCAACTTACCCGGTTGACAGTTGGTATTGCAGTCGTTTTTCTGTTGGGCCGGGCCGAGGCAGGGTTGACCGCCATTCATGGGCGCCGGGTTCGTGCAGGTCCGCGTCCTCTTTTGTCCGCCTTTGGCGCAGCGCGTGTGACACTCGGACCACGCCGACCAGGACGACCAGCCTCCGTTAACTGTAAGGAGCACACGCACACAATGCTGTCAGTCATCGTCTGCGGTCGCGGTCGCTTCATCTTTCCACACCAGTCAGTACGTGACGCGCGCGTAAGCGGCTCGCAGGCACCGACGGCCTCCCATGCGAAACCGGGCCTCGCTGCGAACGAGCGGCCCGTCCGAGATCTGGGCTGGGGATTGCAGCCTCGGGATTTTTTATCGGCTCATGAGCGCGCTCTCCTGGACTCGCGCACCTATGCCTCGCTCCCATTGTTTGTATTGATTCCGCGTCACATTCAAATGCATTGTAGCCGTGTTTTGTGGTCGCGCGCTTACTGCGTGTTATTTACTCCCGATGTTTATTGTCCCCGCTTTTCGTATAATATATTAGATTAGTCGAGCGCTACTCCGTAATTTCATTGCTTTGCACAGGCTCTTAGAAACCATTCCTTTGTCGAATCCTTGATCGATAACTACTCAAACTTTATTATTAATATTACATCCTTACTATGGGTTTATGCAACGTTAATTTTTAATGAACGAAACTTCAGCTAGCGTCTTCCCTTTTTTCTTCCTTTTTATTTACCAACCTCAAGGTTTTTTTCAAACTACAATGCACAAGTAAATTACTCATTTTTGAAAGCATTATTGAATACTTCCGGCGGATCTTATTAAAAATTGTAAATAAAAAATCCCATAATTTTCAGAAGCCTTTAAAATACAACAATCTTCTTATCTTGGCACAACTCGGCAATATTATTTCATACTTTAAAATTGCCAACGGTAAACCGAGTAAAATATCTAAGTAAAAAACCCTTGTCTTTTGCTCGAGTTAATCGGTATACTATCGTATCAAGGTGATTCGCTCATGTTTATAAAGAAACTTCACTTAAAAATGAAATATATATTGTTACATGCGCAAAAAAGGAGCGCACAAAGAGAGAAAATTTTAATCAAAATAAAATCTGTAAGTAAGTGAAATTTTTTTTTCAATTGAAAACGTTTCTTTATCACAGTCAATGAACACTTCTTTTATATGAATGGAGACATTCATACAATGCATCAGAGCTCAAAAATTTTTCTTGCAAGAAAAGGCTCGTTCTATAAAAAAAAAATACCCATACAAGCGTAGTTTCAATGATAATTCAACGTGTACGCTAACAAAAAGTCACTACCGTTCGTACAGCCTTATAAAATAACTAGGAATTCTTATTGAATAGAAATTTTTTCTCTCTCAAATCGTAATTCGATCTCGTTTCGTTGCATCGATCATCTCCGGTGACACTTCTCACTACAAGAAAACTTTACCCCACCTTCACGAGTGTAAATACTTTATTTTATACGGGGGGAAAGTCGATCTATATCTGAAGACGGCACTAGTTTCACGTTACACCTTTACTTAACGAATCTTCGTCGTCAATTGTACAAAAGAGAAATATGATTAAGCCCATTCGAAAAGTCTATTCAGGTGATAAATTTCCCGATTTCTATTATCAGTTTAATTAAATATAATGGAATTAAGATTTAGCACTCTCGCATAAATATATAATATTATAAACGAGCACGTAATCTTTTGACAAGTGCTCTACTAATGTAATTTGATTTCCAATCAATTTGAACTCTATTTATTTTCAAGCAGTTCATCCAATGAAAAACGTCTTTGTAGCCTATCAAATAATTAAAAGTCTTTGCATAATGACAAAAAGTTCGATTGTCGATATATCGATGGGAAATCAGTGCATTATGCATTCCGACGCCCTCGACGGTAGAAAATTATCTTTCGATTGAAATTTCAATGTTTTTCTTTCTTTTACGCGAACGAGATTATTTTACTTTGTCTTCTGGTCTTCTTGGAAAAAAAAATCTCTCCTTGCAATACATTATGTATCTAATTATACGTAGTGCCTACGTTTTCTTAAATCATCTTTTATTTACTGTAAGAGCATCTCATACGAATAGTCCCGAACACTCGGCTGGATTACGGTGAAAATGATAAAAATAAAGATAGAGGTAAACTGGTTCTGAGCGAGCGATTTGCCAATTACAAATAAATCGCTCTCTTAATGCGCGAGTACCATGTATGGAAGTTAAGACAAAAAATAGTTTTCGAATAACATCTTTATATTCTGCGCGCAGCAGAGCTCGAGCCTCCCTTCCTCATAAGCTTTAATCTCCGAATAACGTTTATCTCATTTATGCAAATGGCCCGCTTAAAGCTCATATACGAAAATTCACAATATAAGAGAGGCGAGCCCCGACTGGAAGTCCACGAAGTCCTAATCATGCAGTCGTTATTCAAAGATGAGAATGGAAGGTGAGAGCGGTTTTCCCGAGCGGTTGGCAGCGCAGCCATGATCGAGCAGCCCCGGAGATTAGGAAATCGCCGCGCCCGGTAGTCACGGGCTCCCGCCACACGAGCGCTATCCACCCGTTCGGCCTCCTCTCGCCCGAGTGCCCACCCTCGATCCTGCCGGGGACAAAAAGCGACCGAAAAACCCCGCGGAGATAATCACCGGGAGGTCGACTTACCGTAGACGGTGATCCTTGCGGGCTCGCTCAACCTCTTGGCCGCGATGTTCTCGGCGACGCAGGTATAGTTCCCCTGGTGATCGATGCTCGCCTGGCCGACCAGCAGATGGCCCTCGCTCGATACGAGTAGCGTGTCCGTCGACTCGGGTCCGAGATTCACTCCGTTCCTCATCCAGTACACCCGGGGCGGCGGCAGCCCTATCGGGGGCAGGCATCGTAGCTGCATGCCCTGGCCGACCTCGACCGACACCGAGTACGGCGGCGACTCGAATTGCTTCTTCAAAACTGCTCCGGGGGTCGAGGGGCACAGCGAGGGACAGAGCAAAGATGGTTGGTTAGCTCCTGGGGGCTCTCTCTCTCTCTCTCTCTATACTCGGGGGAGCGGAGTGGGATTCGAGATCGAAGGCGCCGATTGCGGGAAAAAAACCTTGCCCACCACCGAACGCGCCTTTTTTTCGGGTGCTCCTGCTATACCCAAGTACGGGGGAGAAGGACTGACCAAGGAGTCTCGCATTCTCGCGAGAATTACTTAAGAGGAGCAGGAATAGAGTTGGCGGCCTTTATACACGCTTCGAGGGGAAACTTTCTCCGGCGTCGGTGTCTTGTGTGGAAATTCTCTCGTTTCGAATTTTGAGGCCGGGACCCTCGTCCCTCGATATCATTTAATATACCGAACACGAATGTGGGATGATATCTTGGGTTTAACCAAGGGCCGACGCGTATGGTAAACTTATCTAGGTTATTATTTCATCCACTCTGCGCAAAATTTATTATTGATTGTACGACGGCAAGTACTATTTATAATTTTGCGATACCCTATATCCATCAAAAGTAAAGCTACAGCATTCGTGAATTATTATTTCTCCATGATCTGGATAAGCGGCCACACGCGCGTGCGTGCAATTGCACGATTCCGCGCGTAAGCCAAGAGATTACCAATATTGATAAAGGAAATCGGATAATTTCTGAGCACTCAATATTCCGCGAGCGTTTGGTTATCCTGACAACGACGGAGCTGTACATATAGAAAAGAGAAGATCTTGTTACGGGGAAAAATTACTCTTGAAGAGACTAGACGACGGAGACTACGGCCAGATGTGCGCCTGATTTCTCAAGAGCTTCTCAATGAAGTGTACGATGAAATTCTAAGCTCTACATAGGCTTTTCTCGTCTCTCTATCTCTCTATCTCTCTCTCTCTCTCTCACTCTCATATATATACACTCTTTCATTTTTGTTCTCTCTCTTTCTTCATCATTTTTCTTTTCACCATTTCCCCGTGCTTCCAAAAGGTTATTATCGTAAATACATTTTTTTCAAACGGTATACTTGAGGCACAATATTACGCACAAAAAGTAAGATAAAATTACAAAAGTAATAAATAAAATAACGTAATATCTATTACAATAACTATTATAGTATTATTTTGATTAAATAATATAAGCCGATTCTAGTATTACTTACAAAAAATTAATTGTCCCTTTAACTACTATAGCAAAATTTAATTGAAAATCATTCTTTATAGAAATCTAATTTTAATACTGATAATATATTTTACAAGCTGTTATAGATTTTTATATTATTTTATTTTAAATTCAATTTGATAATTTAATGAAAGTATATATTTTCGTAATTAAATTATAAACTATTTATTACGTTTTATATATTATTGAAAAAAAACAGATATTGACCCTTTCATTTGGAGCATTACTGTATTAAAAATTATCCCTTTAATGTATTTAATCGTTTGTAGAGTCTCTTACTATGGCTGGTAGATAAGTAATTGATAAGCTAACTGCTATTATAAGTCAGACCAGTCAACTTTGTGCATTTTTCACGAGTAAGGAAAATATGTCTGTTTATAATATAAATAATTAAAATTAAAAAAAAACGAGAATCTTCTCCAACATAAAAAGATAAGACCTTATGAAATCTGTTCTAAGGAGAAAAATTGTAAATATAATCTTGGGATGTAGCAACAAGTGTTAATTATTCACTGAGAAATGAATATCGGAATCATTCAGTAATGTATAAGTGAAAGAAAGAGAAAGAGCATTTATAAGATAAATCGACCAAGAGAAAGATGTTATGCTAAAATAATCATATTTACAGAAATTAATGCGATGAAATTATGCAAATTATTATCATTGCCGGACGACTTTATATATTGAACCCTATAATTTTATGCACTTTCGTTGTTTTCCTTTTTTTATTTTTTACGAAAATGATTCTACTGACTGTTGATGTCCTTATATACGGGGATTCCTAGCACAATAGTGAATAATGCTCCCATTGTTCATCGCACAGCATGCGAATCTACGCTTATACGTCGGAAAACTACTGTAAGCGCCAGTACGCTTATAAAAAAAGGACACGATTGTCCATCTGTGCATATAGGGGTAATTGACAAATAAATAAATCAAAAAATACTTTTCTTTACGTGGTTACAGCTAAATAGCGTTGTTACATTTATATGTCAACCATATATGACTTTAGGATGCATATCCAGAATAGGCACTACGAGTGTATAGAACACGATTTTAAAAAATATTAAGCTATTCACTCTATACATTATTGTGCTGGTAATATATTTTTGCTTTAGACATCAAATGAATTTTAAATATTCAATGCGCGTGTAAAAGTAATTACTGCCCGAGTGTCAATAGACATTTGAACATTCTTGACACATTTAAGAATATCGCTCAACGCAATGCTCAAGTCCATATTGTTTCTTAGTTTAAATAAATCCATGTTAAATTTGAGATCTCTCTCTCTCTCTTTCTCTCTCTCTCTCAATCTCTCTTAATCTCTCTCATTCTCCGTCTCATTTTTTCGCTTTCTTTCTGTCCGTCTGCTTGTCTGTGTACACAAACGTCTCAAGTTTTAAAGTTAAAATAATGTTATTCACATCTAAATAAAATTCAATGTATTTCTACAGAAGAACCCGCAGTTAAAATACTCTGGTTACAACCATGCAAACTACCACTGACTCGTTCATTCAAGAAACGCAACTCAACAAACAGGCCTCTATTTTACTTGGCGTCGCTCTCCAAACTGTATATAGCCTACCTGTGCTCAGAAATTTCGTGATTCCGCAGTATTTAAGTTTTTAAAGTAGTTATCGTGCTCGGTTAATTATTGGTTAAGCTTTCGAAATATTTAAAAGAGAATATTAAGGAGGGGAGCCTGAGGCAATTAATAACGTTTCTCAAAAAATTAGAGATTCGTCAAATAGTTTGAAACCAATCATGAATAAATATTGGCATCGTTAAGTATTGAGATAAATAGTGTAGTACAAGTTATTAATGAAATTTGATGTAGGATAAAGATATCTTTTGATCTTTTATTACATATTACAAGATTTAATAATTTAACGTATAATGAATCCGGCGCTACTTTAAAAGGCGGACGGCCGCCTATAGATTATGTAACGAAATGAATATTATATTAAAATATATGTCAATGTATATTGAATTTTAAATTATTTAAATTAATTATTCGTCTCCTTGAAAATTGAATGTAATGGCAAATATATCGTACTATTTAATGTAATGCTCGTAGGTTTGAAATATTCTTTTGAGTAAGAACGTTTCAAATCGGCTTCTATAATCTAAAGTAACTGTAAGTCTACTTAAAAAAATTTCCACGAGTCTCCACTCATTCATTTTCAAGATCATTAACGAATAAACGCGTAAAACACGCATACGCCTACGAATGACGGTGGTATGTAATACTAGTATTCATAAGGCTTTATTTATAAATTCTGTAAACGGTGTAACTAAAGTAGGATAACGATCACCTTTCCGAGTACCTAAATAAAATACAACTATTTTTTCCATAAAGATGTGGACTAGATACGCTGGTACGAATTTATCATGCAGCAACACGCGCACAAGCCCTTGGTGTTACAATTAAGAGTAGCTTACCAACTGAATATTATCGCAGTGCGGATTTCGTATTAATTAGCGTTTCGCTCCTAAGCGCGTGCGAGCCTACGACAAAGGCGCCTGCGTAACGCCGGTGCATCACGAGAGAGTTTTCCACGTGAGAATAGGCGACGAGGTGACGATGGTTCGGTGGCAAGTAAGGACAGGGCGCGGGAGGAGGGCGTAGATACTCACAGGCGACATCGATGGTGGCCGGCTGGCTGTTGATCTGCCCGGAGCCCGACCACGCGATGCACTCGCACATGAACTTGTCCTTGCTGAAGTACTCCTCGATTTGGTTGCGCGTGATGTTAAGCTCGCTCTCGATTATCCTCGTCCCCGTATGCGGGTCGACGAAGTCTTGCTGAAAGTGGTCCTTTATACGCTGTCCGTTGCAGCGGAAATACACCTGAAGGGCGTGAGCCGCCTTACACTGGAGGGTCGCCGGCTGCTTCTTGACAACGTACGAGTTTAAGGGCTCCGCGAGGAACACCGGCAAATTGCCACCGGACAGCTCGGGGTCACTGGCTATCGTCGCCGAAGGTACATCATCCTCTTCGAGGGCGTACGTCTCCTCCTCGTCCTCGGAACCGACATCCTCGCTCACTGAAACTGAAATACACGCCCGCACATGTTAAATGTATATATATATATATATATATATTTATGTATAAAATTGAAAGATTTTCTATTTGAGCGGAACTCTTCCAAATTGATGATCAAAAGAGGAGCGACTATATTATTCCAGAGTTATCAGAGCTCGTTTTGATTTTGGTCTTCGACAACGCTTTTACTTTTTTCAATAATGCTCAAACTTGTAGGCAATCACGAAAGTTGAGCCATTTTCCGAGTTTCGATGGCTATTATTCGTGAGAGTTCGTATGTAAACTGGAACCGGTAGAGCTGCGATAGATTATACATAAGAATAAACTGAGAGTATTTTTCGTCCTACCGTGAAACAGATTTTACATTATAAATTATGTATTCAGATTACAATTTATCTTATTTAATTCATTGATAAAAGGAACAGGTCATCCGTTAATCTTTAGAAAAAATCTATTCTGTGATTGTTTCGTAAGTACTCGTTGGGAGCTTATTTTATTAAAGGATCGTTAAAACGATTAGGAATTTTGTGCTTGCTTGAATGATTCATCAAAGTTTTCACAATTTACCTTAGGTAAAAAAATCATGAAAAGCAATTATACATTATACTTTTCGTGGATTATAATTTTGACTCTAATGGCTATTTCATTGCTCATAGCTTTAGCCTTATATATATATATATACAATAGATACATTGAATTTACTTCCGTATTATAATATTAGATTTTTTTTTATTCTTGTCTTTATGCCTCTTATCACGAGCACAATATTTTTTATAAATTTCACAATGCAAAAATTTGATTTCAGGTACATTATTTTTGCATAAAACATTATTAAACTGAATTATAAAGCGACATAAAATAAAAGAAAAATATTACATTCATTATTTTTTAATTATTATTTTATAATAATATTATTTAAAAATTAAGCAAAGTAATACTTTGTTAATTTTATGTGTAAAAGTGTTTACTTCTTAAATATGTGCCTTACTTTATTTTCACGTTCATTAGTGAAGTAATGAACTCATTTCAATGCAAATGCAATTGGAACTTGAATTTTTTTTATTCTTTCTCGTTAGTTCTTTGTAAAAACAGTTTCTTAACTTTCTACAGCAAATCATAATGAAAACACGAATTTAACTATTTTTGCCGTAGAATTAGACATTCAAAATCAACAAAATACTTTTTTTACGATAGAATAGTTCTTTACTAAACAAAAAAAAAACAATTCTTTTTATATTTTATGTATTATTATTAAAGCCATAAAATACTCGTAAATCCCTTATTAAATTAATTAATTTTCGTACTTTCCTCGATTAAATACTTAACAATTATTGTAACTGTTTACTAAGAATATCAATGAGAAAATAATTGCATATTTTTTCCAAAGATGAAATGATACAACTCGTAACAGAAGTACACTCGTGCTCATAAATAAAGTGATTAAATGTGTATAGTTGGCGTCGCGTAGATAATCTATGTGTTCTGTTGTCTTGTACACTGTGATTGAGTATGGGATAATCGCAAAAACAAAAGCAAGAATCGATAAGATTGTACTAAGGATTATTAAAAATTTAATCTACGAAATGTTTATTTCAATCAAAAATTAATAAATTTTATTTGATTATTATATTACTCGTAAATTCCTACGATAATAATACACTAGAGGGAAGCAAGACGCGCAATTTATTTAAATTTAAATGCACTCTAAAATAAAATCAAGCCATTTCACGGAGCTCAGACAAACACCGAAATACCTTAATACGAGAAAGTAGTTGCGCATACGCATTATAACAGCTACTAGAAAAGGCAAGAGCGCGAAAAGCCAATGGGAATAAAACAAAAAAGGCATAAGGAAAAGCAAGACTGTGCCTCGGTATTCCACCCCGCCCACGTTGTACACGCGACAGCTCAGCAACAAGATAGAGAACCTTCTGTTATTTATTGTCTTTGACAAGGGCTGCTATTATCGCGATCCCATACTCGAGGATTCCACCGCGTAGGGTCATTACGCGATATTCAACACCCCCGCTGATGTTGCCACTACGAGACAAGCCTCAGTGGCTCTCCTCGCGAATACGAGCTTACGAACTCGCGACGACTGGCGCTACTTCTTTCGCTAGCAGATGAGAAAAAAAACCTGCCGAGCGAAGAGAGGCTGATTGAGCTGGCGACCGGCGTGGCGGGGGGGGGGGCAAGGTGGAGGATGCGGCGCGTATGGAAACTGTTTTGCAAGCTTTCTTTTGATGAAGGCGCTCTCGGGCACTCGGAACGCTCTCGTTTCACCTTTTTTCTTTCTTTCCTTTTGGTATATGAAAGAAGCTTTGGAATTAACTTGTTCATGTGCTACTTTGAAGGGCGATGGGCGAACGAGCGAGGATTTCTTGCTTTACAGGTGTACAGCGGCGATGCCGATCTGCGCAGCTCGCAGTCGTAGAGGGGAAATAATTTTTAAATATTCTCCCTGGTGATTTTAACAGTGCTTGTTTTTTATAGTTATGCGCCATTTATCAATGTTCATATGTAAAGATACACGAAAGCATTTTTTTATTCTAGAAGCACTCGCGGTTTTGGTACACGTAACTTGAGTTCCGAGGATTTAAACAATTTGTTTTATTTGCGATAGACAAAGCGGAAGCTCATTTACTGATATTTCTTCATTTCCGCATGAGAATGCTTATCAAACGAAATAATTAAAGTAAATTCAAATAATTAGCCGAAGATTAATTTTTCAAATGTAAAATATAACATGTAGATATAATATAGATACAATATTAAAAAAAAATAATAAAATATTTACTTCTTCAGCGCAATCGACGATTTAAATATCCAAATGACTTATGTTACTTAGAGCGATTCTTGCTTTCAATTTGTTTAACAAGTCTATATATATATTAAAAATGTTTTCTTTCAGTTAATTGAGTAAATAATGTTTACTATTTCAAAGCTTTAATTATCAATGCGATTATGAATCGCTAAAGCTCCGAATGTTCATATCATAGATGGCAAATCGAATCAGGTTTCATCGATGCGAAATGTGGCCTTAGAAAAATACATACTATTAAAACTTGAAAATTATCATTCATTATACTCATACATTCATATCAAAGAAAAGAGACTAAATTATACATTTTCCTATTGAGCTTATACCTTAAGCAACTGAATCGCTCTATTACATTCATTGATTCAAATTAAACCAATTGAGAATATGCATCCGAATCAATTAGAATCAATTGAAAGGAACATTTATTTTAAGAAGACATTCACGGACAATTTTAATGTCAATTATAAAATGAAAAAGGGAGGCCGACGTAGTGTCTCGATGGTGAAAATATTTATGTTTGATGCGTCATTCATATGCTCATTTTATATACACTTTTAGCCATAAAAGTGTTGAAAACCTCTGAATCACACATTATTCGTACCCAGTAGGGCATTAAAAAATAGCATAAAATTGCTACAAAATATCTTGCAATTTTAGTATTCGCGACGAATAAAGCCTGAAGCTTATGAAGCTGTGTTATACTTTCAGAGAAGGCTCTTAATGATAGTAAGCGGTGCAAATCAATTTTGCGATGCGAAGTTACAAGCGTCAGAAAAATAAACATATGCAGTCCCGCATAATCGTTTCATAGTTGTGAGCTCGATACGTATCGCTGTTCCCAGCACAGATGCAACATAAAGACATTAAAGCCGAGTTTAACGCCTTAACCGTACTTGACAATGAAAAACCAAAGAAAGGAAAGCAAGTGAGGGACAGGTAAAAAGGGAAAATAGTAGCTCGGGACATTCTGCACTTGACGTGAAAAAGGGACGCAAGGGAACAAAGCCCCTTGACTGGATCCAACACTGTTGTTTTTCCAGCTTCTCCCGACAATAATTATCTCCTATGCCGACGAGTTGTGCGCAGTTGGAGCTGATGGTAGAAGAAGGGGGTGGGTGAGGGAGGAGTAAACAGTAGCGACTGCTTCTCGGATCGATAAATTATTAGCGCTGGAATGGCCGATACGGACTGCCGACAGTCTAAGGAACGTTAGGACGGAACTTGATGATGACGACAAGACAGTGGAGGGGCTGGTGGATAAGAGGGAGACAATTAAAAAAAAGATGCTTCTTGCCCGAGCGAATGCTCCAGAAGATAATTACGCAATGTGCAATGTATACCGATGTCGATGCTTCGTAACCCCGTCAACTCCGACCTCGACGCCGACATCATTTTATTTCCGCTACCCAAGAAAGTATACATTTGTCGGTTTCTCTCTTCCTCTCCTTCCTTCTTTCTCTCTCTCTCTCTTTCTCTCTCTCCGTATCTCTGTGTCTCTTATAGCTTCAAACAGGCGTTAGACGCAACGACGGATGTGCGTGAGGGCAATTGCATATTGCAATACGATAGCAAAAAGCGATCTTCAACCACGGCTGTTAACTATCTTTAATTTAAGCATTGATTAAATTAGTAAGAATACCCCAAAAAGCCTTCTCCTCCTCCCTCTTTCATTAGATGGCCCCGCTTATTCGTATCCCCATCGGGCGCCGCAAAATGGGCTGGCAATATCTGAATTCGCTAGCTAGATCGATTATCCTATTCATCAGCTCTTCCCGATTGCATTTTAGGCAGTTTGCTAATTAGATTCTTTTAGGTTGTAGTTATATGCATAGGCTATATGTATTTCCTTCGATGAGCTGGAAAATTATTTAATTGATGGCAGCCCGTCGAAACTAGTTTTCCATCGAATGAATGGGCTTTTTACTTTTTCTTACTTTTCTTTTCTTTTAAAGGTTGAAATTTTGTAAACAAAATTAATATTATTTTTACTTTGGTCTAACTTTATGAGAAAGTATTCGAGCTTAGCAACGTCATCGATACTCAAAGTTATTGATTGATAGGTCGGATAAGAGACGCGGCTCTTATGCAGTTTCATTCATGTCGTGATAATTCACAAAGTGGAGCTAAACTTTGAATTACTGATTTTTATAATTTTTAGTGTCAGAATTCATAAAAGTTGATCTAGTTTAAAACATGACATCGACGGCTTTATGTATACTATATAAATATTGCCCTATCCGACTGAATTAATATACGATAATAAATCGAACGATTTGGTCTACTTTGATTAAGCCTCGTACATGCCACAGATATACATTGGAAGCGCGACTGGTTCTCAAATAGTTAACATTAAATATTATACCATTTTTCATTCACAATCGCATTAATATAGCATTTGATGAAAGAACGTTTAAATTTAAAAGGGAGTCGAATCGGTTGCGAAAAATTCAACGCCAATTGATACGGCCCCTGTACATACATTAAAGCGGGCAGCCTCTCTACTTCAGTGATTCATTCAGAAAGCATCGAGGTACACATTTTCTAATACGCGCGGCTAATCCGTCTGATACACAAAGTCAGTCGGCTCCTAACGTCACGGGACTGTAGCAATATCGACTCTGCGCTTTTGGTAAATGTGCCCAACCACCCGCTGCCGGTGGTTGCCGAAAAGTGAGGGGAAAAAGGGGGAGAAACAAAAAAATAGAAGAAGAAGGACGTAAGAAAAAAATGAAAATGGTATATGGACTCGGAACAGTATACGGCGCGGGTTTCATATACATTTCATCGATTTTTAATGTAGGACGACTCGCTGATTTGACACGGGCGGTCCCGCGTCCATAGCCATACGGACGTGCAGAGGCTCATACAAAAATACAAAAACATCGTGGGGCGCGCGACAGCGCGCCTGCCTATATAAAGAGCGCGGACAGAGTCGCGTTACACGGGAGGAATACAGAGGAAGAAGAAGAAGGATGTAGAGTAAAAAACAGGGAAAATGAATGAGAAAAAAGGCGGCCGATATAGAGCCGAGAGGGCATTCATCGTTAATTCATTAGTGATTTTTCAAGTGAAACCGCGCAGGTATACAAGCCACACACGAGCGTTGCGTAGGTTCGCGCGGACCCCCGGATCGATACTCGATATCCCGCCAACGGCTGCCGTAATAAAGAAGAGCGCGGAGAGATTGAAAGGCTCACCTTCGTCAGATGTGAATGAATGGACCGGGCTGGAGGGAAGCACCACGGCCAGGCACAGCACGAGGAGCAGCCAGCACCATGATCTCGGCCTCATTTCGATTGCTTTCTCTCATTCCTTCATCTCGTTGTTTAATGCTACTGCGAATCCAGCTGTGTGTGCTTGTGTGGGTGGTTGTGTGCTCCTCTCTCTCTCTCTCTCTTTCTCTCTCTCTCTCTCTCTCTTTATCTCTCTGTGTGTGTGCGTGATTGAGCCACCGTCCGCGACAATTCAAAGGCTCCCGGCGGCGGCGGCGGCTACTCTGTTATAATCTTCCTTGATCACTTGCAAGCTCCAAGACCCTGCAACAAGTTGTAAACCATACACACGTGCGTTATTAAACTTACTTACTCCTCCTCTACCTCCACTCCCCCACCTCACCCTCCTCCACTCCAGCGCAACCATCTAACACTCTCTTCCTCTCTCCCTCTCTATCCCTCTCTTTTCTCGGCGAGGGTTTCTCGCAACATCCGTAACCTTATAATTCGCGAGGAAATTGCGTCTCTCGCCTGAACCTTTTTCTCACAAGACAGCGATAATTGAATCAGCGCGTACCAGCGTTCGTTCACGAATCTAGATAAATTGCATTCGATAATTGATGCCGGCCACTACAATCGACTTGTCAATTTTCCCTTTTTTACTATTCTTAATTGAACCAAAGCAGAAGACAAGAAAAAAAAAATCTTTTCTATTGTAAGTTGACAATTGAGAATAAATTACGGGCCGATGATTTGTGCGTATGACCCTTCCGTTGCTGCCCAGACTTGTGCAGCTGCGAATCAGTGCATGCAATCACTGACGATTCACATTGCGCCACTGCGCTTTAAATAAGTAAAAAAGAGTGAGCTTTCACTGCGAAGAATTTTCTAGTGGCTCTTGAGCAATTGTGCATTTGCGATTCGAGGAATTCATTCCTAATTGACCGCCATAAAAGCAATTCAAATTATTGCATTTCATTTATTGCGTACATGCACCTTTATTATGCAAAACGGTCGAATTAAACGGAAAATTTTGTTAAATTATCGTGCATCCTCATAAAATATATAAACATTTTTATGCGATTGATAATCAAAAATCCTTCCAAATGACCCGCAGCTTGTCGACTGCGTATATACATATATAAATATATAACGAAAATCGAATTAAAGCCAACGTTTTCATATTTCTTACAGATTTCCAGTTAAATAACATTATGTTTTACATAATTAATTAATAGAAAAGTCACTGAAATTTTTACTTTTATAGTAAATATTCCTATTATGCACACATACTAATACGTATGATGAATAATTAGTTAATTTTCTCAAACAAATATTTATTTATATTATTTATCGATTATTACCCTTATATTATTACCCGATTATACATTATTACGTGAATAGCGAGAGAGCAAAATTTCTGTTTTTATGTACGTTGAAAATCTTAATGTAAGATAGCATTTAATATTATAAAGAACAAATTAATTAAATCAACCAAAACCGATGTGTAAAATTGTGCACGTATACAAATTATTGATTAACGAAAAATAGAATAGTATGAGAGAGCATAAGGTAGAATATATGCGAATTACCTTTTAAATAAATAAAATTTATATACGGTACTAAAGTCGAATTCGAAAATGAAGTACGTTCATATTGTCTTACATTCATAACATCCTCTGTAATAAAACTTTCCCAAACGTTTAATTACTTTTAACCCTCAGACAACGTGTTAATTATCACGCCAAGAGAAATACAATTTTATGTTTATTATATTTGTGCGATTTTGCCAAAAGATTTTAACGGTAATTTTAAAAGTTCCCAGCATTTTACGGATGTAAAAGTAGTTGCCGGCTATGTTTTTCCTAACAGCGTGCAGTTATTTTACAGGAAAAAAAGTTTTTGTTTAAATTTAAGCACCCTAAATTAGGATTTTTTTTCCTCTCGAAGGCGAGTAACAAAATCGTTAAGCCGACAAGTAACCGAAGCCAATAATAAACATTGTTTTACGACAAAAACCGCCTTCAAGTTCCCGAAAATGAGTTTATTGTAGGTGCTACTTGACATTTGTTTTTTAAATAGAGTTTTATTTGACTTGCGTCACCATGAGAATAAGCTCCTCTGCATACGAAAATATATGTGAGCGCTGAAAAAGTAGGCTGCCGTATGTCAATGCGCTCGACGTAAGACGCGCGGCGCTGTGGTGCTCTGAAAAAAAGCTATCCAAATATTATTCTATCTGAGCAACTGACTAAAAAGAGGGCACTAAAGGAATTTTCACATCATTAAAGTACTCGTTTAAAAGACTATTAAAGAGAGATGCGAAGCACTTTTTCCACTTAAAATTTCATTACAAGCCTATACAGTGGGATTAAAACAAATAAATTTTTTTACCTGCTTCTTTTGGCAATAAATACACGGAGCATTGAATGCGCCCGACTGTTTTATTCAATCGATTGCTCCATTATGCATTAGAATAGTTAAGAAAACGGCAAAGGAAAAACGAACATTAACAATGGAGTGTTTGCATTTACTTAGATTCCATTAGACGGACACTGGCATTTTTTTCTTACAATTAGTGTAATTAACGTCAAGTTGTCATTTCATGAACTTTATGTTTACCCATTAAACCTACTGATTGGTATTGTTAAAAAACTTATGAGACAGCAAGCGTTCTAAATTCCTTCCGAGGAAAAGGAATGGGTTAAATAAAGATTTATGTGATAAATAAAGAAAAAGAGCGTCCGCGACTTTATTTATAAAATTTACTACACCGTTAGGAGTAGTTCGCGCCATTGCTGAATAATCCCGTGAATTATTGAAAAAATGATAAAGCAAGACATGTAATCATATCTCCAACAGGGCATTATTACAACGAACTCTTAACGACACGAACTTCACGTTTGCTACCACGTGTAATTAATAAGTTTATCTCCTGCACGATGGTACGCCAGAAGAAAGTTTTGATTATAAAGCCAGCTTCTTCTTTTCGGCTCGATTGATGCTAGCTTAACAATAATATTAAAAAAAAATACATTCAAGGGACTGCGCATTTTATCAATTTTTCCAGCGAATGCTTAGCTGAGCAGTACCTAAATTGTGCCTGAAAATGATAACGAATTAATTAATGTTTCACCCTAAAGGGCAGCCGGCTTCATACGTTTGCTGTAACGATGATAAAAAAAAAAACTTTTCCCAACTCGATGAATTTCATTTTCCCAGCAGCGGCGCACCGCATTCGCCGAGTCTTCCGCGGTCTCTGCTTTGCTCTCTCGCGTTCGCTATCAGCGACACTGCGACTGTAAACTTTTTGTGCCCATCGGCTGAGCCGTAACGAAGGCTTTTGAGTGCTCGCCCGGTGCAGCGAACAATTAAAAGCCACCTCTCATTGTGTGATAAAAATTTCCGGGCTCCCGAGCGCACTAAATTTTCCTCTATAAATCCGGCTGGCCGGAGAGGCAGAAGTGGGCCGGGAGCAGTGGATTCGGCACGGGACGAGCAGCGGATGCCTGGATCGTGGCCGGTAACGGGCTCGCCACGAAATATCATCAGGTGGAGCGCGTCCGAAGATTATCCCACGCCGTGGGCCCACTCCGGTCGGGCAACGCTCGGGCATCCGCGGGCTCGAAGGCTCGTCACGTGGGAGCCCGTCCAACGACGCGCCAACGATAATAGCTCCGAGAGCGCGGGTCAAGTGATCGGCGTGTGCGTGCGTGCGTGCGTGCGTTCGTGAGCGCGCGGCCGTACCTGCACGACGGAGTGCGTGCGCGAGCGGCGCGCGCCTGTTTATTCAAGCCCGTGTTTACCCTAACGAGGTTAACATCCAAAATCTCTTAACTCCATCGGGCGATGAGTGGCGCTCTCCCATTCCTTATCTGATCGGACGGCGTTCCCTCACGCACACCTATCCTGCCTACCCTTCCTGCGCCTCCTTCCTCCGCGTCCGCGGACTTGATAAAAGAGCAGAGTTTATCTTTTCGTCGCCCTCTCAGCCTCTCACTCTCTCTCTCTCTCTCTCTCTCTCTGTCTGTCTATCCCTCCACATCGCTCACCCCCCCCCGCCTTCCACACTGCTCTGAAGAATCGGCGGGGGCTTAATAATAACCGCTGGCCGAGGGCTTACTAATCTCGCCGTGGCGTCGTCCCTTGGCACGCGACCCACTCTGGCATTCCTACGCGCACGGAAGATCTCCGCGAGCACTTTGATCTCGGCATGGATTTTCAGGGCCCAGACGGGCGTCGACGCACTCATGACCATCCCCACGTGCAATTATCTTTTATGGGCTGCTCGAGGATTTTTGAGCCATCGGTACCCGAGGACAGACGCTATAAATACGCCGGGCTGCGTCTTCTCCACGACTAAACAGAGGCCATCTGACTCCTTCGCGCCCTTTTTTCGGCCCACCCCATCCCCATCATCCTCTACCCCTCCAAAAACTCTGCCGCCCGTCCCTCGCTCACGACCCCTACGTATTACGTTGAGATATAACGAAGCATTTCCGTTTTATTTTGCGGCGCGACGAGGTGGAGACTAATGAGTGCCTCGGCCCACTAGCCACAATCGGCTATACTCCGAGGAAATGAGAGAATTTTTAGGTCCTTTACACGAGGCCACTCCGGCTGCTCGTCCCGAACGCTCTCGTCACGACTTGTTTGTACCTATTTTATGTATTCCCCGAATAGGCTCACGAGTGTCAGCTGTTGGAGGGCTCGCCCCGTCTTATCTCATGCCCGTCTTTATCCTTACGGGTCGATGAAAGGCGTTTTTAAAGATTCCCCGCCGATAGGCATAGGCCGCACTGTTAATTACCCTGGCGTCGAATACTGCGTCTCTTCTATTTGCTGCTGTAAAATTAACGATTTTTGAGGATGCATTGCTGCCCAATGATTATAAATCTGTCGGCCTATCCATTACAACAGCCGAGCGTAGATTCTTAATAGGTAAATACGGCTCTGACAGGGCTTACTTCAACTTTGCTAGATCAGCCTCCAACTACATTTATTTTACTTATAGTTTTAGGGCTTCTTATATAGAAATACTTTTAGCGATGTCATAATGCGTTGTATAAAACAACTGACGTTGCCAAATTTAGTTCAGTAATAAGTAAATTAAAATACAAATCACTGTTACTTATTTTCTAACAACGGCAAATTCCATTTGTTTCCCGAAGCTTAACATTTCTAAATGAGGACAATACGTGGCTTATTAACGCACATAAATCAAAGTAATTTCCTAACTGAAAAGAAGCTTTTATATCTTTTTACAACAATAAATATTCTTAACTTAAAATAATTATTTTTGATCCTCATCGTCCATTTCCCAGAGAACAATAGCCTAGACGCTTCTGTGAGAGAAAAATCACTACAAGCAATTTATATTCCTCGTCTCTTCCATCAAGCTAAAGGAGCAAAAAAGAAGCGGAGAAGTGTTTATCAATCAGGCAATTTTTATAGTCTTCGTAATTCCTGACTTCTCTCTATCTTATTCTTTCTCCTCCAGCCCGATTCTGCCAAACCTCAACTCTCTTCCCGCCGCTCTCATCGGCTCTGCGGGCCATTGCATTAAATTACAATCTAATAATTCTAGCATGCCAACACGTAAAATTCATCGCGCTAGGAAATCTATTTCTCTCCATTTATCCTTTTCTGCTTCTTACCCTATATCACTCACGCGCGCTCTCTCTCTCTCTCTCTCTCTTTCTATCTGCCCCCTCTCCGCCCAATTCCATCTAAGCGGACGAAAATTTATAGCCACTGAAGCGAGCCGCCGAAGGCCAATAAAATCGGGAAGATTGCAACAATTCCGTGGCGCGCGATCTCGGTAACGCATACACATACGTACACGTATGCCGCAGTTAAATATTTCATTGTCGGAGCACGTGAGCTCGGTCCGGGCGCGTGAAACGATTACGGAATCCGATTTTTCATGCCTCGACCATTTCTCAAGTGCTCGGGGTGCGCGTATGGCCCTCGTCAAAAGGATAACGCAGCGGCGCTCGAGAGGGGGAGCGGAGAAGAGTCTGGCCGATTCATCCCTAGCAGGTAGAATAAGTTCTCACGAAGCCGTCGAGGCGTGGCGCTCGGGCCGGGCACACAAACAAGCCTCGACACAATAATAACGCGTAGTCCTCGGCCTCGACGTCGTGTAAGCTCTGCGCAGATGTCCACGGCGAAGAAGCATCGCGATGCACGCGCCAGGTGACGAAGAAAAAGCAAAGGAAGAGCTGAAGAGGGCGAGAGACTGTTATATACATGTGTATATATATATGTAGAGAGAGAGAAACAGATGGGGGGGTGGGGGGAGAGAGTCATGTGCAATGGAGGGATGTCGGCGCACGGAAAAACGTGCTTCCGTATCCGAGAAACCCTAGGTATCGGTGGTATCTTCCGCCGATGACCCGCGGATCGTCGCCCTCCTTCCACTCGTCCCTCGAATTCCTTATTCTTTCCCCCTCGGCACTTCATCTTTTCTACTTGTCTCGTAACGCCGAGTGTGTGACACATGTTTCGCAAGGGACAAGAGGCGACGAGGCTTCTGGCTTGTTTCCGCAAACCTCGCTTATCCCTCCCGCTCTAGAGAAGATTTTCAGGTACGCTCAGATAGAAATGTAGCACCCTCCGAAACACTTCCTAAAGGCGAGGGGCAAGCAGCTTTTTGTCGGAATAATCCGCATCTATCATGGGGACGGTGAAACTTTTTGAGCGCCACAAAAAATATGCCGCGATCCGAGATAAACGCTTTAGATTATACGTTTTTCTGACTTGCTATGCTTAGCCCGCATGGGGCATGGCTTTCTTTGCCAATGCTTGGAATTCAAATGCAAGCCAATGATTTGTCGGCTCGTTCTATTATAAAATAACTAACGGGAATGAATAAAGTATTAATAAGTATGTTGGCCCTTGAGAAAGATGGGCAGAATGCAATTTAATAATTCTCAAGCTAACTTAATTTACTTTCACAGGCAGCATGTGCACGATCAATTGCGAGGGCACGATTTACGTCGTGAAGAGCATAATAAATAAACCAAAGCTTACAATGTATTTACTGGAAACTGACATAATCACCGGCTGACTTTTTCAGTGTCTCGGTTTCACGAGCCTTTTTTTACCCAATATTACAGTGTTTGCAGCAATGCGTTCGAGCCCTCATTAAAGACGTTCATCCCGCCGGGCTAAAGGAACCAAGTAACATAGAGAGAAAAGAAGTACCGAGAGACAGAGATAGCGAAACGTAGAAGGAAAGAATAAATGGAGAGAGAGCGAGAGAGAGAGGGAGGGAGATAGAAAGAGAGAAAAGAAGTGCAAATGAAATGGAAAGGAAGGGCTGTCCGTGCGAGTACGCGTGAATTCCGTCCTCCTGTAATTTATGCGATACGTTCGCACGCGTTTCAGTGCCCTTGTGCTCACGCGGGCTTGTGTAGTTTTAGCGAAGAGCAAAAGCCTATATAATGAAGATGGGTGAGGAAAAAAATGTTTTAGATGACAGCGAGACAGCCAGATCCAGTAATAGATCGCGAGTGTCTTTGATCCCAGGAGATACCTCGTGTTCCATATTACCATATGGGAATTTCCTAGGCAATGGGGCGGACAGTCAGAATTTAAAACGAGTTACTCGGCGATATCGCAAAAAACTTCATTTCGCAAAGTCCGGCGAGCTAATTAGTGGGTTTTGTCTGGCGGATGCAGCTCGAGCGCTAGGTAGCTCTGCATTATTCATGAGCGCTATTACTTTTTTTCCCTCGATACGGTTTGACTCGCCAAAGATGACTTTACTTACAAATGTCACATCGCTATAAATTTCGGCCGATTGTGCTTCTGTTAATAGTATCCGAAAACGATACGATGCTGCATATTATTTTCAGTAATCGCCTTATCACTGAATATACACCATTGGGTAAAAGGAAAAGTAAAGTAAGATTGGAATAAGCCAAGCCAGCCAGCGAAAGATGTGATATTTCATAACTTTACTATAAATGAGAGAATATACTTTTTTACAGCGGCTGATCATGCGTTGCTAATAAAACTTGTGTTTTTCCACTTTTATTTGTGCAATTGTTCTAGTAGCATTCTTTCATAAAATCGTAAACAGTTAGCATATCTTGCGAAACACAAGCCAAGAATTGTGTCTTATATTTTATTGCGACTGCACCTTGCACAGTGTTATTACGATACGTTAATATAAAAAGTAATTCTAATATAAACATGAATTTTACAACACGAGGTTCGTGGTCTTAAACACATTATAAATACGCGTCTGTTATAAATAAAGAGATAAGAGTAAAATTTTAACCGAACGCTAAGTTATGCTAATCGGGTACTTTTATACCTTAAAAAAATACTAGCTCATTATAAGCTTAGTTTGTGATAATATGCACACGGTCGTATCATAAAGTTAAATTTGTTTTGTTCAACAATCTCGTGGGGGAAGTTGATTAAAATATTTCGTCTATCGTAGAGGTGATTGTAATTCACTTTTAACTTATGCTTAATCTCCCTTGATATGAATATTTGTGTTAGATAGCGTAAAAATCCATGCCTAGATCAAGTGTAGGTGAAAGAATTGTGTGCGTTCTGTTGTAAGGGAAGACTCGACGTAAGAGTTTGTACATTTCAAGAGCCTCAGGTAAAAACACGCGGCCAATAATTCGGCGTGTTGTTATTTCGGCGCGACGAGGGCAGTATCGTTAAAACGAAAATACCCAAGCTCAAAATTGCGTGGTGCGCTTGGAGAAAAACAGAAGAGCATTCTAAATTACAAGGCCCCCGCCGAAATCGGGCACTCGTCAAGCGGAGCTCGGAACAATCAGACACCGGCAGTTGCGATGGACTTTGCCGAGAGTCTCGGGCCAACCGGATCGCCACGAGTGCGCAAACAACAGCAACGGCATCGGCTCAGCAATGCCCCGACCCTGCGATGACTTACCGTCCAGGCGTCTCGTCGTCCTCCAGCTCCTGAATACACGAGGTCCGAGGGCGGCATAGCCGCCACCCGTACAATCACTGGCTCCTGCACACTTCACTGCTCATTGACAAACACTAGTGTCACAATCGCGCGCGCTTCTACTCAGTAATCTCCGGCCTCTACTATATATCCTTCTCTGTTCCTATTATTTATTTACTTTTCCTTCTTCTCGGCAGCTCCCGAGGACGAGAAAGCTCCTCTACTGCTGCTTCGCGTCGCCGACTCGACACGACTGACTCGGGCGAGTGGCGATCAGCGCGTGGCTCCGGCTCCGGAGCATTCGTGACTGCTCGGCTACACTCGTGTACCACCACGACCCCACCCCCCTTTCCTTGCACTCCCGCCGGCAAGTCTCTCCCCCCTCTCGCAAACTCTCCCGCACGGACTCTCTCTCACTCTCCCTCGCACTCTCTCCCTTGTTTGAGAGTGAGCCCGAGTGTGCTGCGTGTCCGCATGGGCTGGTGAGCGCCTGCGTGCGTGAGAGAGTGCGTGAATCCGCGCGCGCGCGCTCCCATCCGCGGGTGTGTGCGTTTGCGTGCGTGCAATAGGGAGCGGACAGGGAGTATGGGAGAGACCCTCGAGGGTTATGGTCCCTTCTACTCTAGTGTTTTTCAAGGAACGCGAGGGCTTTAAAATTTTCTGGACTCCGGACTCCCCCATCAAGAGATCCGAGGTGCCTCCAACTCGGCCACGGGGATTTATTAATAATGAGCCTCTTATGGCTAATTGTTATTTAATTTGCGTGGGCGCAACCGGAGCGCGGGGTCGCTTCACTCGTGATCGCGGGATTTCCAGTGGTTTTCTTGAATGCAAGGCCAGCGCTTTACTTTATTCTACGTGATAACTCGCTAATTGGGCTTCAGCTTCTGTAACAGCCACGCACGTTTTATTTGGCTGCTGTTTGTTTAATCTATTGGCGAGAGTCAATATTTAGGAACGAGTTGTTGTTCTCCATAACTTGACGACTAATATAAATTACATATGTTATCTCAATCATTAATAAATATTTTATAGTCTCCTACCAACGCTTGACTACTTTTATAATGGTTGAAAGAACCTGAAAATTACTTACTTCGTCGGATATTTACTGTTTCCACTTGACATATTATTGCTAGCTTAAGAATACATATTGGATTTTTCGTCGTAAACAGTTACAGCTGCTCAAGATATTAATTGAGTCGTCGTAATTGCGTATACGGTCTGTAAATAAAATAAAAAATTTTATTCAGATTGTGTTACTTCATAAACTGCTTGGGAAAAATGTAAATTTTTAGCTAATTCATATACACGACGTACTTTTTCGGGAATACGAATATTATGCTAAAATAAGAAAAATCGTAAAATTTTTACATTCTAATCAAAAGTATCCTGATGATGCACTTAGTTTTTACCCAAGTATTTAACGAAAATTATGATATACGAATGACATATAGTATTGATATTGATAAAATTTATAAAAATGTTATTTTAAAAATATTATTAAGTTACACAGTTAAAAAAAATTCTTTCTCTAATATTTATTTTTTGGTCACTCGAAAAATTCTAGCGAATATACATACATACAGATATACATATATATATATATATATATATACATACACAATGTTTTATGAAATTCTGTCTAATCTTTTTAAAGTATGACGGAATATTCCGCGGGAAACACGGTTTGTTTTCATTACAATTTTTTTATGAAAAGCTTATTTGCTGCAATACAATTGCTCAAAAAATGTCTAAAGCAGCTCGAAAAAGTAATAATTCTTACATGATTATCAAATTCTTCGTCCTATTATATATATCCACAATGATACTGGAACAAGCATTTCACGGGCATTATAAAAAAGTGTATACTCTACCAATGAAAAGAAAAACTTACAGAGGAAAAAATGAGGCTCGACACAATCGGTGCTCCCTTTGATGACACGAAAAAAATTGAGAATTATCCGTCACACTCTCTGCATTATACTTAGTACAAACTAGAATAATTAGGACAATTAAAAGGCCGCGTGCTTCATTTAAAGCTGGAGAGTAGAAGAGGCATTAGCAGTATCTAATAGCAGTACCAACGAGAGACTACTATGCCACCGCACATGTAGATGGTAAGTGGAGGAGAGAGAGAGAGAGAGAGAGAGAGAGAGAGAGAGAAATATATCGAAGTGCTTGTATGCGTGCGTGGGGTGCTTATGGGTGGCGGGAGGAGGTAGGAGGTGGCGTAGATGGGCCAGAGGGGAAGGGCGACGGAGGGTGGAGGCGTCGGGGACTTTAAAGTATCTCCATCCTTGGCATTGCCTCTTTCAAGCCGGCATGCGTCTCGGCGCCACTCGTTGGCCTGCTGTTCAAGAAAGAGCGAGCGACCTATATATATATATACATGTGCGCGCGCGGGCTCGCTTGTGTGCGAGTGCATAACTAGAAGGAAACGGCATAGGAGCGAGAAACAGTGCAAAAGCGAGCGAGGCAGAGAGAGAGAGAGAGAGAGAGAGAGAGAGAGGTATATGGATAGAGCGAGAGAGAGAGAGAGGAAGTTGGGGAGGTGCGCCTTGTCACGGGGACATCCATGCCGGTGGCCTGCTGCTCTCTGACTTTCCTCTTTCCCTCTTTCTCTCTCGGCCGGACGACGTTCGCCACTCGCGGTGCTCGCTCCCTCATTCCACTGCAGAAAGCAAAGCATCTCGGTGGAAAAGAACGCCGAGAGCGCGAAGAGTGGGCAAGAGCGAAGGAGCTGCTCGCTGCGGCGCTGCGGGGCTGCGGCAGAGAATAAGCTTGCGGTTCTCGAGAGGACAAGGGCACATTCTCGCGATCAGCCGTCCGGGAATAAGCGCGCCTCCGGTGCGGCGCGGCGATGACGGGGGCTGGGATGAGTGCGCTGCAGCGGGAGGAGGAGGAGGAGGAGGGGGCGGGCGGGGTCGGAGGAGCAGGAGGTAGGGCAAGTCCCTTTTGCCGGGACTCTCGGAGCAGGAGACTCGATGTACCTTCGGCGACAACGGGGCGCAGCGGCGGCTGAAGAGCGAGTAGATCCGCGCATTGAAGGCGAGATGACGCGCAGACGGCAAAAGATGAGGAAGACGAAGACCGCAGCCAGGTTTAAGGAGGAAAATGAGGATGAGAAAAGAAGGCGCGAGTCGGCCGAGAGAATCGGAGAAAGCTCCCGGGCTGAATATTTCAAGATGAATAGAGTGGCTGCCGCTGTTGCTGCCGCTGCTGCTGGCGCTGCGTCGGGTAGTACGTACCCGACCCTCTGTCCGTGCGTACGAGTGTGCGCTTTTACATCTCTTTTCTCCACCTCCTGCCGCCTCCCCCTGACTGACGACCTATCTCTATCTCGGCTCACTTGTGAGAAAGAAAACCGAGCGGCGCTTTGCAGCTATATCGAGAGTGCGCCACGTATGGAGCCGGGGCCTTCGCCGAGGTGCGAGAATAAAGCACGAGTCGTGGAGGGAAATGTGAAGCGGAGGAAGACAAAAGGGGTATCTACTATTTACACGAATTTCGTGCTCGCCTTAAATTCGGGCAAGGAGGCGGGGGTGCTGTGAGGCCGGCAGCGAAGGGCGAATCCCTCCTCATCCGGGGGGTTGCGCGATCTTTCGCATCTCTTTGTGTCTACGCTCGGTTCTCCTCTCGTCTGCTCTCTCTCTCTCTCTCTCTCTCCCTCTTTATCCTTCTCTCTTCGTCTCTCCCATCGAAGTCAGAGGCGTTCGCCACAGTACCTACCAAGATTTTCCATTGTTTGGAGTCTTCCTTGGTTTGGCGAAAGCGGCATCATCTCCCGTCAACGGACCCTGTCCCTCTCTTCCTCCACCTTCACCGCCTCGTCCTCCCGAGCCCTCCCTCCCCCCGCGTCGAAGATAGCTACGTAAACCGGGAGACCGAGGAAGGACGAGCAGAGGAGCTCGGAGAGAAATAGTGGGCAATCTGGCCACGGTCCGCGGTACTTATATACCACGTATTCGCGCTGCGTTTCTCAGGCATACTCTACGTCGTCGGCATCCCTCCGGCGATCCTCTTCGAGCTCGGCCTTGCATTTTCCTCTCTCTCTCTCTCTCTCTCTCTCCCTTTCTCTCTCTCTCTCTCTCTCTCCCTCTCTCTCTCTCTCTCTCTCTTTCTCTCGCTCTCGGTTTCGTAACGCGAGCTTTCTCAAGACAGTATTTACCGCTGGAGGTATGCGCTTCGCGTTCTACGCGTGCCCGCATGTCCTTTTAATTGTTGCTCGATGGATCAGCCTCTCTCGCTCCCTGTCCCTGTCCAACAGGCTTACTATATCTATTTTTTACTAGGCGCCTTCTCGTGTGTCCCCAACCCCCTCTGTCCCACCCGCCGCCGTTCCTCAGCTTGGAATTGCATTTTCGGCCTCGGCGATTGCGAGGCGTCGAACGTATGTCGAGCTTCTAGCGCCAACACATGCCAAGTGCGGCATCCGCGCTAACCACGACAGCTGGCCAACATCGATCACGGAAGTTAGTTAAGAAGATTCAGAGGAAATGGAAGAGGAACAGACGCTGGCTCGTGCTCTTTCACCACTGTCTACGTACCCCGAAATTTGCGAGCTGACATGACGTACAATTCGGATGTGCATTTGCGGAGGGAGCGGAGAGTTGGCCCCGACCGCGTATAAGGAAAGTCCCGAGTGCATGACTAGGACTAGGAAAGTGTTCTGCAGCCTCTAATGCGATCCTTTCTTGAGAGCAAAACTGTGTTATTGTAAATGATTATTCGAATAATTTGGAAATCCATTGCCGTTTACTAACTTTGTTCATTACATCGAGTGCATTTTACACGTTTCCAAGGTAATTAATGGCCCGGCGAAATTGAAAAGCTGAATCATTTTGCGATTTAGTATCAAGCACAAGATGCTTTGTTCCTTTCGGCCGTACACTTTGCAGTGTTATTTTATTCTGCAAAGGATTATTTCTTTTTATATTTTGATTATACGAGAATGACGGTGTAGTCCTGCTATTGAATTTGCAATCTGAACAAATGTGAACAATAATCCATAAAACTAGATTAGAATACAATAATTTCAATGGTTATAAATTATTTATCAAATGGTATTTTATCGATTGAGCAAAGTATTTAAAATAATGGGAAATTATAACAAATACGTATATTGATATCGACACCTATCAGAAGTAAAGCTCTCCGGACTATTGAAGCCGCATTAGTACCTTACTCGCAACTTAGAGATACTTTAATCTTTCAAAATCAATAATACCCTTTGGTTTCGTTTCTTTACTCACTTTTATCTGATTACAAATTACAGCGCCGGCGAATTAACGTAGCCATTATCGTAACACGTAGCATTTATCAAGATCATAACATTCTTCAACATCGTTGAGATAAGAGTATAAGCATATGGGGAACAATAAAAATTTGTTCAATCTTCAGAATGGTTCGCAATTAAAGAAAATAGGAAAAAGGTTTGTGAAACGCAAGTAAAGCCGGAACTTCTTTCTATTGCTTAAGATGGCGCTTAACAAAAATAAAGATCCTTTTGCTCTCGCGGGCTCGATTGCTCAAGCTATTTCTCTTTTCTGCAGCCAAGAGGCTTACCAGAAGATTAAGCGTTCAAATCCCTGTACACATGCAAGTGTCTTATCGCATTTGAATCGAATGTTATAAGCTATTACAACATTTCTTTTGTTAATAAAGATCCTGGCGTCGGCTTAGGTAAATTTCAGAAAAGGTGGCGGTGGCGGCAACTGAGCCTATATCGAGCTAGTAAGCGATTTCCCATTTATGAAAAACCGGGCCCTCGAGCTTCAGCGAGGACACCAGTTAATAGTAACTAATTCCCATTGAAAAGAATTCAAAGTGCAGGCAGTGCCCATTGCGGCTGCTTGTACAAAGGATGAAAAAAGGAAGACCGCGGCAGCATCGGCACGATCAGCGCCGCATCATAGAAAAATCTCTCGACAACATCGTGGAGCAAGCAGCTCTCGAATCGTGGATGCTGACCCTTCACGTTCTCCTCTTCAGCGAGGACTGGCCAGGCGCGGACGCACTCGGGGATCGGGCGCACGCCTCCCCGCCGCGGCCGAGCCTCCTCCTTCTCCTCGCGAGCCATCCTCGGAATCATTATTTTTCTATGGACCTCTGAGCATGAAATCGGTCGAATCAACGCTGTAGTTCCGTGCCGCTGACGAGGACGGGCTAGCCTGCGGCCAGGGGACGGGGGGCTCGAACCCACCAGAAGGACAGACAGACGGCCCGACTCGAGGGATAAAAAACGCACTAAATGATAGAGATTGAGAGAGGGACTCTCGAAAGATTGGGAGGGAGAAGGGGGGTTATCGGGGCCGCGGGAGGGGCAGGGGGGATTGGGAGACGAAAGAAGAATTTGTGGAAGACAGGCGGAGGAAGATAGCGCTGAGTATCATAAGGACTGGCGGCGCATATAGGAACATTACGAGGACAAGAGCGATGGCACGGGAGTGCGTTGAAGGGCGGGCTGGAGTAGAACGGCCGGCCGGGGGGAGGAGGGGAGTAACCGACCGCATGGCCTGCTATATAAATGTGGCGGCAGGGAAACTCGTAAAAACATGATTGCCGCTCGTGCAGGACGCCGACTATACATCAATTAAGACGGCATTCTAATCTCTTCGATGCCCTCCACCCGTTCGCCGCGAGCGGGAGAGGAGCAAAGTAGACGAAAATAGTATGCGACCAAGGGAGTCCTGCGGCGATCTCTTCTTTCTCGTTCGCCCCTCACCGCCGCCCCGCCCCAGCCGACCCCGTTCTGCTCGCTCGCGCCTGCCGCCCCTGCCGATCCATTCCTCCACCCGTCGGCCCATCCATCCATCCTCCTAGAGCGTTCAGCTCTCGATCTTAAATATTTTACGGGCTGCCCCGGCGACTGTTTCTTGCCACGGCAGCCAAGCTGCTGGTGGAGGCTTTAGCGCCGATTCCTCAAACCCGTGTGCCACTCACGAGCTCCCGGTAATATACCTTGCGGCCGGGTCAGAAAAATGCGGTCCCGACTCTCTTCAAAGCTCGTTTTCTCGGTATCGACAGGGGCACGGCCGAACCCCGGGCTCCGAGTCGCCACTGCCAAGGAAAAGAAAGTGAGAGTTTGCATGTGCCTTTCCTTACTTGTCTCTCTGTGTGTGTGTGTGAGAGAGAGAGAGAGGGGGATGGGGGGGGGGGGAGAGAGAGCGCGCGATTAGATTGCGCTAATGGCAAACGATATCCTTATCGCGTCCAGGAATCCCTTCTCTGCAAGATGTCCCGGGCTCACCGGAGCGCCGTCCTTGTCCTTCCGCTCGCCGTTTGTCTCCGTCCACGTCTCACACACGCACACACTCGGATATTTACACTGACACATTTGCCTCTTCTTGTGACTGCTCTTTCTTCGGCGGCATGAGTCGGACCCGACTTCCCTAGCTCGTTACTTTTTACCGATGATACCGCGGCTAAGAGAGGCAGAGAGAGAGAGAGAGAGAGAGAGAGAGCGGCAGAGAGTGAGCGGGAGCGCGACGTGGTAGGACGCGGCTTCGTGGTGGCCGTGGCTGGATAGGCTTGGGGTGTGGGGGGTGGGGAGGGCAGAACAGGAGTGAGGTGGTGTCTGTGGTGGTGCGGCGAGGCGGGAGGAGGAGAGAGACAAGCGCGGGAGATGTTACGGTACGAGAAGGGAAGGCCAAAGGTAGGTGCCTTAGCGACTATAGTCTCAGAGTCTCGCTCCTGACGAGCCAGCGCCACTATCGAAACGAGATCCGAGCATTTCGGTACTGCCGTCAGGCCACGTTGCTCTGCGAGCTTTGGAATGCTTTCAGCTTGGGAAATAAATTGGCTATATGGGATTCTGGATTTAACATTGATTGCTTGAAGATTACAATTATTGAATTTTACCTTGAATGCCTTTCGACGTGTTAGTCGAAATGCGCTGCGGAATATAGGATGGAATTTCATTGTGTATGATACGAATTCTTCCTTTGCATCGGTGACATCCCGTGTCGTGAATAAAACTTCCGAGGCTAGTTAGGGCTGCCTGATATTTTTTATAATCAGCCTTTCAACGAGGATTTTGCATTTTCGTGTTAATACGCGCGCGCGCGCGCATGCACACATGCATGTAGGTGTACTTTGAATTATCGCTCCGGAGCTCGGACATTTCGCTATTCAATTTAAATAGTTAAATCTGTATCCCCGACGGCCAGGTAGGAATCTGAATTTTGAGATTCTCTATGCAAGCAATTGGTTTACGTCCAGTTTAAATTAATTTCTCTTCTACAGCATCCAACTTGCGGCAAAGTGATAAAATCTAGAAAACAAAACGTAAGGGTGTTCATAATTTGATTACAAATTTTATTATTGCCCAACAAAGTTTTAAATAGAATTTATGAAATTTAAAATTAAACAACTCTGAGAGCGCTTTTAAATTTTATTTTATTTGTCATTTAATGCTTAGTTCCATGTTTAACCTTGATTAGTCTCGAAACTATTTTCCTGCTCGAAAATGTCTTCATTTAGTTAAAAAATTCTATTTAGATTGAATCTCGGAGCAGTCGGGCTGATCAGTTAATGAAGATAAAAGAAGAAATTCCCATCACAAATGGACTTTTACTATGTCTACCGCTGAAATTTTATATGCGTACGATATTGCTCAACAAAATAAAAAAGCAATTCTAGAAAACTTTGTGTCTGATGTAATAAAAAATTATTACAATTTTTATCGTAAAATCTTATTTTCTTATGTTTATTTTCACTTTATTTTATGTCTTTTTAATATCTATTTACTTGAAGAAAAAAAAACCTGCATATTTAGCGTTCGAAAGCAAATAGACTATTTTAGACTTCATAAATAACACTCAGATGTCCCGTACTCACATTAGTTTTTTTTTTCTATTTTAATAATAGAAAAAGTAGAAATACTTATAATAAACTGTAACTCAAATGTACTTCAATTAAATTTATTTCTATTTCATTCGTAATAAAAAGGTTGTAATGATTTTTAAAATAAATCAAATATATGTAATTATGATGAATTTTTATATCCCTTATTACGAAATCTATTATAAAGCACTTGAAATTTTGTTATGTAACTTTTGTATAATACGAACATCACAATAACAAATCTGCTTCGCACCTTACCATTCATCCCTCTAAGCATTGTTAGTTACTTCATCCTTCTTCGAATTTTGAAAAGTCTTTCCGTTTCTTCAACTATACAAAAGAAAGGTTCATCTTATATGGCAGTATCTGTGTATACACGTATACTCATATGCGGCCGGTACAGTGTGTGGTTTCAAATACGTGGAGGTATGCACATTGTTATCGAAAGTGACACCCTTCCCGCAGTTATGATTTTTCATAGCTGGATAAATGAAAATAAGAAAAGACTACATCATAAAAAGAAGAGCACCGTGAGAAAGAGGATTTTAAGCCGAAGAAAAAGATTATCTGGACCACGCACTTTTCGATTCGATAATACTATGACCGTGCGAAAACTTTTCCGTGTAAGATCTTCAATTTTCTCTAATACGATAAAAGCGTAGTTTATGCAAAATTTACCATAATCCATGATAGGACTTTAATATATCATAATTTATAAGTTAAATATAAAAATATTTGAAATAATACAAATTCTTCTTATATTTCATAAATGTATACGTTAACTAAAGCTAATAAGACACATACATAAAATTCCAAGTATTTTTTAAAGTTCACTCATCGTTATTTATTCTTTCATCAGACATAATATACAATTCATGCTTCTACTATTAATCATTTATTATTTAAAAATATTATATAATAAACAAAACTATGTAGATGTAGATTTTTAATTAAAAAGCTAGCGAACAGTGAAATGCGAGCGGAATATAATAAACATCGGTATTTTCATAGTTGGAAATACGCACCTTGTATTATATTTATTATAAGATAGATTAGATAAGACAAAGTTTCCCTTCGTTCGATCAATTTCGAAAACAGTACTCACTACCTTTTTGTTATTACAAAATAGCTCATTACAAATTTCAATTAAATCAAATAATCCCATAGCTTTTTGTAAAGTACAAATTACACAATGCAAAAAGATAATTATTACAACAACCATTTCTTATTAATGCATTCTTAAACTATGGCATATAATCAAAGCTTTGGCTCACATTCAATACAAAATACACGTTAAATTGACAAAAACATTGATGTCCTGTTAATCAAGCTACTAAAAAATTACTTGACAAATATTGATAAATATTGATGAATGCTAAAAAAGTATATTCTACTTACCTAATTAATAAACTTTATAAGAAATATTATTGTTCATTTGTAAATAATTTTTGTTTTTTTAAAACATAGTTTACATAGTCTAATGAACAAAACTGCGGTGAATTTGTCAGTGAAGATTATTGTATGATAAAATTCCATCTGAAATTATGGATTTAATTTTTATAATTCTATAGCTTATAAGGCTTTAATTTAAAAATTATACAACTATTTGATATAAGCTTAATTTTGTTAATTCTAAATACATTTTATATTCTGATTAATAATAAGTTGCTTACTTCCTTACCTATATACCGACTAATATATTTGTATATTATCCAGTGTAAGCGTTTCTCGTTCCCCTTTAACAACTCGTGACTATGGTGTATTTATTCGTTATAGTATTTTTAATAGATATACTATATTATTAAAAAAATATTTTTTATAAATATGTTTATATTAATATAACTTTTTTTTTATAAATTTTATGAAAATATCCAATTCATATACTTTACATATACAATAGATGACATGTGAGGTAATAACGTGATAACTCAGATTTATAAATGAAATACTATTCTAATGGTAAAAAAAGAACAATAAATACATATAAAAATATAATAAATATAAATTATTGATTCAAGATAAAATTTATTTTAAATTATCTGTCCGTGAGAATTATTGCACGAAGTTTTTATAATAATAGCAATCCTCACTCTCTTATTTAGAAAGAAAAACTATAAAACTGAATGATGATCCGAGAGTTTTAAAAAATGCCTTCCAATCTCGTAATTTCAATTTATCCGTAAAGGATAACAATAATTTATACGCATGGCATTTAAATGTACTTCGAACACAATCAAGCGCACCAGAAAAGGAAGCTTTCTTTATTTCTCTCATTACAAGAGCTTCACTTTTTACCAACTGATCACCGTCATAAATAACAATAACATTATCAAAGAGTCAACATCCTGACCGGTATGGGCCGATTTTTCTTCGCGTACTGCACTTTCGAACTGTGGCTCGTTGTCGCATTTCTACCAGGATGGATACAAGTTCCGCTTGCGCCTGCGTATATCAGAGCTTAAGTGCCAAAGTAAGAGAGCAAGTAAGGAAGAAAGAGAAGGAGAGAGAGAGAGAGAGAGAGAGAGAGAGACAGGGAGAGAAATGAAGAGGAAAAGGGAGAGGTTATAGGATATCTATACTCTTTTAAACTACCTGAGCCGAGTACGGCCGCGGCGACGACTCGTTAAATTTACTCGCAGCCCTCGCTTGCCTGAGTCCGAGATAAGCCCCCGAGGCTCTTATGCGTGTCCGGGATGTGCGCGACCGTCTGCCTATGCGGATGATAGCACTTTTCCATCTCGGCCCCTTTGCCCCCGCCCCTGACCGCCGCCGCCACCGCCACCATCATACAAGCGCAATTCTCGTCGGGCACCATCCTCGAGCACCACGACCACCTCACCTTTACGATTCCGTGGCAATCGCCTTGGATTCCCGGATTCGTGAAAAGAAAAGGAAGGGAGGGAGGGCGACTGGCCGAGTGGTAAAAAGAAGAGCCCCGATAAGAAACCGAATGGAAAAAGGAATAAGAGGCAGAAGCTTTCGCGTCTAATCAGTTCTTCTCTTGGCTGCCCTTTTTCTCTTCCTAAAAATCCCGAGATTGACTATTTATGTAGGACACACACTTTTGTAAGTGCCGTCAGCCATTTTAGTGGCTCGAATAGGTATTGGACTGAGATTAATCGATCTGATAGGTTGGCCCGGCCAGGTCCTCTCAGCTCGCTCATACATTTGTGATGCATAGGCTTCCTTCTCTCACGCAGCCTCGCTTCTCCCTTTTTTTTCTAAGCCCTCTGCCGGCCAATTGTCCTCGTCGTCTTCGATGAGAGGGAAACTTATAAGACGAATATTATAGGACTTCGATACCTTTCATTCATCCGCGGATACCGATGTGAATGGACTTGATTTATCCACTAATTACGTGATCGCCAAGGATGCACGAATTGTCGTAGCCCGAGTGCTTACGCTTCGCTTAATAATTGGCTTTTCGTTCCTATCTCTTTACTCGCTTACCGCGATTGGACTCACTCCAATTGATTGCAAGCTTTTACGTTATCGAGTTCTCGAGTTACGGTTGTTGTTTCATTTTTATGGAAACAAATTCACGAGGTTGCCGGTATTAAAAGATCGCCAAATGCTAATTATCCTTTGAAATATTTATGTACTCGGAATGATTGCCGCTGATTGCGAGCGCATTAACGCATTTTCAGTAAGCGTAATAAAAGTTTTATAAGCACTATTGCCCGGCTCCGTACCCATGCCAAGGCCTCCGCGCGAATTCGAAACGCGCGCAAATTTAATTTCAGACCGCGGGATAAGTGTTTTCATTTATTTCAAGCGTATCTTTGCGAATGGAGCGACGACCGCGCGGCGGCAGGCGTAAAAATCTTATAAACAATGAGCTATCGACTGGAGTCGGAGAGAAGCAATTAAAGAAAGCAACTCCGTACACTCGTTGTTACATCGACATAATTCAATTCGCGAGTTCATATGGTATTGCACAATCGGACAGACGTAGCCGTGTATCGAGGAGCGAATTCATTTGCTCGAACAATAGTTACGTAGTACATGAATCCTTGGGCTATCGTGCGCCAACGGACAGCTTCTAATTTAACATTATCCGGGTTTTCTCACTCCGGGCACATTTAAAAGTCCCTGCTGCAGGATTGCCTCGCAGAACCGTTCGGGGGCTGTTACGTAAGGGGCTTATAAATTATCGTGCGAGCAATGACGAATCGCTTTCGAAAGCTCTTTAATCTACGACGGGTGATCGGCAGGCAGAGGCGAAGCCCAATAAACAAGAGCAGCAGGAATCATCGTGCCCGGGTAAAAAGGCCGTTCAATTACCTGGATAAAAGAAGTCGGGGAGGAAGAGCTTCCCCGCGCCGCCCCGATGAATAATTTCCGCATTGTTCGCAATGGCTTCATAAATCGAGGAAGCACGAGCCAGAGCGAGCTCGGCGTCGACATTAGGAGCCTTACCGGGCTCACGCCCTCTTCCAACGGGCTCTCCACAAAAGCCGACGCCCGTACATTTGCGAAACGTCGATACAAGGTAATCGCTTGTAGATCAGCCTGCTGCCCAGGGGTAGTCATTTATCAGGTCGCTACCCCGGAGCGGCCTGCGGCGGCGGCGGGAGGCCCTGGGCCCGCAGCTCCGGCTCCTTCCGCGAGCCTTCGCCCGACTCCGTCAATCGGGCCCGATGCCCCTGGACGGGCCGTCGCTCCGCAATGACAATTAGCTACAGTTGAATCCGCACTGGCCCATCCCCCACGGGTGATATAAATCAGCGGTGGCCGGGCCGCGCGCGCAGCCGTGGCACAATGCTCATAATTCTCGCCCACCACAATGGGACCGGACCAAAGGAGAAGAAAAGGCTCGGTCGCGATTCTGTATTCTCGTGCAGGAACTCCCGGGATAGAAATATACCTTCTCCCTCCCTTTTTAGTATATCACGGACTCTGCATTCTCGCCGTTCTACGTTTTTCCGTCTCTCCTCTACATCTGCCTCTCCCTCCCTCTTGCGCCGTCTCGTCCCGGCCACCCCGACCCCGACCCCGACGCCGCCGCCGCCGTCGTCGTCGCCCTCCTCCCCTCCCCTCCGCTCCTTGTCCTTCGCGGGCCTCTTTTTCGCCTGGTTCAAGCAAGTCAGAGAAAGAGCTCGAGGAAGGGGAGTCGCAATTGTACACGAAGAAGGGAACAAAGTCAGAAATCCCCCATTGACTAACTTCCGCGGTGTATTCTTGCTCGGATTTTGCTGCTACTTCGCATCCACCTCTCTCTCTCTCTCTCTCTCTCTCTCTTCCTAAATGTATGTATGTATATATATATATATAGATATATCACGCACTCCCTCTCGCTTCTCGGTCAAGTCGAGTGGCTTCCTTTCTTCATTGAAAATCTTATTTGTAAAAGGAATCCACTCGCTTTTTACCGCCTTTCATTCACTAATCCGACTGCTGCGCTCGGAACTATATCGTAGAACGGAGCAGGATTGCAGCCTCGGCGACTTTTAAGCCCGGCTTTTATAAGAACTCGAGGCTAGAGCATTAGTCTACAGAGTTACTTAACTCACCTTGACCGACAGTAGATATATAGAGAGTGAGTGTGAGTAAGACCGAAATGAGATGTAGATACGATGAAGAGAGGGGGAGGGAGAGAGAGAAATCGAGTCCAAGTCAAATCAGGAAGGTACTCACACGTGGGTTGCCAACGCGTCTTTTTAACCTTTGCTTAGACGACCATTTACCAATGAAAAGCCCGTTAAAGCCTGAGAGTCCATTGAGAGTATACAGCTGTATGTTTTCCATTGTAGACCGAAAACTTAGATTAGCCTAACGAAGGAAGCGGCGAACCTTTGTCTTTTGTTACGAGCCTTTGAGAAATCTCTCCACCGGTATTTTTTAAATACGTATCCTCATCAACCGCATGGCATTGGAACTAATGAAAGTAGAAAATACTTCAACTATTAATGTGAAAAATTGCCCTTGAAAGGATTATTTTTTTTTTTTTTAATTCTACTCTTTAAACAAATTAGCCGTTATTCGTCAACAATTTTCAACGCCAATATTTTAGTGCCAACGGAAAAAATATTACACGAATACTTCAAGATTTTCTTTTCTTTTTAATTTGTAATTTAAATAAGACCACTGCACTTTATCGTTGTTTTGAAAATTATTTTTTTTTACTTTTAATTTTCGGCATATTTTACATTATAAAAAATAATTAATGTATACATCGTGATTAATGTAGGTACTGAGCAAGAATATCATAAAAATAAAAAACTGTGTGCACACAAAATAACTTCAAATTTAAAAAACGAATTTTATAGAAGGTTATAAAAGGAAAATTTTCCACACGAGATTAATAAAATTCGAATAGAGTGGCACTCGCCCAGATAGAATTATGAATTCTCAAGTTTCGAAAATCTAAAACTATCCAAAAATAATTATATTTATAAAAAAAAATTTAACAAAACATATAATAATAATAATCAATATTTCCGTTATTATGAAAACATCGACAATGATATTATACACTTCTTTTTAAATTTGAATTATTACACTATGGGAGATGAATACACCATTATGTCATAATTACCAAAATTTTCATATTTTTAAGTAATTTATATTTTAGCCCACATTAGTCAAATTGATTGACGATGCTTTTATACATAAAAACTTTTTTAAATTAACTCAGACAACTATATAAATGAATGTTACACGTTGAAATTCTAAAAAGAATATTAATTTTATTTTGAAAATTTGCAAACCTACACTAAGTTAAGATAATAAATTTTAATACATTAAAACAAATATAAAATATAAAACAAACATTGGCCTAGAATATTTAAATGTATTACTAAATTTGTTTACATACAAATGAATACTCGATAAATGTCTTTGAAATTTCATTTAGATTTTATTTTCATATATTGTTCAGTGAATGTCGCATTGGTTACAACAAAAATTAAACAATTAATTAAAGAAGTAGTTTTTATAAATTTTAATTAATCTTTAATTAATTGTATGGATCAGTTTTCCTTAAATACATGAATTTATAGATATTGAATATTCACTAGATATTCAATGTAGAGAACAATGAATATTTATTAAGAAAGTACTGGAATATCAAATCTTCTTGTACACAAATTTTATGTCATGAATATATAAATTGAAATTTGAATAAACTTAGGTTACAAAAAGTAAAAATTTTTCAAGAATATGTATATTTATACATGTGTGAGTGTATAATCGGGTATAAAACTATGTGCGTTAAATTTAAAGAAGCTTTAAATTAATTTAAAATATAAAATATATGCCCTGTGAAGCTAAATTAAAAAGTAAAACTGTAAGAATATATCTCCATGTTATATTGATTTACTTTATCTAATGTAATAAGTTTTTTTTTAATAACAAAAAAAACAGGAACTTATTTAATGACACTAATCGAATTTAACTTATGAATTATGTAGTGTAAAGAATAATGTTATTATTAGAGCTTCAGGTTGCTTATGAAGTTCAATTTTTAAAAAAGTGTCTTCTCGCCATAATAATGTACAAATTGTTTTTCCTTAGAATTAGAGTCTCAGAGTAAAGGATCTCAAGTCTAAAATCCATTATAAGCCTTTCGAAAGAGAGCAAAAGCATCCATTTAAGGATCTTTCAAATATCATTAAAGATGCAATGTTTTTTTAGGATACTAATAGTAGGCTCAGGTATTAAGCCCCTTGAGTATTCATGATGCGATTATCACTTTGAAATGAAGAAAAATCATGACTTTAAGACTCGTTTTAATGATCGTAACAGTGAGGCGAGAGAAAGACGCCTAGTCTCGAAGACGTATTGTATAAATTGCTTGTAAACTCCTGAATAATAAAGTAGAAAGTCTGTGAAAGGAAATTTTTGCAAAAACATCGCATCGACCGGGGCATTCAACGAACGACAAACAATGCCAATATGATAACGACTGTGACAAGCAATCGAGCGAGTACGGGGTTCTGAAATAAAGAAGCCTTCCAACGAACCTGGCTTAACCGTCGCAGGTCGCGCACATCCAACAATATATCCATCGACGCGCTCGTCAGAATAAAACGTGGGTCAAGCGCTTTCGCAGCCCAGGCAATTACTCGCGATCCTAATAAACATCCTTCACGCGGTGCGTCGTAAAAATGGCAGTCCGCGGCGCCGTAAGACGCAGGACCGAACTGTGGATAAGTGACGCACCTATACGTACATGTACATACATACATATATATATATATATATATATATATATAGTATATATTATAGTTGCTCCCGACAAGGACATTCGAAGCGGACGTGGCACTCGCGACGGTGCCGCCTTCGAATGACCGGCAAATAACTCAATCGCTCGAGTAAACGCCGTTGCGGGACTATGCTTAACGTTTGTAAAGTAAAACTGAAAATTTAGCCGTCCCGATTAATGTCGTCGGACAAACGCATCGCTCACGTGCAACTACTGACAAAGGGTTAAATTGCTAATTGAGCGCTTGGCTCGGCGGCTGGGAAAATTCATTAAAGGCGTACTTTGATGCGAACGGAGCCGCGCCGACTGGTTCTTAACGAACGGCATAATTCGAACCATATCAATCCGTACATTCATACGTACATGTGCATGTAACCGTCCGTCCACCTACACTCTCTATTCCCTCTCTCTCTCTCTCTCTCTCTCTCTCTCTTCGTTTCTCCGTGGGCGTTCTTACCTCCCCCCCCCTCCTCCTCCGCCTCCTCGTCCTCACTAATAGCGCGCGGGCGTGCGTTTGCCAGTGTGTGTCGAAGACGAGCAGAGTGCACTGATTAATTTTAGCTGCTTCCTTCTCTTTGCCGTGTTTTATCCTCCCGACTTCTTTATATACGATTCCACGGCTGCACCCGAAGCAGCTGCTGACTCGTCGTCGTCGTCGATGGCTGCGTCGGCGAATTAACGTTGCGCGATTTATCGCATGCACCACTGCAAGACGAGCCGCATTATTTAAGCTCGAATTGCGAGATTTGACAATGGCCATTGTCGCGGAATCCCTTAACCCATTGTATTAACTGAATTTCAATGCGCTTTGATGGATGGCCACCTATTATTGGAACTTTGGCTACTAATTTTCCCAACTTGTTAATTTTCTTATTCCTCAATTCGATTTTTCCGCGATGCTGGTCATCAAAGAGTCGAGCGATTTGCGTATCCTCAACCTCGACTTTTAGCGCTTAATGGCTTCTCGAGTATGAGAAATATTTAAATTATAGTCAACTTTTAATATTATCCTTTAGCCATATTTAATTATGAAAATGCTTCTTCCTAGTTAGCCTAGAATTTACATTGATTTTATTCTGACTTCAGTAGTCGCCGGTAATTGTATCTTAAAAAATTTTGCTTTATGTGTATATCGTATGTGAAATCTTGGTACCCATTCGTCGAGCAATAATTGATTCTATTAAAGTAAATTTATCACTCTGTTAAAGATACGTAAGTAAAACGGCGTCGTAAAGGTGTAAAACGACTTTTTTACATAGGACATTAATGTTGATACTTTTTTTCAAAAAAATTTTCGCCAGAAGCATTTTAAATTTTCGATAAAAACTGCTCGTACTATAGCCCAAAATGTTTTATTTGAAAAAAAGCATGTAAAAAGTCTCAGTTTTCACTTAAATATATGTATGTCTGCAGAATTGTTATTTCACGCAGCGAAGGCAACATTGGACTAATAGAAATAATATTCGTTTACTAATAAAACGATGATGCGGGCGACGATGAAAGTGATTAAAAATACGTATAAAATAATGTCAATCTACTGGTTCTAAAAACGTGGATGAAAATTAGGGTCATATTATTAAATCTTAAGTAAGAAGACACATAATATATATATATAGTAAACCTGCGTACGAGCAATCGATAATTCTTAAGCCTTTATTTTCATTAAACGTGATGGTTATTACCCTGGAACAGAAGCAATATTTCCTTGTTCATTGTAAGACATACATTTATAGCTGCATTGCATAACACAAGCCAATCTACACTCCCAAACGATCAAGACATCAGAAACGCGTCCCCCATATTATCATTGGACTTTTCTATTCTCTGTATCTCGCGTTCGTTATTTGTTTCTCTCGCTTTATCGCGTGCACGGCAAGACATTGAATTACTGGTTGGGCTGTAGCTACTCCTTGACGCCCCTCCCCCCAGGGCTCTTAAGAATCCTTGGTCAATGTTCGGTCGCTCAATATGAATGGGTGCGAGGTCCAGGAGTGGCGCTCAGCCTTTTCTTTTAGAAAGATGCGAGCCGTGCATCGATGCTGGGCTTTACCTAGTGGCCAATCGCTCGTTCACTCGCTCACTCCCTGCGGCCCCCCGCATTTGTGTGAGTGCATACGCTCGCGCGAGTGATTCATCGGGCTCGTATAGGGCGGTTTATTTTCTTGTCCAGCGCTTTCGTCGCGACATTTCAATCAAGATTGAAAAGTTATCTGAGAAAATGAGGCGCGGCACAAAATATGAGAAACAGGGAGAAGAATATATATATATATACATAGATATATATATATATATATATAGATAGACAGATAGGTAGATAGATAGATAAAATGGGAGAGAATGAAATAGGATGAGAGATAGGAGGAAAGAAAGAGATAACTGAAAAGAGAAACAAAGAGAAATATATATATATACTTAGACAGAGAGAGAGAGAGAGAGAGAGAGAGAGAGAGAGAGAGAGAGTGAGATAAGGCAGGTTCGCATGAGATTAAATGAGAATTTTAAATTGGGATATTGATGAGGATTCGACGAGGGAATCGTGATTGTTTAATATTGACTAAGTCTAATGGAACATGGAGGAAGTCGAGGAGTGCGGATGTAAAGAAACAAAGAGAGAAAGAGAGATAGACTATGTAGGGCATATATTCATCCAAGAGAGAATATTGAATCTGATAAATTTTCTTAATTAGCAAGATAGAAATAAAATTACACGCTTAATTAATTTTTAGAGCTTTTTTAAAGTAAGGGACTCTTCATATTATAAAGAGTCGTAGCGCCCGTGAATGCGCCTTTGATTCATGCACCCGTGATTCGATATTTTTAATTTTAAACAAGGTGTACTATTAATGCTTTGATTTAATGAATTGTTAATAATAGGTTCTTGTAATAATGTAGGTCGAAATTACAGAGGCTGCCCGTGTATACGGTATATCAGTAAGCCCAAATGTACGTTAATAAATAACTTCTGTTTCATGATTACGCGCGTACAAATATATTTACAATTCAATTAGAAGGCAAATAGACACGGATTTTATTTTTCAACTATTTTTTTCGTATGAGGAGGTAAAAGAATTTCGCAGTAAAATAATATAATAAAAAAAAAAATTTATTTGGTAGAATTTAAATTTAAGCTTCTACGTATTTTCCTACATTCTTTCAAATAAAATGTACTTAAAGAAGTATAACTTTAATCGGGCGTATATATTTTCAGTTTGACGATATTAATTCAAAAATAAAATAAATAAGTAAAAGTATTCCTTTTGAAAAGAACTCCGTGAATATAAATTATGAAATATTTTCCTTTTAACGTAAATGAAAATCGCGTGTAATTAAAAACTTTGTGAAAAAATTTATTGATTTCTGTGAAAACCGCACACTTCGGCGTAAATTATCGGTCAACGAAAAAACAAAGAATCAAAAGAAAAGAATAGAAAAAAGGGGGGGCATAAAACATTAAACTCGTACTCAAATAAAAGGGCCCTCGTCCGTCTCTCCCTCCGTAGCCAATGCCACCGCTTAAACTTTTTCGCTTTGTCAATAAAACTAAAACGCATTTCGCGCCAGCGTCACCGCTGCAACATCCACATCTACTCACCCACTCATTGGTGAAGATACATATATACATATATATATATATATGTGTGTGTGTGTGTGTGTGCGCGTTTGTGTGAGCGTGCGTGCGCGTGTGTGTACGGTTTGCAGATAGGGGCAGGCCAATGTAGTGCGCGAGCGAGCCTCGGCTAACTTCTCAAGCAGCGCGGTTGTAATGTTTTTCATCGCGCCTCCTCCCGCTCAGGGGAAAAGACCGAGTCCGCGGCTAATGTAAAAAAGAAAAATCATCCTGGTGGCGGTGGCTCGTGAGTTGGCTACGGACAAAGGTAAAAAGTTGCCTCCTCCCGCGCAAAGTTCACGGGGCGCGGGCGCACACGCACAGACAGACAGAGACAGAGAGAGAGAGAGAGTACGAGAGAGAGAGAGAGAGAGAGAGAGAGAGAGAGAGAGAGTAAAGCCGACAGACACAGGTAAAGCGCAGAGCTCGTTCGCGGCGCTGGTTGGGTGCGTTCGGGGGCGAGGGGGGCCGGCGGGTGCGGAACCACCGGTACACGGCGACCCCCCATCGACGGCAGTGCCCGACGAATCCCACCCTCGGCGACGTCATAAACGAGGCATTGAAAGCAGTCGGCTGGGCACATCTCTCGCATAAATTGTATTTGTCGAGAGCCGGTGGTCGGGAGCGGACGAAGCGAATCCAAGTCAGATTGTGAGAGACACTTGCCGCGGACACCCGTCCGATTGAATCAGCCTCGAGCTGGAGCCCGGATGCCCCTTCGCACGAGCCGCCACCTCCCTCCGGCCCCGATCCGTGCCCGGCGAGTCGCGTGGCTCGCGAGCACCGCCCCGTGAAATGTAGAGGGAGAGCCTTTAATAAAAACAATGAATGCGACTATTGGGATAATTGGCGTTGCCGGGCGACGCTCGCTCAGATTTTTATAATTTCTGCATTTGCGAATTGCGGCCGCGTTGTTACTCGTATTCCGTCGACTGCGTGACCAAGAAACAATCGGGCCCCGAGGCATGGCTTCTTTCGCTTATTGTTGCTCGGATGCGCTCGAGGATTTATTATGCTTTTTACAAGGCCCGGAGGCGCACCTAATGAATAGCCCATGGCCACCGTCATTTATTATTCCTCGCTTATTAACATTTCGAAGATTAACAAGCCCTCTTTGGGGCTCAAGTATAAAGAGCAATTTATTTTTGCGAAAAACTTTTCCACGTGCGCCGCGGCACTGATTGAAAAACTCCTTACTAGGCACTTATTTCCCATAAATATTGCAATCGGTTAATCCCTCGTATAAAATAAGATCCTACCGTCGGAATTGTACACGCTATCTTGGATAAACTGATTAAAGGCTCGCGATAAATGGCTATTTTGGTAAATCAGACAAAATGCCACTTAAATGCGTCGTTATTGCCGGTGTCAAGATATACATTAAAGTTGCAAGTCAAGTAGCGATAATGGAAAACTAATTAAGACTTATAAAAGCCATTAGGATTACGACTAAGGCATTTTCACACGAGCTCAAAATAAGGTACAGACCTTGTGGCATAGCGAACGGATTTACAATACACTGTAATATTGAAGCTCTGGCGTATTAAATTTGATTTAACCGACAGAACGATGCATAAACAAATGGCCAGCCTTGAGGGCCAATAATTATAACCAATAATTTTCGGACAAGCACTTTCATTTAACGCTCCAATCACCCATTCTTCATCCTTTTCGTGTAATATTTAATACGAATCGGGGAGAGCATCTTCCGTATTAGTTACTAGAAAACCCTACTTCTTTCCTCCGAGTAATTGGGGAGACAAGGATAAAGGAGTAAAAATCGCTCATTGATTGGATGGAAAAGGAAGAGGGGGAAATATTTAAAACCGAGGGAAAGAGGAAATAAACGTACGCAAATAGAAGGACAGGACGCGAAGATAACTGAGGATGGAAAGAACGACTAGGGAGAGGGAATGACCCTCGTGCCTCCTCGTCTGTCTGCTACCGTCGCTCGGAAGGTTGTTCTTTCGTCTATGCACGCGCCCAAACAAAGATTATATAATCCTGGCAAGCAATGCAAGCAACGCCAGCAGCGGAAGCTCAGTCGCGCATCCTACCTGTGCAAATATATACAATATCTCGTACTATTGTATAGACATACACGAACCGATATAGACTACATATAGTTACATGTATTGGAACAGCGGTGCGCGCGTGCGTTTCACATACATTCATACAGGTCCACATCCACGTCCTCTTCAGTCACAGATCGAATGAGTTGCATGAAATCTACTTGGTTTGCATAACATTATTTGCAGACGCCACGCGGTCTAATTGATTTACGTCAACAAAAAGTACATAAATCACGTGTTACAACTTCTGTGTTGCCTCTACACGCCAGATACTTCCGTCCTAATGAACTGCGGATAATGTTTGGTTTTGAAGCTCGGATATTGTATTTTTGGAATAATACGAGTATGGATTACCGTCGACCTTAAAATAGAGAACAGGTCGAGGGACTCGAGGAGCATTTCTCTCGTCCAATTAGAACAACAACCCTTTGGGAATTGGAAGAATTCTTGTTTTGAATGCACTCGAGGCGGAGGTCTTTTCATCACTCGACTATTTTTCTTCTTTTGACAAGATGTAGACAACTACGGGTCTAACTAAAGCTCCTATCGAAGACCAAAGCGGACGACTAAATTGTTATATATTTTAATAAGTTTACGGAGTAGTTACGTCAGCTACCTGGATATGCACAACTAATTTATTCAGAAAACTCTATCAACGATCCCTACAAATCATTATAATAACGAGAAAGAAAGTTTCTATCGAAACATTGTCATTTAGAAATTATTGAAGATGTAAAGCACTTAAGTAATCATAGAAAATAGTTAACGAGGTATCATCTATAATAGTAAATTACAAAAATAGTTACAATATTACAAAAACGCACAATACCAACTATTATGAATAATCACAGCTTATGAAATTATATCATTACTAAACGAAGTTTTGAACTCAACATATAACTCAGAATGAAATAATTTTCTAAGCCTTATAGCTGCTAATTATCATAATTATGCGAAAAGAAATTTTTTTAATCATTAACATACTATGATTGAATTATAAATTGTATCTAAGATAACAATAAAAATAATAATTCTAAATTAGGTGAAAAATTTGAGCATTGTCAAAGTTCATATAAACTTAATTATGTACAAAACTATTTGTTACTACTTTGAAATTTCGTGCCATGCTTATTTTAAGAAATTCCGTTGATACTTTTTCCTAGTATCATATTCAATTAGCGCCAATTCTCAGACAGTGTAAAAATAATAAGGATTAATTTGTGGATGTAACACAATTTATAAAATGAAATGATCGTCAATATTTATAAAAATGTAACATACTTGCTTTTAAATATGTTAATAGCTAAATTACATTAGTTAACTATTTTTATTGTATGAGTTCTAAACTTAAGATTAATCACTTAATTATTACAGACGCATAAATTATTATTTCGCTAAGTGGGTAAAATTTAATAGAAAGCAATCTTATTAAAAATCTAGCTACTTCACTATTAGCGGTTAATAAACTTCAGCTCGCATACGTTCTGTAACAAGAAGGAAACTAACTGAAGCATAATATTAATTTGCTTTGTCATGGGAACTAACAAATAGTATCAACTTAGCTATAATATACTGGTGTCTCATTAATTCGATCAAACGCTCCATCCCTGAATATCATTCGTGCTTTTCCCCTTTCCAGCTTTCTCTTATCTTTCAATTCTCATTGCACTAGCCAAGACAACATAACATAGCAAAAAGAAAAAGAAAAAGAAAAAGAATTAGAAGAAGAAAAGAAAGAAGTTGGAATGCACCAAGTCATAAAATAGCACATGATTTGGATTTGCAAGTGTCCCTGGGTGCTGGCATTCCATTTCCCGGAATCATTTACAAATTCAAGAAGAGCATCGATCAAACATTCCGAAGGAAGCGCGACAACGCACGACCGCAGAATAATGTTGTCACGTCTCGGTGGGCCTGCGTAGATGCGCGCTAGGAGGAGGCTCACCAAGACGACGTCGGCGCTTCCTAAAAAACTCTCCAAATGGCTATGCTGGCAGGCTCACGCCTCTTTTTTCCCTCCCTCCCGCTAGCCGCCCCCCCCCTCAACCCATTGCCGCATCGCTCACGCTCTCACGCGCCTGTTTCTTCTCTCTCTCTCTCTCTCTCTCTCTCGTTTTCTCATGCAAGCCGCCGTGCACGTGTGTCTGTTTATTTTTAAGTCAATTCTTTCCGCCGACCCCTCGCGTCATTCATCATACGTTCGAGGCCGGCGCGCGTGGCACGGCGATCCTCGGCGACGACGGCGGAGGCCAGGGCGTCCTTTGCCACGGCGATCACGTTTCGTGACGAGCGCTACTACACGTCCTGACTCGAGCTACGTACACGTCCTGACTGCCCCGGACAGCCGCATGAGAGATGGCGGTTATGCAAGGGACTAAGCTCCGCTGAGCGAGCGAACACTGCGACCCGAACTGAGAGAAAAACAGAGGGTCAGAGAGAGAGAGAGAGAGAGAGACGACGGAGTCGGAAGCTGCGCGAGACTACACCAACTAGGTAACCACCGCTATTCGTTTGTGTGTATGCCTGGGTTTATTTGCATTGGATCTACCCGACTAACGGGGGGTTACATAGGGTTCGTATAGTAGCTCCATGTCTGCGCTGAGTTCCAAGAGCCTTTTCTCTCTCTTTCCCCACCCCTTACTCTAGTCACTCGCTCTCTCTCACTCTCTCTCTCTCTCACTATTTTACCGGATTTCTCACCCTCTGTGTATGTCCTTATCGTCACTACTAGCTTATGGCGTTTCCGCTTACTTGTGTTGAACGTTTGGCTGTATGACTCTCAAAACCTTTTTGTGTGACTGTACATGTATATATATATATATATATATATATATATATATATAGATACATATAAACACATATATTCGAATATACATACAACCGCACCGTAAGTGTATTTATGGGGTGAGCCAATGAGATATATAGGTTTTCATTGACTATACCTAATGGAATTAAATTTTGTTTGAAGTAGTATTTTACAGCTATACTGGGTACATTGCCAGCCTCTGTGTGTCCGACTTATTGAGAAGGCTACATAATTTCTAGGATTGAACGGAATCCACACTTATTGTGGGCTACACTGATCTAAGAGGATGATTAAATATTGCCGCTGTATAAAAATCGGATATTATTTTACTTTGCATCCCATGTGATGCCCGTTCCATGTAATATTAAAGGCAAATAGGTGAACTTCTGTTCTCTTTCTATTGATTCATTATTTACAAATAATCTTACCTATTGGGATATACGTTAGAATTCACAATGTTTCCCAATATTAGAAAAATTATGGGAAGGCTCTAGCTCTCATTTATCTAATACGGTTTTCATCTGATACTCTGGCGAGGCTTATACAATAGATCCTCGCTTTTAATTCTCGAGTGAAAAAGAAAAGATTAATAATAAAGAAGAAAAAAATCCTAGAAAAATAATGGATGAAGGCTTGAAGCACAGTATACAAGTTATTAGTTAAACTCGTGTATGTTTAATAACTTGATTTGTAAGAATTGCAGTTGGAGGCAATACGTCTTGTAATGTAGCTAAATAGATAATGCAAATAACAGTACTAATGTAACCGTATCGCGACCATGATAAATTGCTTTGTATGAAAAACAAATTAATTTTCGAGAAATAGCATCCTGCTCGTGAAATGGTAAATAATTGCGAATCATTCTCGTAGCTAGAGCCGAGAAGTTACACGGGCAGCATGGAATAATTTACCTATATTTGCGCCTATAACCAGCTAAATTCTAAAATCGTAATAATAATGTTGAATTTAGTTGCGCGAGTCGTTTGGGGCCGAGGTGTAATATTCGAGCCAGCGAAGCCACAAAAATTGATTAAAACGAACGCATTACTTCATTATGGTGCAACTCTCGGGCCCGGTGCCGCGCTGCTCGTCGGAGCCGTGAGAATGCGGCCAAGCCCCGGCGAATCGGCGTCCCTTGAAATAATTAATTATTTTTATATAACATCGGATTGGACATCTTCCACGCGTGGATAATTGAACGAGCGAGCCCGAGCACGGGAGTCATAGGAAGATTGACGGCCGCACTAATGAGCGCTTTATCCGGTTAATGATACAATACAAAACCAAAGCTCGAGCCCCGCTAATATGCCCCAGCGAACAATTACTTCTGCTCTCCGATAATTTATGCGCGCGCGTCCACATGCGGCCGGCCGATGCCGCGGACTCGACGTGGCCAGCCACCCATTGGCTACTCGAGGGCTGCTCTCGCGCATTGGTACTTGCGACGGGGCCTCGGCTGCTTCCGAAGCGCGGGCTCTCCGAGATTCACGAATCTCCCGCACAATGCATCGCTTCGTGTACGCTCTCTCTCTCTCTCTCTCTCTCTCTCTCCCCCCTTCTCACTATTTATTCAGCAACCACCGCCACCACCGCGAGTCTCTTTGTTTCCACTACTTACCCCTCCCCCCATCCTGCTACATCTCTCTCTCTCTCTCTCTCTCTCTCTCTCTCTACCTATCATTCTTTCTTTCGGTTCTAGCAGACAGTGACAGCTCGCCGCAAAATCTTCATATCCATGAGCGAGCCGAAGGTGCATCTGATTACTGCCATGCATGACTAGTGCGACTCCCATATCTGGCCGACCGTCATTTCGCATCATTGCCGACCAGCCGACGCGCCTCAATGGAATTTGATTTTGATTTTGTATCGATAGACGGGACGGCCAGCGTTATTGTCGACGTACATCGAATTATCTTCTGTTCATTGATGTTAAATGTTACATAATGAGGCGATGATTCGATTGGCGCTGGGCGTTTTTTCCATTAAAAGGATGACTGTGCGCCTTCCACCTTTCGCCTCGTGCACTTATCCGACGACCTTTTCAGCTGTGCAGATAAGCTCATTTAGGATGGACAAGTCGCATAATTCGATAAAAATCAAATATCTCATTGTTTCTTTATCTTACCAAGAACAAGTGAAGGGGCCCCATTGCGCCATGGGAAGCCACAAGCGATACAACGGCGTAAATTGCTTAAAAAATCAAATTGTACGCATTATATTGCTTAATCCATTGGATAATCCAGTACGCTAGGATTTTACAAGAGATTGCACTACTAAATTTAGATACGTTTTGGACTTTTAGAGCCTCCTAAGTAAATTAATCAGATTCGTAAAAGCCAACTGTGCGTCGATCACTGAATCCTATTCAATTTCCACGCTTCAATTTCGTGCTGTTCTCAAATAAAGCTGCACAATAGAAAAAGCCGAATGAAGGATCGTGTTCATTATGCAAACATTATTAATAAAAATACTTTCATTAAGTTTGAACTACCCACACGCGCACAAGCGCACATCCACATGCAAACATACAAGCGCGCGCAAAGTAGCCACATATACATACTACGTTAAGCCATGATTAAATGGAATTAAATTTGTTTGCCCTTAAGCATTCTCGATACAAATCGAGGGTAAAAAAGATACGATCTTCAGATTGAAATTATAGACGTTATTTTTAATTGCGTAACATAAACTTTCCCTTTCTCTGTCTTATTTCGTCGAATTATTTACAGCATTAGGAAATCGTATTACGTATTAGAATAATAGAACAACAACTTTTAGTAAAGACCTTTTGAAGAATTCGTTTAAAAACGAAATTAAAATTATATAATTCGGTGTTTTCAAGTTTTTTAAACAATTATTCTACTTCCTGATGCTGTAATAGTTTTCACAAATATCGCGCGAAAAAGTATAATGTTTCGAGTGCGTAATACATTGACTACTTGATCCTGGATGATACTGATTTATTTAAAAACAAATAATACTTTAAAAATGATGTTGTCGGTATAAACTACTTTTCTATTTAATAATGTAAACCAGTCGATGGACTAATTCTTTGTAAGTAGAAATATTTTTTCTTTTTAGCACTAAACAACACTTCAGCGATAATTTTCTCAACTCTCGTCTCAGACGTAAGCGGATCAGATCCTTTTTGTACTTTTTCACTATAATATGGATTACGTCGATCGAATTTTCAAAGTTGAATTCATTTATCCCCACGGGGACTCGAGTCTAATAAAAGCTACAATCTCTTAAAAAATAAAAGAATAACGTTGAATCTTATAGTGAGATAAATAATACCCTTGCGATTTCAATTTTCATCAGCGGAAACAAAGATAAATATAGCGCTTCGTATTAAATGAAATAATCGAGCCGATATTTACGATTGCTTTATCGAAGCCGTCAATTTGGAATGAATCGTACAATCGCGTTCTTATTGTGATAAATAAGCAATAAGGTGCCCTTATGGCGTAGAAATTATTCGGGAGTCTTTTTCCCAAAATTCAGAAAACAGCGTCAACAGGCGAAAGCTGCTTTGAGTTACAGGCGGTCGTCGCATAATTCGGTATCGGCTCGGAGGTCGATTGTGAATATAAGAATGAAGCGGAGGATAAAGGGAAAACTGGCGAATACCCTCGATTCCACGTAGATATCAAATATTGATGCAACGGTTTATCCGCTCCCCCCCCAGGCCACCCCGGACAACCGCCCCTAGCCGGTCACCCCGACCCCGCCCGTCCATAGGTATACGCAAAATCGCCGGTCTGGCACGACTACCCTCGCGGCCCAACTCGTTCCTTACAGTACCGGCAACGAGAAGACGGGGCTCTCGTATCGATCAGAGGGGATACGACCTAGAGACGAGCGGCGGTGTGCAGTGCCGTGGGAGGAAGATAAAGTGGGCAGCCGCTAGCGAAAATAAAGCTAGGAGAATAAGGAAATGCTGCGGCTCGACGAGAAGCCCTCGGCTTGAGCGACTGACCGCCTCCCTCGCTCCCACCTCCTGCCCGCCCCGCCACTCCCCTCCTCCTCCCCGAGGCCGCCGCCGCCGCCTTCCGCTCCTGAGGTCGCAAGCCTACTCTCCTCCTCAACTCCTGCCCCCGCGGTTCGCCCTCTTACGTACACGCGCACGCAGAGGTAGAGACGCGAATTCACACAGACGGGCTCCGAAGCATCTTGGGCTTTCCCTCGTCGACCGCAAATTTGAGCAGTGACTGGCCCCCTTTTCTCCCAGACAGCGGCCACCTAGGGTTTCGCGGCTCGCCCCTGACACGGAGACGCCGCGGCCTGCGGTGGCCAACGACCCAAGACTCGATACTCGAGATCCGAGCGTAATAAAGAGCCGCCGCCATAAACGCCTCGTGTCCCGGCACTTTGCGGGCTGCGCTAAATTGTAGTGCGCGCGACTCGCCCGTGGAATTATGCCACGTGGACGAGTGTCACGGAGTCCCCTCCGTTATCACGAGCTCGTATCGACGTGCCGCGGGCGCGTCGCTAAGCGATGAGCGAGGCTCGCCTTGCGCTCGGGCTGGCCTTCGATTTGCCTAAAGGACGAGGAGATCAGGCGGGTCCGGTCGGGCGTTCCGTCTCGCGCCAATAGGGGCCCGATGTTTGCCCGTCCGGGGAACCCTTAACTCGCGTCATTATTAATTCAAATATTTGAATTTTACGTCCGTTGGCCGGGACCGAAGTTCTGCGTTTACTTATCCTCGAACTTCATTTGCCGTAATTTAGGCGTAGGCGTAGGCCCTAAGGGAGGCGGTGGTGGCGGCGGGGATGCAAAACACCTCAAAAGCAGCGAACATTTAAGAATATTCGGGACTCGGAATTTATTTAACAAACAAACGGCGGACTGAGGGGCAGATCGGGGAGGCTCGCGCATAATTTAGCCGGGGAAATATCTATCGACGAGTGGCCCCGTCCTGAATCTTAAAGCCGAGTGATTCGCATTTTAATTCCTTAAATATTCATATTGCCTTACTTTGTCAACCACTCGGAGGGCTTCTTAGTCGAGGAAAATTATTTATTATTCAATTTCAAAAATTAAATATACGTTATAGGATATTGTCATTGCCGGCAAAGGACAATTTATTGATAATTACGGATGTAGTTATTACCTCGGCGTTTCCAATGGCGTCGTCGCGTCAAATTGACGGTAAAACTTTATTGCGTAAGGGGCCCTCGCGAGTACAGGCGAGCCCAACCTCGCGTATACGCTGCAGCTTAAACATGTAGCCCTCACCCCATCGTGAATTTTGTAAGCAGCGAGGAGGGACAGTGACGAGCGCCAGCGGCGATGATGCGACACGTGCGATCCCCGTCAGTCGCTTTTCGTGGGAGGAGGCCATTATCGAAGATTTCTTTAAACATTAGAAGGAGAGCCAGGGATGCCGGGAATCCGAGAATGTATTACTTCCTTAGGGCCGTTGTCCGGCGCCCCTGGAATTTTCACGAGAATTTATTATAGGCGTTTAAATCTTCTGGCTCGGCTTTTCATCCTTCCATAACGTATGCCCACGCGGTTTCTGGCTGTCCTCGCCAGACTCACCTCTGCTCCGTCCCCAGCCTTTAGCGAATTTCCCTACGCCGCAACCTTGGAGCTTCGCGCTAAAGTGAAAGCGATATCCGGGGCTCGAGGAAAGTAGCGCCTCACTGGCTCGCGAAGAGACGGCCTTTTTTATAAACTTCGTTAATATGCTAATTGACGTACCAAAGCTCCACGGTTGCTGCGACCTAAGAATACTCAAGCATTTTTCTCAACTTGATAATTTCGTTAATCTCTTATGGAGCTCCTACCGGGGAGTCTGTTTTTTAAATTCCATGTAATGAATTTTTATAGTTAGTCAACGACTTTGGCTACCGAGCTATTCGCCGCCGGTATTTCTACCGTTGATCATTTCATCTCGGATGAAACATTGTATTGCGCGAAGGTCGATTAAATTCTCCCGTATAAAAATGTTAATTATTCTGAAGGCGGGGACACTTCAACTGCTCCAACTTCGACTACAACCTCGAATGCTTGAATAACATATTGAAAAACTTTGTAAGCCGAAGTCCTAATATCCGGAAATGCACTGGAACGGGAAATTTAGATTTTCACTTTACTAAATAAGCTCAAGTTAAAATAATATCGAATCCCTTATTGACGTCTGGCTTACAGAAAATTGACGGAACATCCGATTTATAGCTTACAAAAACATTGTAGCAGGTAACTCGAAAACGTACAAAGTTAGATAAAGTCGTCTCACTTTGCCCCGGCGCTTTGATTTTACTTCCTTTGCATTTTCCAAGATTCCTAAACCTAAAGTTTCCCAAAAGCCTTCATTATGCGCTTAAAACGTAGTTTATAATATTTTCGACCCCAAAAATCGAACACGTAACAATTTGGCGAGTAATATTACCATAATATGTAAATAAAACCAGTTAATTCCGTAGCGCTAGGAAAATACATGCGCACTTCAACTTTATCCTTAATGATATGGTACGGCACTTTTTTTCTCTTCTCATTCGGGCCTATAACGAACAACAATAAAGTCAGACAAGTATGGCCGTAACTTTTTATCATCCATGAATATGTATTCCTCATTTAATCGCATTTGTCTGCGTATCATCAATCCTGTGAAAATTACAGAGCGTTTCAGCGGAGGCCGAATGTGACTGTGCCGTTGGAGTCAGCAAAATGTCGCAAACGTAAAGTGTAAAGAGCACCTTGAATATTAATAATTTTTCCCATTAGAGTGCCTCTTTGAAAACGGGACAAAAAGACGTCTACGCGTCCCTGCCCCTCGGCCTCTGACCCAACCGCCGCGCACCTATAAACAACGAAACAATCTTGACTAAAAGTAATTTTTACTCGCGTCGTCCCCGGCCAACGGGAGTTCCCCCCGCTCAACCCCGCACTCGCCCTACTCTGCCCCTACCCACTGCCTCTACCCACTGCCCGACTGTCCAGGCATACATTCTGACGCACCCTCGGCACTTTCCGTTTCCTTGGCGGCGAAAAAAGAACAAGGATCTTCCGTGTCGCGCGCGCGGTCGCGTTCGAATTTTAAGAAATCACAAAACGCCCCCTCGCTATCTCGCACCCTTTGAGCTTGGGTTGCGGCCGTAACGAGGGTACGACGGCTAGGCCGGCGGGACGGGGGGAGGGAAAAGGTACGGAGCTCGAGTCGCAATTACGCAAATGCGGCGCCGGACATTCACGCAGAAATATGACTGCCATCCCGGCGTCTATTGCCGGCGAGTGTACGTCCGGGGGTAGAGAGAGAGAGAGAGAGACAAAGAAGAAATGAAAGAAAATGGAGGGAAAAAAAGAGCGCAGCCGGATGCACGACGCAGCTGAGAAGCGCAAGGAATAGAGACTCGAGGGTGGCGCTGGTTGGTGGGGTTTTCGCTCTTGATTAATTGACCGTCGCGTGCTTGGGCCACTCTCTACGCGTAGAACTGTGTACATGCGTGCGCGCGAGTGTTGTATGCCGAGGCTATTACACAATGTATAAATTGTGAATTGGGCTGCCAAGCGATCCCGTACGTACGGACGCGTGCGGCTAACTGTGTCAATATTGATGAGCTGTATTACCGAAGGTAAAAGAACAGCTGTCGTAAGCTATTTATCGGGCTCGTAGATATTTATACTTACCACTTGTGGATCATAAAGAAAACGTCGAATTCTAAATTGTTTCCAGAGAATGAATTCCGTGTATTGGAGATATAAAATTCCGGCGAGCCTTCGAGTGGAGTAATTAAAAGACATTACGGTATTCCGAACGTAAAATCCTTATCATTTTTAAAATTAAATCTAATTCCATGTAATAAATGAAAATGATAAGAGGAAATGCCGTTTAAGCTTGGTGCTATTCTAATTACACGTACTCGCCTTATTTTTAACCAACTTAAATCACTTGTCTCTCTCTCTCTCTCTCTCTCTCTCTCTCCCACTCTCTCCGTCCCTCTCTCTCTCACCTAAGAGTTAGTAGAGAAGATTAATTTTTTTGGATCTCAAAGTCTTATTGTGCTTTGAATAATGGTAGAGATTTTATTCGTCTTTCCTGGGAGGAGTAGCAGATATCTGGAGGTCTTTTTTATATACATAGCAGTTAATTATAAATAACTGAATCCAGACTGAAAATCGCAGAATTACAACTTAAATCATTTCTCCTTCATTCTTACAGAATTATTTTCAATTAAGTATGAATTATTAAAGTAATTCTAGCAAATGTGGGGTAAATTTCTAGTTTAAGGAGTATTTTTTTATTGCTATCTCTTGCTTTACTATAATAAAAAAAAATATAATGAATGCACAATATGTTTGCGAATGGTTAAATAAATTCAAAGGAAATAAGAAATAATGCAGCACAATTTTTTTGTTGTGATTTCAAATCCGAAAATGCGCTATTATGCATTACATAATGCGGGTGAATCAAAATAAATCGACCGTTTAAAAATAAACGCACCATTTTCTAAATTTTGAACGATAGATCAGTTCGCCTAATTAATCGAGACAAGCCGAAGCTTTTAGTAAGGTCTTCTTACGGGAAACCACCTCGGTACTGCGTCATTCATCAAGTAACTAAGATCAAGTTATAAATCGTTCAATCCACGCCTCCTCGTTAATATTCTTCCGAGTGCGCAAACAAAGAGCGCAAAAAGTAATCACAGAAGCTGCACTTACCGCCCGTCCAAATGTACGTCGGAAATGTATTTCTCTCTCTCTTCCCCCACCCCACCCACTCTTCCACACCCACCCACTTTCTCTTTCTCTTTCTCTCTCTCTCTCTCTCTCTCTCTCTCTCTCTCTCTCTCTCTCTCACTCTCTCTCGCTCTCTATACGTCTGACGAAGTTTATCTCTCTTCTCCTGCCTCCCGCGGAGATCGTTTGCTGCGAAATCGAGAGTGACTGCTCGCGACGCGAACGCCCGGGCAAAGGCGGGGATAAAGTACGCATCATGGGGGTTGATGTACGAGCGATACACATGAGTCACGACGATGAGGGAAGCACGCCTCGCTGCCTGGAAAGGTTTTTCCTTTTTCCGCTATTTTTCTCTGAGCTCCGTGTCCCTGACTCCAATCCGATGAATGCGAGCCGGAGGAAACGAGAGAGTCGCGGGGAGCGCATTCCTTATGAGTCGTTTCGAGCAACGACGCCACGGTAAAGGGGCAGATACTGGGAGCGGGAAATGGAAGGAAAAAGCCGAGGGTCGTGACGGAGCGGCGAAAAATTGGAAAACTTTGTCCGTTGAGCCGTTGTGTGTTTTCTTTTTTTTTTAGCGGGTGATTAGATGCGCCGACGATGACTAGAGGAGGGCAGGATTTAAGGTGCAGGCGCTCTCTTACGGGATTTCAGAGGTTAGCATTTATTTACGGAACTGCCACGTTATTTTTAAGCGATCGTGTATGATTTCGTTTGGCCCTCTGTAAATATATTAATTTTAAGAGACTACACCGTAAAGGCCCTGTTACTTTATACACGAATTAATACTACCATAATCTAGTTTTTTGAGTTAACAGTAACGTCGACACTTTTTTAACAATTTTTGTCTTTAATGTTGTAAGCTTAGTAAGAGTAGCTACTCGTGTTGAAAATTTTTCGATAACATGCCGACAACATAGAACTTAAGGTAATGTAAAATATATGCGTACAACTCTTATGTTATCTTTCATAAAAAGCTCTTTTTTATTTCTATTTTATGCCATCGTTTTAATGGCTGCAGAATCCGAGAATCTATTCAAAAACTACAAACGTTTCAACCCGACACTTATGATCATGAGTAACTACTCCGTGTAAAGTATTACCGTCGCTTTTAAATGAAATTTGAACACATTCGAAGGAGAGTTTTATTGCAAAGCACACCAGAAATATTTTGCTCATAGTTTGAGCAACTATTTACCTATTAATTACTACGCTATTATTTATGAATAAATATTCCGCTCCTAGGAGATAAGTATGACTTATTAAGGTTTTGAAACTTTTACCATCCGTAATACATTTACATCGGCATGTATACACAAAATACACACACGTATTAGCGAGTCGCTCATATCAGCGTCTATTGCTTTTTATGTGTCGCAGTTTTTGTTACAAGTAGAACATATATACAAGCCCAGTAGCAATGATGCGCATGGGACCATAAAAATAATATGGAGGAGAAAAGAAAAATAAAGGAGCAGAAAGCGATGATAAATGAACACCAGCTGTTGACGGAAATTTGTAACAGCATAAATCCTGCGCAGAGCCGTGGAGATTTCGGGATACTTTTCGCGAGGTTTGCTAATAGCAATTGTTTACACATGACCATTCTCAGGTATACAAGTATTTTCCCGAGAGAAAGAGAGAGAGAGAGAGAGAGAGAGAGCGAGAAACAATTCAAAAGGCAGATACGGATAGCTAGAGAGATAAATAGATGAAGATAGATGGATAGAGAATGAGCGAGAGAGGGGCGCGGGGAAAAGGATAGTGGGAGTCCAGGAGAGATGTAAAAGTTGAAGGAGTAAAAGCCTATATGCGTCACTGCAAATAGGAGCTTTTATTTATGGCGTTTTAACACAAGAGCTACTGTGCTATTAATGCGCGTATCGCACTAATGCGACGCGTGAAGTGGCTTTTATGGCTGCGAAATGGAAGAAAGAGAGAACGAGGATTTTCAATGCGGGACTTTTTCTTTCGCGGCTCTTTAAGGCCTCTTTTCCGCCTATTTCATAATAAACACTCGCAAGTGGAGTTCACTGCTCGCGTTAAATCACTACTCTTCTATTGCTGTCTCTCTCTCTCTCTCTCTCTTTTTTTTCCTTCGCCCCTCCCTTCCCTTTTTTCATAATTAACTTGGCATCTCAGCATTGGCAATGTCAACTTTTTATGGATGCCTTAAAGTAATATTCATGTCGAGAAATAGGGACAGATATATATATATATATATATATATAGAGAGAGAGAGAGAGAGAAAGAGAGAGAGAGAGAGAGAGAAAAAGAGTGGGAGCATAAACTCAAGACTGAAAATAATTAAATCATCGGTCGGCTGTACATTCAGCGAGTTAACATTTTACATATTCGAATCGATGGTTCAATTTTACGAGCGACTGATATCAGTTATCTTAACAATACAAATAATAAGTCTTCATTGTAAGAATTAATTCGCTGTCTTTCTTGAAATACGCGCTATACGCAATGCATTATGCAAATTACTTTCCGGAAGTCAAATATTAGTATAGGAAGTTTGATTTTGAATTTACATTCTGATGTTAATGGTATACAGTATTTAGCTAGTCATTGACTTGGTGAATATTAGTTATAACTAAGAATGTTCTTTACAAAATCCAAGCTAGCGTGTTTGTTTTATATTAGTAACGTTGTACTATCGGTAACTTTAAAATTTAATTTACATGAGCATGCATCGGATTTTTTTAAATGTAAAATTAATTGTTGATAATTTTATTGTATTTAAACGGAAGCAAATGGTGTGATCGATTTTACAATCCTACTGTACATTTTGAAGCCGATTAGAGCTTGTACTTGTAAGCGGCTATAAATAATGCATAATAAAATTATATATAATGCACATGGGCACATGAGTGCCATTCTTTCAATTTAATTTAATGTCAATGAAATGAATTAACAAATGACAAACTAAATATATAATACATTTTATTACATAATGGTCGAAGAATATAATTGCGAAGTCGCTATTCTGTTATTATAATACAATATCTTTGCTGAGAATCAATTGCTTTCAATTAATTTTTATCGATTTTATTATAGGTAGCGAAATTTATTTTAACGCCAAACCTGTTCGAAGAAAATTTGACTTTCGTTCAAATTTCAAAGACTAATGTAAATTGATCATTTAATTAAATGAGGCAAAGTATAAAATTTTCATATCTATCAATATTCGAAGACTTGATAAAAAAGCAAAGCTCCTTCCTGGTGCTTTTTACAATGATGAAAATACTGTCCAATTTACAAAAGTTATAGTTAGATTTTGTTCGTTTTGTCGTGACATTAATTCGTTCCAAGTTTTCAAAATATACAACATCAACAAAGTGATGGTACAAAAAAATAATTAAAATTAGTATACCTTTGCCGGTAATTGTATGCCATTGAATGTGGAAGTTGCATTTAGTGATAATTTAATATTATTTAATCACAAACCCATTACTACGAAGTAAACCAATAATCACTATTGCGGTATGATAAAAAATTTAAATTTCTGTTTTTAGATATTCTTCCGTCTATACGAAAATATCGTTTTGTAACAATGACGATAGGATGTGCAGATAGAAAATATGCATAATTTAATAGGCGCTTTTTACTTGAGATTTTGGTTGCTATTTTCGTTCGTCGAAATTGGCATCCTTTAAAATTGCAGTTTTAGGCATTGCGGCTGCTTCCCGGGTACATCAAAATATTAGATACATTTAATAAAAAGCCACCGAATTGCTCACGCGACAGGCCACATCTATTGCCTCAAATTTCCTATCTTCTTAACGCTCCGAACGTGTATATAAGAGAAGATTGAGGCAGAGGGAGTGAGTGGCTGAGACATAGAGAAATAGAGAAATAGAGATAGAGAGAGAGAGAGAGAGAGAGAGAGAGAGTGAGCGAGGGAGAGGAGGAAGAGATAGGGGAACAAACGAGAGTGAGAGGAAAGAGTAGAGGCACTTGTAACGCCGGTGCGCATCGCGCCATGAATCGTCTTCATTTATTATTATCTTGCGTCTGTCTGGTTTGCATAATATATCAAGCGGAAGGTGCCGGTGGATTGCGCACCGGTGTGTCTCTCGACCGTGCACTTGGCGAACCAATCGGGATCCTCTCTCTCTCTCTCTCTCTCTCTCTCTCTCTCGCTCGCTCTATCTCGATCTCCCTTCGACGAAACAGCTGCTGTCGCCCGGTAAAGAGCATATAGTTGTGGAGCGCCGCTGTCGAGTATCCGGCAACGACGCAGGCGTTTCAAAGTTTCCCACCGCCTCTCCTCAACTCACCACCTCCCCGCAAACTTCTCAAGTTTATTCGAATTTCGTTTTGCATCATCGGGGCGGGACTACGGGGAATACGGCGCGAAAATGAAGGCTCTCGCTTCGTTTGCGCGATCTCTTGATGATGTTGGAGGCTACGGGACCGACGTAACGGGTGGCGCAGGGAGGCTGACGGTGCGGGGCCGAAATGGAAGCGGCGGGGGAGGGTATAATGAGTAAATATCTCTTATTACAGCCTGCGAAGTTGGAACGCGGAAGCCCCGTATCGTGCGTATGTACTTGTTCAGTTGAAGAAAGAGAGAGAGAGAGAGAGAGAGATTGCGAGAGTCTGCGAAAGTTTGCCGTCTATCGGAACGACGCATAGGAGCCACCGATAAATAGACCCAACACGTAGGCAACTGACTTTTGGATGGGACGACGGCAGCTGCCGATGAGCAGAGAAAGTATTTCAGTAAAAAAATTTTACTTCTGCTGTGACTAGCGCGGGCAAGCGCTTGTCGAACCAAAATTATTTACTGCCTCGACCGGATGACTGGGCTAATTTTAGCTCATGTTGTGAAGTCGGACGCCGGATAACTTGTAAAGCAGTTTAGTCATTTTCGGACAAAGGCTCATTTTTCCTTGGAAGGATATCTTTATCCTTCATTGATACTGTAAAATATGTTCATCTTTAAGGATCATTCATCTTAGATACGTATTTGCAAATTCAGTCGCACTAATAACCACACACATTCGGAACTTTCGTTTAATACGTTCAAATATTTCACAAATTGACTCCAATTATTCATTATCAATTACTTTTTTGTATTTGAATATATTTCTGTTTCCTACACAATAATACTGTAAATAATAATTTACGTACAATTCATGACGTTTGTTTTATCAATCTAAATGTAGAGATCAATCTTATATGTTTCATACATTTAAGTTCTATATTGCCACTAACGCGAATTGACTGAGTGTCTGATTTTGGCAGTTACACCATTACGAATACGTAGCACATTTCAAATGTACAGTTCGCGGTGAAAATAATAAATGGTACAGGAATCACAAAATCTATTTTCCACAGTTTACAATTATAAATTCTCAAAAGACTAATAATCTGGTGGAAGCGGTAAAATTTTTTAATTATGCCAATCAACTTTAAAACAAATAATTCAGCTTAGCTAGAAGTTTAATCTTTTAAAAAGTGAAGTCACCTCGACACCTTTCATAAGCAGTGACAATAAGTTAGTACTGAGATGACAGTTTTACTGTGTCGTAATTTAAACCTCTACTCTTGAAAGCTTAAAGTTATCAATTCAAGGAAGTGCTGAAATTTTGCTAAAATGAACATATGAAAGAATACCTCACAAAGTTAAAATTTTGCTTCCTTTCCTTAATTCGAGAAACATGTAACAATTTTATGATAAGTTCATACCCTTAAATTATTAGTCCAGATTCATATAGTATATATTAAATGGGTAATATACTCTAAAATAAATTTTTCAGAGATATCAATATTATTTTTCCATACTTGCTTCAAATTATACTTTTGTAAATGATTCATGATGAACATTTAAATAACAAATTTCATATTCTGCAAATATTTTGATTAGAAAAATCCAGTATTTTACGGGCTTACTAGTGGCTTGATTTTCACTTATATTAGATTTTTTGTTTCTTTTCATGACTATAATCTTTTATATATATATATATCATTTAAACTTTTCAATTTTTATTATCAGTGATTGCATAAATTTATAAAGCAGTACTAGAAATATTAATTTATATATTTTAATCCTCTTTGTATTAAACTCATATATCTTATTAATAATATCGGATTATTCGTTACATGACCATAATTTCTAGATTTTCGTAATTGATCATATTTTATCACTCAGTATTAACACCCTAGAATGTAACTTATTAATTCATTAGATTTTCTCTCATTTTCTTCTCATTGGGAAAATGGAAAATGCTCGCATTACAAATTTCGGGTGTACATTTTAGGTACGTGGTTATGAATTCGATTTAGTACTTATGAGAATGAAGACTATGTCCAGTAATATGACGCACAAAATGTGATATTCCGTTATTGAAGTACTCGGATGTTACAGTGATAACATTTAACTCCGTTTCCCCTTTATTTTTCCAACGTCTCTCGGGCACTCCTTAGTGATATATAAATCCCCTATGCAGATTTTCATCGTTATTAAACTCGGCATTTAGCAGGGCGGAGGGTCTGGGATTAGACAGTAATTCTTTGAGATTCCCTTGACATTAATTTTCGAGTCCAGTAGCAAAAAAAAAAAAAAAACAGCGGAAACGATAATTGGAGCGAAAGGCGTTAAAGCCGGACAAAGGAATGAGTTCGTATGTGGTGTTGTATGGCGGCAGGAGAGGGAGTTACGGAATCGTCACTAACGAGCGATTGCCCAGGTAGAGAAAGAGAAATAAGTATCGACATAGTTGGATACATGAGCGTTGCTCTAAATGATAGTCCTGAAGGCAGCGTAACAGTTGATTTTCTGTTGGGTCAAAAATTAAGAATATTTTTTAAAAGTGATTTGCGAGTTAAAGAAATTTGATTTACTTTACTTTGATTTTAAGATATCACGGCTACTGTTACGCTAATAACTTCTTAAACAATAAAAACTTCTCCGGAGTTTTTCTCATGCGGCAATTATTTATTTTAAGTAAAAATAGTTTTTAATGAGCTGACCTTTTCTTCTTTGTGATAGAAAAATTTTTCACGTTTGAGCACAAGCCGATATTATATCGAATTTTTTTTTATAACCAAAACTTTTTGATTGGTTTTCTTTCAAACGTGTAGCTTTAAAACGTACCACACATATTTTATGTAGTGTTTTTTTTCTATTTGTACGGTTAAAATATTTGAGTTTTTTTTCAAGTCTGGTCCAAAGTTTTTTAAATATGCAAAACTTTCTTCTAGTTTATCTGTCTAGTCTATCTGTATTTTTTTATTTTGATTGTTACATATATATTTCAAGTTTATTTAATTGCTCAGTAAATAATTCAGTTGTCCAGTTTTAGTGTAACTTCTTTCCTGTAATTCATTTAGTACCACTAATACTTTTGAAACGATATTTTTCTTTGATAATATACCATTCAATGCGGAGATTGATTTTAAATTTTGAACTTCATCCTTCAGTTTCAGAACTGACTGACTAATCAATTCTCTGATTATTTTAAGGTAGGGTGTAATGTGACTTCCTTTTTATACTTTTTTATTATTATATTTTAATATTATGATGATGATTATTATACTTTTTTTTCTAGCATTAATCACTCCGGTAAGTATTTGTTTAATAATGCGTATGGGTTAATTAAAGGATACTATATAACTATGAACAGTTTTTTTTAAATAAAATAATATTTATATTGTTAACACTTCTTTTATTCATACATTAATGTTATTTTTACCACGTTTGTGTAACGTGTTAAATATTAGGCATAGCTAGGGGCTAAATAATGTTAAATTGATACAATATATTTATAAATTGTACATTGTTAATATTTGTTTTATTAAACTTTATAAATACTCTTATTATTCTCAAATACTCGTATTAATAAGCTGTTTTATTATTTTTTTTAATAGATTGAAACTTGTTTCAAAGATAGTTCGCATCATTTTGACCTTCTTGTTTGTATACACTGATATTTATTTGATTTGTAGTAGTTAGTACACGCACATTACGAGTGTTGATATTTTGTTTTTAAATTGTCATGTATCCTACGGTAATATTTCGTGTGCTTTATCTTTCAGTATAAAAAAAAATTAAGCAACATCGGTAGACGGATATACTTGTAGCTTGTCACAAATTCATTACAAGCCTTCATCCTTGTACTCTTATTTTTACAAATGATTCAGATAAATCACATTTAGCTGTAGCTTGTCAAAATATACTGCAATACATATGGGAACTTTTGGTAATCAGTAATGTATTCAGATTAGATAGTATTATATTTTCTTAAAAGGAATGATATTTTTTAGTGTAATCTATTTATTTACATGTATTAAACTACCAAAGGTTTGCTTTGAAGTTCTTGTAGTAAATGAAAGCTTTATCGCATTAAGGTAATTTTTTAATTAAAATTTTTCATGCACTTATAGAATCGTATTAATTATTTCTATTAAAAACGAACATATATCTTAAGTGACACATATATCTTAACTGTAAAGTGATATTATCTAATGATTATTTCAGAATTGCACTCAATCTATAGAATACATGAAATTGTTGTTAATTGATTCATTTATTAGAATAGTCCTCATATTATGTTTATTTAGAAATATTATTTAAGCTTATTTTTAATTTAATATTCAATTATCGGCGCACTATAAATAAATTACTTTTTATATTTCAAGATTGAAAATTTTTTTAAAATATTAAGTCAACAACGTTAGATGGTATTAGAGGTTAGAAGACGGTTCAAAGGGACCCTAAATTCTAAAAACTTATTTAAGAAGAAAATAACGTAAAAATCGATAGTCATTTGTATAAATAAGTAGGCGGTTTCATTGTAAGGAGAAACGGTAGCTGTTATATGCCGAAAAGTATACTGGATGCCTCTATAGAGAAAAAGTGCTCAGAAATGTCCTATCCACGCCTCCCTCTTATATTTCTTTATTCTCGCTATCAACACCCTTTTAAAATAATATTCTTCATCATTTTCAAATTACGGTCATACAATTCCTTTTTCTAATTCAGCCTTACAATAATGAACTGATCTATGCATTTTTTAAAAGTATATTTTCTTACTACCAGTGAAATTAGATATTCCTCTACAATGTAAATGGCTACTAAAAGATATCTTCTAAATGTAATCGTAACTATGCGTTTTAATATTATTGTTACCTAATGAAAAATATCCGTATATTTATTTGCTTTTAATTATTGATCATATTCGAATGAAGTAATTCATCAAAATTTTTTAATTTCTTCAAACATAACTTCCTTTAATGTGTTATAAGTATTAGTTTGTATTTATATACTTAGAAACGATGAAAATTTAAAAATCTCTTCGAGCATCGATTTAAGAAAGCATAGTTAAGCCAATGAACCTTAAAAAATTGGTAAGTAGGCAGTCGCTCAGTCATCGTTTGCCTGCTCAAAACGATAATAAGAAAAAACCTGCAAGTCATAAAACAATGATAAACCTCCAAATTAGTGTTGCAGCCGCTGTCAAACTCTATAATTTTTCTTTATCGTTGTCTGCTGCTTTTAAATATACATTGTTAATGCAAACAGTGTATAAAATGAGTACGAGAAATATAACGGCAGCTGAAGAAGTTGATTAATTATATTTGAAGTTACGAATGGCGTTTCGATTATTTGTAGACATATCTTTTCATCTATGACTCTTGACTTTTAATACTATAAGTATTTTTTTCTTTTACTTTATTTGAACTTCTAAATTTTTTTGCAATAGAATCGATCGATAATCTTTAGGGATTTAATATAGCAGTTGACAGATTTAGAAATACAGTTACATGTTAGAGTACATAAAAAACAATAAATCGAAAAGGTTGAAAACATCATTGCTAATTCTAGTTAAGTTTCTTTTTCGCGAGATAAAATAACAGATAGATATTAATCATACATATTGATTATCTATCTCTTAAATTGTATAGCGTTATAATGCACATAAATATTAATTTATAATTTCCAATGGCGATAGATGTTAAATATTATTTACTTCCATTATTTCAGTACTCATTGCGTGCTTGTATTTTTAGTATTTATGTTTTATAATGCATTTCGCTTTAAATGTACTATTAATAGAAGTGTTAAAAGTGTGAGTTATTTAATATATTTGATTAGAAAAATAATTTTTATAAATTATTTTTATTTAAAGCGTACATTAATAAAAAATATTAAATAGTGGAATTGTGTAAATTTACATTTCAATGGTGCAGTTTCATCAATATTTAACAAAAAATACATAAATTATGATCATGAATTTATGTTTAAATAATATAGACTACATAAGATTAGAGCTAATGTTTTCGAATGGATAGAAAATTTTTATTTTTAAATTTATAAGAAGTATCGTTTGAATATTATTAACAATAAATAAGGCAACTAGTTAAATTTTTTAGTATAAATTAGAAAGTATATATATATACCTCGCTTAAATATACTATAAAATTATGCTAATTTATCAACATTCTTTTGCATGCAAATTATTTTTAAAAAAAACCTTGAATTGTAAATTTCGAAGTTCTTGATCCATTATGTTTTAACACGTAGTGAAAGATATGAATAACTATATTATCAATATATTAGAAGTTCAAGTGCGATCGCTCGCGGCATTTTGTTGAGCAAAGATGAAACTTTGAAACATTGCTTCAAACGAAGAATTTAATCTTTTTAATTTCAAATTTATATCTGGTCTTTTAAAAGGTTATGAAAGTCACTAAGGGATATTAAAAAAGTATTTATACTTCTTTACGACTTTGACTGTTACCTCAATCAATACAACTTATGGTCTTAATAAATTTTTACATAACCAAAAAAAAAGATTTAATGTAAAAGTTCTTTAATATTTTATTACGGAGATATTACCGATTTATTATATAAATGTATTTATAGATTTTCACAAAAATTCGCGTATAAAGCTCAAATAAATGATTTTACCCTCAGAATTATTTATGAGAGTAAATGCAGGTCTCGAGAGGGATATTTAACTAAACAAAATATTAAATTAGTGCGTAAAAGTTACTTTGAAAGCAAAAGAAAAAATCGCTTGCAGTGTTATAATTTTAACACGAATTTTTATTTAGCTGCAATTATATAGCTGCTGCGTTTTCTTCTGTAAAATTTATTTCTACGATACCTTATCATATTATTATAAAATATTGCGCATATATTATTCAATATTTTAATGCTTTCACAGAGATTTTTATTAATGTTTCATATATTATTTAGACTCAGGTGCTCATCGGTAAGTAGTATATCATTACGAATATATATATATATATATATAAAAAGTTGCGTGCCATATAAAAAATGCCCATTATCAGTAACCTGACACTGAAAGGCCATATTCTACACACGTTTCTATATAATCGGAAAAATTTTCGTAGAGTCATCTATAAACACCTTCACCAGACGTGTCACATGATTAGATAGTATGCAAAAATCTATCATACATCAAAGTATGAAAAATATGACGTGACGAATATTGGATCGTCAAGAGTATACCGTAATGTAAATAAAAAAAGAGTAATCATAATTATTACTTCCGTATTATAATGCCGGAGATAATAATTATAATTTCTAATCCTGATTTATGAACTCGAGCCCAAATGTATGGGATTCTTACAAGCTACTACATTTGGTGTAACATTACTTACTCAGCGAATTCCACAAGTACTCCTGTATACTTCTCATAAATTTTTGTTAATGAGAATGTACAAGTAGTAGTTGCGGTTGCATTAATTAATTACCTTGCTTCTACAGAAATTTGTGTCACTTATCATTCTAAATATTTGCATTTAAAATTCCGTATAATAATAACTGTAACATACTCGCAACGTTTCAGTAAACATTGAACTATTATAATTAACTTTTAAGCTTGTAAAAGGTGGGATGGGTTAATATTAATTAATTGCAATCCCTGCATCGATTTTTCAAAATGCAGACAAAGAAATTGATACCTCGAACTTTAAGTGATGAATAGAAATGTAAAAAAAAGATTCGTCGGCTGGTTAGTATCTTTTAAGACTGATGAAATGCTGAATCACGATAACACAAGGGAGAAAACGAAGCCTTACTCATTTTCTCCACAAGTTTAGATTTACAGAATCATTGTGAACGATAGCGTATTTTCTAGACTTTAAGTAATTAGTTCCTCGACTCATCAGAGTTCATTTTCAAAGAATGCCATCAACATGTGTACATTTAATCATTTAATTAAAAAAGATATTAATTCCAATAGAAGTTCATCAAGTCTGTAGTGTTAATAATATTATTGCGGACCTGTATGTAAAATCTTGCTGCGCGATATCGCGAAACACTTTGTTCAATAAAACTAAAGCGAATAAAACAAATAAATACCAGACCTTTGGTGTTAAATTGCTGCTTAAGAATCGTATGCTAAGCCTCACTGACGTATTTCAAACTTAACAAGCTTGAGCGGCTTTGAGATAAAAAAAGGGCACGAAATAATTTAATTGGCAAGGATAGTTACATTTCTAATCAGTATTCAAACAAGCTGCACGCGATAGGCCCATCGGACGGGAGTCGGATGAGAGAAGGAGCAACCAGGAGTGAACTCAAAAGGACACGTCGGCTACGAGGAGGAGGAGGAGGAGGATTAAAAAATTGGAATTGATATTTCAAATGGCTGGCCGACGGGGGGCTCGGGGCCGCCCGGGGCCCTGGGAAACTGTACACACGAGGCGCGAGAGGCGCCCACGGGAAAGAAGGCAAAGGAAAGACGGGCTGCCGACATTCGGTGCCAGTCGCCGAGGACAAGTCCGCGATACGGGAATTCCACTCGACGAGCGTCGCGTCTCGGAATAGGAGAGCGGGAAGCTCGACAGCTCGGACAATACTCGCGACTCGGGGCGCAATCAGTTAACTTTAATCGCAACACGAGCACAATGGGCTGTAAAAACGAATTTTTGCCGCGAGCTCTGAGGTACTCCTGACTTTCTACGATGACGTCTCTCTCTCTCTCTCTCTCTCTCACTCTCTCTCTCCCTCGGGGTCTCCCACCCCACACCCACACCGCCCATATCTATTAGAAGCCAGTGTATGTCACCGTAATGTGGCGCACACGCCGAGACACACACGACTTTTGAAAACACGATTCCCAGGGAGTTGGCCACGCGCTACACGCCTCCTCCATGGGCAAATAATTTTATGCCATGTAAATATACATATTTTATGCTGCTCTCGGTAAATACGCGCGCTCGCACGTGACGGCTCCGAATGCTCGGCTTTGGACGGCGGGGATGTTGCGATTCGTGAGTATCTCAAATACAATTGAATCACTTCATAGGCGAGTAAATTGCTATTCGGCAAATACCTTTATGTGACCTTTAACTTTTGGTTTCCGTGCGTGTCTCGAAGGCCTTACCACGTAGGGAACGGATACTGCATCACAATCACGATAATGCCACTGGACAATAAGCGTGATGCGATAATTTATTACGTTACGCATTTACCTTTTTTTCTCTTCTTGTTATTACTTTTGGTGCGTGCATATTAGAGCTAGTGATACATATCACTTTATTTTTCATTTTAAGCGGTTCTGTTGTATAACTAGCTTTTCAATTTTGATTTTACGATTTTGCCCGAGTGGATAACTTCACCTCGCGGAACGACACGCAATGCCTCGTTAGAATGTTCTAAAATGTTCTTCCACTTTTTTCTTCTCTGTATTTTCGAAAGTATACAATTTGCATATTACACATTTGATATTTTAACTTTATTCTCAATGAAGGACGTATACTATAATTTTGTTGTATGCTAGAATTATTAAAATTCACATTATCCTACAACTGTATTCGAAGAATGTCTGCTATTTTCCTTCCAATTACGCGAAAAACTTATATACATATATATTATACACAATGTTGAAGACCTTTCCCAATCTATAATAAGCGCAAATTAATATGATAAGAAGATGTTGACTTTTTCGATCTCATTTGTTCAGGTCTCAATTTATGATGCAAATATTCTGCAGTACATATTTGAAAATCTCTATTACTGAACTACGACTCGAACTTAAAATATTCCAATCTGTTCTGCTATTATGAAAATTAATTAAGCACTCAGAAATTCTTTTTCGGTACCATATATAGTCTAGCGTATAAAAAACTAATCTGTTTGGATAAGTGTAGGTGTTAAGATGTTACTTAAGAACCTGAATCGTTTTTTAACAATGGCAATTGAGTATGTAAATATAATGAATAATGACATTGATGTCAAAAGGTAATTTTTTGCTAATCTGTAATGATTTTACCGCCGGGACGAAATGGAAATGTTAATAGCCTATCATTTAGTACAGAATGTTTCACGCCTTCTAATTTACAAATTTATTTCATCAAGCATAAATATTTAAAGTTTGACACAACTAAATCTGTTAGCGAAAACAAAGGAACATAAAGTTCCCGCTTCATTGTATTCATCCTGAATACGAATTCATCTCGACCCACGGATTTACTCATTTTCACGTGCTCGAACACGTTCGCTACTTTGACAGAATACACCTGAAAAAAATGTGTAAAATCTAAACTGTTAATCTTGTTTGTATTAACGCTAAAAAAGAATAAACGGCTCACTCGCCATTTTATTAATACAATCAATATTTTTATTGTAAATAATACTGTGTCCTCATCAATGCTTGAAATGTCTCACGGCATTGTTTCCCCAGAATATCGACGAGCACGCGATCGCAATTATTGAATTGAATAAAACTCGTCTGTTTTCTTTGCTTTTTTATGTTTCTATAGAAACTGACGTCCATGACTCTTTTGTATTCAGCACAGAGTGGAGGTCAGCGACTGTGAAATTTGAAATAAACAGAATTTACGGTCTTGATGTTCAGAAATTGAACATCTTCGTTCGGTAACCATGAGAAGTTAAAATTAATTTTAACCTTTTTCTCTCGTGAAACCATACAATCATAATAAATACCATTTAATAATTAAACATTTCTGATAACAGTTGAAAATTTTATTAACAATTGCCTACACACACACACACACACATATACATATATATTATAATGATTTTCTTGAATATTATATTGTAAGCTTATAGTATCGCCGCATAATTTCTCAACTTGGAAAAAAACTGTATTTAACAATGCAGTTGCTATAATATATATAAATTATTCGCTAAAAATGCTTCTGGATAATTTTATTACGAAAATAGGTGATATATATATATATATATATATATATATATATTTATACATATATATATAAGTATATTATGTAAGCGTGTAAATAAAAAATTTCGTAAATAATGAAAGAGCAATTGTCATTTGGTGGTATTGCGGAACAGGACTAAACCTAGAAAATAAACGAATTCAGCAGGCAAAACATTGCATTTATTATAGAGAATCCGACGGAGGTGGAGGTAGTTGAAAGGGAGAAACGCGGATGAAGTGACAAAGTGCAATAATTGGTGTCATACGTCTTCCGTAATTGTCCCTAATAACGTTTCTAATTACGGTTCTGAAGTTTGTGGAAATAACGATGGCTGACTATACTCTGTAAAATCAAGTCAATTAATCTAACTGCGAGACAGATTTCAACAGAAACTTTTACGTAAGGGCCAACTGATTATTCTCTAGGTTAAAATATTAATCGGCGGCATGAAACGTAAGTAAAGTCAGTAAAATTTCCTCCTAGATGTGTCGAGCTTTCAAGCCGCTTAAGCCTACGAATGCTGCACACAATCTTGTATTTGTATTTATGATTATAGAATTAAAAGAATTAAGCAGGTACAAAAGCTTGTTCGATTGAAAATAAGACAAGTATCGAACAGAATTTCTTCCATTCGAACTATTGATCAGTCGAACATAAATTTTGGTCTTTAATGAGTGATTTAAAACAAAAAAAAATTCGATAAAGTATTAAGTCACCTTCGAGATATAATGTTCATTAATGGGTAATAAATGTCTAATAGATGGATAATCTGTTACCAATGGCATTTGTTATAGCAGGGAAAAGTGTCGCTGTCTAAATTCAGAAATAAACCGAAATTGTCGCTAAAAATCACCTTAAATCTCGATTCCCACTTCTCCGCCCATTGCCAGCGGGGATTGTTCCGCCATTGTCTGATGCGCTTGGCAGAAGTGAATCGAAAGATCGCGACTGCCGTGAATATAATTTTGATACTCCATTTATGGTGCCGATAATCTGAACGCTGGTAGCTTCCAGATCGATACGCCCGTAAACCTCTAGCCCGAGCTCGTCCACCCGCAATAACCTCCCCCCGGCTCCTCCACCGCCCCCCGGGCCCTCACGATAAATCCCCGTATTTGTGCAATTTGAAACTCCTCCCGAACTTCGTATGTCAGCATTATTCCGCACAATGAAAGGGCCATTTTAAGCAGGGCGCGCGCGGGCGCGCGCGGGCGCGCAGGCGCAATTTATTGTAGCGCCATTTTTCAATATTTTATTCGGCCGCGGAAACGCTGGCGATAGCGAGGGCCGCACTCGGCGGTACGTTTCGGCCCATTCTAGCGACGCCCAAGCGACATTTCCAGCCAGCTTACCATTGCTTACCATCCTGTCATTCTATCTTCTTCCTCTTTTTCACCGACCCCCCTCCCACCGCCAGTCGCAGGCTATTTATTTGTTTCTCCCTCACCCGCTTCGCACGTCCTCGCGCTCCCCCCCTACGTCCACCCATGAATCCACCACCACCTTATCTCCAGTGTGTCAGGTACTACGTGAAAGCTGTGTTTCCAGCTCGTATTATTTAATTCTTTCGACTAGACAACTAGTTTATTTTAACTATATATTCAAGGCATTTGGCGGCACGTAAAAAGCTTACTACCACTTCGTCCTCTCGGCGGATTAGCCGAGTGTTTATTCAATTTTATTTTTTACGGTTAACTAAACTTCGCTTGATTAATTTTCTTTTTTCTTTTTTTTTCTCTCCCTCGAGTATAATGCGTACCTCGGTCGATTTAAAGCACTGTTTGCCGATACCTTTGACAATCTTTAAATGGGATTGATTTATTATTTTATATTAATGGTTATTACAATATTCATAAATATGAATTATTAAATTTAAGTTTCTATAGTTGGCGATTCCTTTGTGTAAATGACATCGTTTCATTCTTTGCTATCTCATGCTTGTGTATTTTTTAATAAAATATTATTTATGCGATATTGATTGAACTGTCCTATAAAATTCTATTTGATTAAAGGCAATTTTGATATATTCGAACTCAAGAAGCTATAGAATATGATGAAAGGACAAATATGCTTCTTATAGACGATTGGACTTTCTAATGAGACATCGATTATATACGTAAGCTGACTTTAATTTTCAGCAAGCGATAGTTTCGTATAAGACCAGACATTATTTTTCACGTTTTTCCTTGCATACGTTGATGAAATTAAGGAGGTAATTTTAAATATTTAAATTAAAATTGTAATTGATTTATCTTTTTTAAAGCTTTTTCATAATCTCTAAGAAAAAGCAGCACATGTTAGAGTACAAATATGTACACAACGTGCGTATGGGTGTAAGTGTGTCATTTCCGTTAAACCAATCATCGTCAGATAAAATACACGCGTGCTGATGTTTTTTCCAATACTTATAACGTATTGTGAGTAATTCCTTGATGTGCTTCTCAATTCTCTGAATAATTTTTTCTTTAATGCCCTCCATAAGATCGAAGATCATTGTCGTTTTAAAGATTTTCTTTACTTGCAGAAAAGTAACAATATCCCATTCAAACTCTATCAATGCAATATCACTATTCTATTACGAGTAATAAAAAACCTTGCAGAGTCATTGATATATGGAGTAGAATTTTCGCTGTAAATTATTCTTGGACAAATGTGACCATTTTATACGGTCAGTTTCACTTAACCGTTCAGATGGATCATTTAGTATTTTATTTACGGCAGCACCGTGCAAAAAGATATTACACGCAGTGAAATCACGATGGTTGGGTAAGGCGCATAAAAATAATCATTATTTAACTTTTAATTGTAATACGCCTATTCTAAGATACGTTTTATCTGTTAATAAATTCAAGGCTTGCAGAGTTCTTTGATCCTTATGATGGAACATCAAGCATTTTTGGATAAGTTATTAAATCCGCATAAAGGATTCTCAAACGAATATATTTTATTGTCCCATCTCTTGCTCTATATTTATACAAGGAATAAAGGTGAGCAATGGCTATTCGCCGAACAAAGTGAAAATAAAGCGCTTTTTTAGAGGGTGCATAAAAAGCTAATACTTGGTACGAGACGAATAGACAGACTTAACATTCTGCGTACCGAGTAAAAATGTGTTTATCGTTGAGCCTTTTTCCAAGAAAATAGGTAGCCATTACCGACACATTTTCTCCAACTATAATTGTCATCGTGCATCCATTATCTTGCCACTTATACTCGCTCACGTCGCAAACTTAAGTACACCCGCACGCACGTTATACACAATTTTTTAATCTCATACATTCAATATATCTCTTCTCGTGTCTCTATCACCATTCGCGTATCCGTTACGACATTCCGGCCCCGTCGACCTCACCTTTCATCGGGTAAGGAAAGCGGCATCGAGGACTCCCGCACGAATTTTTCAGTGAAAAGTGTAGGCTTGTGCGTGAAAGCGAGCTGGACTCTCGGATACGAAACGGTTACGAGGGGATAACGGCGGGGCGGGGCGGGGCCCGGAGATGGGGGGGGGGTGAGAATGGCGAGGCAGGGGTAAAATTACGAGTCTGCACCTTCCGCCGGAATTGGTGAGGGCCGTCAGCCACGAGAATGGCGCGGAGGTACAACGCGTCTGACCCTCGCGTTCAACCTTCGCCGTTTCCTCCTCCATTTCCCTTCGCCGCCTATCGCCCTTTCTTTATCACTCGCTCACTCGCCTCTCCCCTCCCCTCTTTCCTTTATCTACTGCTCTCTAGCCCTTCGTCTCTCTCTCTCTCTCTCTCTCTCTCTCTCTCTCTCACTATAAAAATATATGTGTGCACATATATGTAAATGTGTGTGTGTGTGTGTGTGTGTGTGTATATATACCTCACCCCTATCGTGCACCGGCGCAATGTGCGTCCGTGTGATTTAACGGCTGTGGAGGGCGAAAACAGGGGATGGGGCTTTTCTTCGATCGTATCTTTTTCATTCGTTTCCGCTAAAATCTAGCTGGATACGAGCTTTTTTCTTCCTACCTTCGCGACTACAGGGTGCGGGCGAGCCTCGAGTGAATGAGCAGGAAAGAGAGAAAGAGAGAGGGAGAGAGACTGCGAGCTTACGAGTCTTTGATACGAAGCGGATTCTTTCGATATAAATATACACATATATATGTTAAACGTATACAAGTATGCAAGTGCGTACCAGTGAATGCGCAGATGAGAAAAAAAGGAAGAAAAAGAAGAAGATGAGACTTTGCTATTGGCTTATGCACGTTCGTTTCTCATAGATGGAAGTTCGTATGATTAAGACTTCAATATTCGGTAAGACCTTTTCACCAAGCACGGATAGCTTCCTTTTTAGCTCTTTTTCTCTTTTCTCGGAGATCTTCCGATGCAAAAAAGAAATTCGTATCGCCCAATAAATATTGCAATAAAATTGTAGATTGACTTTCTTTTTTTGCTTTCAATGAATACAATTCAACCTATCCTAGCGACTTTTATATAATGATATGTATCAGATTCCAGACGAAATTTAACTGAAAATAAATGAAACGCTGTAAAATAATTGTTAATTTTAAATTATCACCATTCTGGAAATCTATAACTTACAGGAAAATTTCTGTACAGTTGTTATAGCAATTTCTGTTACAGCAATTTTTTAAATATTTCGACATCATTTTTTTTAATACCATGTGATATCTGTTTGAACGAAAAACGTTTCCTATATCTAAACTACGTTATCACACAGGCATAGCATATTTATCGTGATATAATTATATCTTATCGTTTTTTTCTAAACTCCATTAGATAAATATCTATTGAAATTTTGAAAATCTAATATCACAATTGGTGTATATTTCAACAATCTGAAATGCCGAAAGATGAATCTAGAGAATTCCAAAGAGATTTTATTTACGTAGAAAATTTCAATAAATTCGACACCTGGAACATGAATTCTAACTTACAAGATAAAGGTACATTAAATACGTTTTAAAAGTATAAATGCATCATTGGTTTCCAGTCTTATATACTAGCAAAAATATAGATTCCTTAAAAATTTAGATAATTTTTCAATTTCTGCAATTATTAGTGTCTGAGAGATATTGATAAAAAAAAGTTTTTTTGGTAAATTATGATAATATTGAGAGCTAAGCCAAATTTAAAAATGCATTTTTTAACCTTAAAATATAACTAAAATAGATGTTACGAAATTGATATCTGTTTAAAAGTTTAAATATTAAGATAAGTTGTATAACAGATATATAATAATAAATTTTTTAAGTATGATGTAATACTTTAAAAAATTTTTTTCGATGAATTAGAAATTACGTTCATTTTTAAAAAATGCTATGCATAAAATATAACATTTCTTAAGATGTAATATGAAACAGCTTAAAAAGAAATTTAAATAATTTTATACCATGATATTAAACAGAAGCAGTTATTATTTTATGTATATCACTTGTTTTGCATAAATGTAATTTTAAAAAGTAAAAGAAAATTAAAAATATTTACGTATCAGTTATATTTACTTAAAGATAATAATTTTTTTAGGAAAAACTATTTTTGTTCAGTATACACATAATATATTTTTCTCTGAAATTTATGGCTCTTTCTTACGTTGATAAATATCAGCTGATAAAATCTAAAATAAAGCGAAAAAAATATAAACAAATATTCATTGAATATAAAATGAAATCAATGTTTAAAATTTACAACAAAAAATTCATATTGCTGTAATTTATTTATTACCTAGAACTATATTAAAAAACAAAGTTTACTATTCAGTAACTTAATTATCGTAATGTGTATATTTTCTAATAATAATAATAAATTATAAGCTATATATGTAAATACATTAATATTAATATTTTGTAGAGCACAAAAAAATTTTTTCGATTATGTTTTGCTGTGTATTCCATCAGCAACTTTTGTACGATTAATATATGAATTTATATAAGTGAAAAGTACAATAATAGCAATTTTTTCGATACGTTAAAAAAACGCTTGGTTGTGTCATTTTCTAGACTTATAACTATTTAATTAGTGGAAACTGTAAAGAGAGTTATGAAAATATCCTTATAACATAAAGTACTATAATTTAACGAATGTGCAAGCTTAAAATGAAAGTTATTATTCATAAAATTTAAGTTTCTATTCAACGTGATTATTCTCTGTATTTAAGAACCAGAAATTAAAACTGAAATAATCTTACTTTTAAAACCAGAGTATAAGAAAATTTTGAAAATTCCACGAAACATTTCATTATTCTGCTTACTGAAGGTCTTACAATTCAAAAATTATAAATTTTTGATTTTAATTATTAAACAAAGTTTGTAAACATTATCATTTAAATTATGAAATCAGTATTAAACATTTATTCATCGACCGTTACATCTCACATTTTAAATTGTCAACAAAAGGCCAAATTTAACAAGCATCTAAATCTTATTAATCTAATAACCTGATCAATATTATAAAATAATGCTTTCCATAAATTTAAAGGTAATTTTTTTTTATAAAATATACAGAGATTGATCAAATGTTTTTAAAAATTACATATACAGTTGCATAAGTATTTAAAGCATGTATAAATTTAATCTTAGTAAACAAGCATATCCAGTGGCACCCTTGGACTCTCGCAGTCGCTCGCCATTCTTCTAACTTGCCTATTTAAAATTTTTAAATTTTAATTTCACCCATGGTTCTTTAAGAGCTTTAAGATATTATATCGTTATAAGCATTCTACAAAGGGTAAGTACGCGAATAAAAAAAAATTGCTCTTTTAGTAGGTATGCATGGTTGGCTTTCTCTTTCAGCAGTATTTATAATTTTGATACTTTTAAATATTATAATCAGTTTTAAGCATGAAAACTTCCCCTTTTTCAATACGTTGATAACTAAATTTAATATCTTTTAATAAAATCAATAGCTTTATTAATATTCTTATTAATTATTTAAGTTAGCTTTATTTTATAAAAATATACAAAATTGAATTTATTTATAAGTTGAATTCGTTTCTTAAATCTATCCCTGCGGCTTTAAATTTTTAATCAATCATATATATATTTATATTATATCATGATTTCTTGTAGTACGAAAGGAAGATTAATAATTCATTAAATAAAAAGGATTTAAGAATTGTAATATCTATTATCTCATACATTAAATTATGCTCAACGGTCTTTTATATGTACTAATTTAATCTAAGAATGTCATTCATTAAGGAAGCTAATTATGTAAGTATTCCATTGTAGTTTAAAAAATTTCGACTACATAAAATTTTACAAATTACTTTTTTTCAAAATCAACATGATTTTAAAAAATTTTGCAGCAATTCAAGTTTGAAATATAAAATTTAAAAAGTTTGTAATATTTCAATTGATTTTTGAAAATCGATAATTTTCAAACAAATATAATGCGAAATAAATTTGTCTAAATACAGATAAAAACTTTTATTAAAAAATAATTACAATTTTTAATGGAATTCATTGATTTGGCTTCTTTCTATATAATTTTTTTTTTTATAAAATTTCATTGAATGTTAAGGCTTTAAAGAAATATGCAATATTATTTAAAGTTTAGTATATTCTTAAATGCTTTAATAGTTTTAAAAATTTTAATCCCTTAGTCAAATATCAATAAAATAAAGTAATAATTAGTTTCAATAAATCCTGACACGGTTATATATATTTATTTTTAAATATAAGTTAATAAATGAAAATCAATGTTTTGTAATTGCTATTCACTGATCGGATTAAATGTATTTACAAAATAAATTACGATCAAGACTTCTTTTATTTACTGAAAAGAGAAAAATTCAATGGCTTCCATTTATTAAGAATACAAAAAGAATTTATTTTAATACTTTTTAATAAAAACTGAATTATTGTCTATTCTTGAAAAACTCCATTTTTTCGGTAGAACAAATACTTAAAATATAAACTCGAAATAATGATGCAATCATAAAATTAAAAAAACAGATTCTTCACATTTGATTTATAATTATAAAGGTAATAGAATATTGCAGATTAAGAAGAGCAAAGCCTGAAGACAAATTGGAAAATATAAGAGAATCATATAGGATTTTATATCTATAGAAGGATATCATAAAGTAAAAGAACTTCAGATAGACCAGCTCAATAAGAGTACAATTTCAAATTAGACCCTTAAGATGTAGAATAAGAACATATATCCTATCAAAATTAATACAAAGTACAGGATACTGATTACATTATATTTATAAAGAATTCAATTATCAGTCACCAATAACAAAAATGCCAATTATCAAAACATTCATTATCGATAAGACCCACATTGTGAGTTTTCAATTTGATATATTTTTATAATAAATATTTAGTATAATTCTCCTTGGTTTCTATTGATAAAAATATTTCAATTATTGTATAATAATATTAGTAATATTGAGTCAGAATTTAGTATCGATTTATAAGATACTTTGAAAAGTACGTAAAATTAAAGCACTTGAATTATTTAATAGGATGAATAAATATGTTTTTAATTTTTACACTAATTTTAAAATAACTTAGCAGTTAAGTGCGTTTTGAATCACGCACTTAATTTAATTATTCACCGTATGAAATACGATTCATAAACTGTGACATGAAGTAGTCAAAATTACTTGTATTGTGCGTGTATACCGTATATTTAAAACGCATAAGTATGTTGTTTAAATGTATATCATGGGAGTTGCATGAATAAGCGCCTTCTTTCAATACGTATGACAGGATTTACACGCCTTTATAAGTATGTAAAATAGTGCAGCTCCCATAAAGTAGCATATTTGACATTGTTATATACTTGAAATAGATAAAACGTATAACATAGTGCTGTATTCAAGGAGTTTGCATGTAATAATAATAATATTAAAGAAATTGAAACTTTTCTGAATTTGATTTTCAATTCAGATTTTAGCATTGTACAAAAGCAGTAGCCTATCGAATGTACGCAGGGTAAATATATGAGTTTTTTTCTTACGAATTTTTTCGGCCTCCAATTGATCATTGATAAATAATAATAATATTATTATTATTATTATTATTGTAAATACATTGTAAATATCGAGGCTTAATTGCTTTGGAATTACTAAATTGCTTAGGTTGGAATTCTCAGGCTGGAATTACTAAATTTACCATTGTGTTTTAATAATTTTCTATTTAACTAAATCCATTAGAGGATAGACACGCACATTACTGTTGACATTCTGCAGCAGAGTAAAAAAAATTCCACTCAAAGAGAATGCATTAACTTGGTTCACTCCTTTGATCGTCGCGTTCATAAATAATGAATGAAAAATTACTTTATCACAAAAGTATCAGGGGTGTTGGCGCGTAGTTAAATAAAGTAGGTAAAAAAAATCTGCGATCGTCGAATAGAGCGGTAGAGAGCGAGCGAGTGTCAGTGTACCCTCGGGTCTGGCTCGAGATGATGTATGTGTATCGTCGGCCGGTCCATACGATGAACCTGACGAGAGCTGTCGAAAAATGTTACGGGACCGAGACAATACGGAGGCACATTGCCGGGAAGGGATATTCAGCGTAGCTCGCCACAGGAGACCGTGGCGTCAATTCGACTCGCATTCAAAGTCAAAAACTCAATCACATGCTCATTGAATCCTCCCGATTACCGTCGCCTGCCCATGGCCGGGCACTCCACATTGAATACGCACTCGGGACTCCTTCCATTCGCATCCTGCTGGCCCGAGACGAGTGCCGGGCGTTGCTCCTGATTCGCGCGGAAACTTGGGCGATTAAATTATCCCGCGGCGGCGGTGGCCTCGTAAGTACTTAATACGATTCCGTAACGGGCATCGCCGAGCCCGAGGAAGCGAGTTATGAGTCGCTTCTTCTACCGAAACGGACAGCGTAATCGAGGAGCCTCGGTTCCGCCAATCTATGAATTAATTATAATGGGTTCGGCTCGACGCTCGATAACCGAGAGATAACCCGGTGTCCTCTCGTTCTTGGCTCGAGTTCAGGGGCCGGGAGCGAGCGCGCGATACTCCCATCAATGATTCAAGGGCCTCGCGTTTCTGGTACGTCTAGCGCTGAGCTGCGCTCTGAGTGACGGGCAGCTGCTGGCGTAATTTGCGGATACGAAGCGACGGGGAGCACATCCGCTTGATAAGATTCGGCGCTTTGTAATCGATCCTTCTCTTTTCCGACGGATCTCGATCGCAGGCCGACGAGCTTTTCCTCCCTCTGTACGCCTCCCTATTTCACTCGGCTTCGCTCCCTCTGCTCCAGGAGCCGACGAGGACGCAGCGAAGTCTCGAAGAGAACTCGACCAATGGCCACGATGACGAGCCTTTATATGCATGAAAGAATCTCATAATAATTTGTAAGGCTATTATTTCTCCCGCGCCGATTTAATGGCCCGATCGTACACGAGAACAGACCTTCCTATAATTGTATGCTTCCTGGCCGGCGCGTATTTGTATAAGTGGATCCCCGATTACTTAAACCAACGGTATCCCATCGTACTCCCACGATTTTTACCCTCCCTATCGGCGTGCCTGCCGATGGCTGTTTTCGCGGAGCTTAATCGCCTGGATGAGCTTTCGATTTATGAACAAGCGATTGACTTGCCCGCCAATGGACCTTTAAAGAAATATCCAGTGTACGAGGAGCGTTCTGGTCATGTTTTATTTATCTTGCGGCACCCGGAAGGCTGTTAGGAAAGGCTGCGCAACGATTTTCAAACCTAGTGGATGCTTCGATCAAAGCATTTTTTATGACTCCATTAATAATGTATATGGAAATAAATATTATTTTGAGCTTTCGAGGTCTGCAATGACCTCAACAACGATTCCGAATAAATATAAATTTTCAACAGACTCTCGCTTACTTGACAATATATGACTTTTAAGAGTCTCCTCAGTGTTATCAATTCGTAAAGCTATTAAAACAGTGGTAAGCAACTGTCCCGGATTCGTAATAAACAAGAATCGTATTTAATAATCAAGGTATAGATTGAAGCGACACTTAAAACCATACTAGTCGTAGCTTCCAACAATTATTCGTAAACTAACAAGACAAAGTTTTTAAAATTTTAATTGCGATTCTGTACATCTTAGAGTAATTTAGATTTTTTTAATTATTAAAAAAATAAAGCTTTTCTAATAACCAAAGTCACATTATCTAACTCGGTAAGCATTAGAATAGGAATGAAAGATTATGAATTTTATAATTGCTCTATAGTATCTTCTGATACTATAATGCTTTTAAATAATTCAATCGGATGTAACTGTGCGGCTACAGATTCTAGAATACGAGTGAAATACAACCTACTGTACATGATTCGATAAATTTTCATAGCAAGTAAGCAATTGCTTGAAAGATGCAAGTTTTATAAATAATTTTATGAATCGCATGTGTTTTATTCCTTTATGATTTACCTCTGTAAGAAAATATGATTTACCGTTTTTCCCTTAATTTTCCTTTTCAACAGTAAGTTTTTTCTTATCACTTCATTACTACTGGAATTGCACTTTGATAAAAATGCTAAAGCCAGCGCTTTTTCATCTTTTATTGCAATCCCAACGAAGTCCAACGTGATTACTTACGGCTCAATTTGTCTTTGAATCGGGGAAATCTGCAGAAAATCCCTTTAATTTCTCTTTGAAAAAGTTTGGCAATTCATCTGCTGATTTGTAAATACCAATGGTACAAATTCAACACACAATTATTTATTTGCCTTGAAACTTACACTTGGCAAATCCATAGTAAATCATATTTTATTGAGAAACAAATATTTGCTGAAAAATAAATTTGACTTTTATTAGAGGATAAAGAGTAGAATTATTAATGCTTAATTTAATTACAGACTGGCAAGTATCATGAGAATATGAAATAACATTAGGTTTACGAAGTATTAACTTAAAGTTAAAAAAGAATCACTCATCGAGCTGTAACCGCGATTCTTTCTCGAGCGTTTAATTGCCCAAGAGGAATGAGATCGTGAGTTATAGTCACACTAAATTGAGGGGGAATTATAATGAACGCCAAAGTACATCCTCTTCTATTTTTATGCATCTGGTCATTAAAATGGCTCCGATACTAAGATCGAAGTCAAAAATAAAGCCCAGTAGTAATACGAGCTCATAACTTCTGCCTTGACTATTCGACGAGAGATTAGCCCCGAAGTTCTTTTCTAACCCTCGAGGAGAAAAAAGAAAGAGGAGTAAAAGAAATGTAAAAAGAAACGTAAAAAGAAGCTATATCAGTTCCAAGCTTCGGGAGCATTAAGCGCAACCAACATTCATGTCTCCTCGGTTTGAAAATTAACGAAACATTAAAAACAAAACAAAGAAGGGGAGAGAAGAAAAAACGCTACGACCGCAGCAGCAGCAGCAGCAGCAGCAGCAGCAGCAGCAGCAGCAGCAGCAGCAGCAGCATTGGCATCAGCATTAGTAGCAGCAAAGCATCGAAAGATACAAACGCACAAGAGACTCGAGTTCTTTGAGTATCCGCTACAAATCCCGAGGCATTCTGTTCTTATTTTAACTGGTGAAAGATGAAAACGAAATGAAAAAAGTAGGGAATGAAAGAGAAGGAAAGAAGTGTCGCAGAAGCCTGTCTTACCGACCTTGGGGGTGTAGAAAGATTTACTGCCAAAAGTGGCCAAAAGAAAGAAAGAGGCAATGCTGTGGAATGGAGAGGGAGACATCAGCGAGGATAAAAAGAGGAAAGCGAGGTGGAGAAGAAACGGCGAACGAGAGAGGAGATTAAGTTTTCGAGGGAGACCAAAATTAAATCCATTGTGAGGATGCCGAGCTGGATAGAGACGAAGACAGAGTGCAATAGATAAAGAGATGTAGAGGTAGAGAGATGTAGAGGTAGAGGTAGAGAGGTAGAGAGAGAGAGAGAGAGAGAGAGAGAAAGGGGCGAAGAGATACCACGAGTCTGCGCTATATGCGCTAGAGACAAGAAATCGGAGAGAAGACCCGCAGCACTTGTATAGCGAGGACGTCGATAAGAAGGAGGACATTGACGGTGAAGGTGACGGCTAGAGGGTGACGGCTAGAGGGTGACGGCTAGAGGGTGACGGGTAGAGGGTAACGGTGTGGGCGACGGGAAAGGCGAGGGTGACGGTGACAGCTGCCGCGAGCCTCACGCCGGAGGCAGGACTTTAAGCCGATCGGCGAAAATCCGTCGACGATGGCATGGGCTTAAGTGCACTGCGCCCTAATACACGATTTTCCGGGGGCTGCACAAGTGTTGCGCAGGTAGTCTCGAATATTTATGTAAATACTGGGTCGCCGCGGTCGCCGGATGCATTCTTCCACGGGTCAGAATATCGAGCGGGTGATCGGCTCGAACCCGAGGGTTAATCTGATTTTGAGCCAAGAACTAAGCTGATTCGAGCAACTCCCTCGAGTATTACATTTTTACATTCCTTTGAGGCATCGCCGAGGGGGCGCACACCAAGAGAGTCGCTAATGAGTAGTGGTAGGCGGTGGTCGCGCTTGTGGCAGCGGAAGAGCAGAGTGGACGAGGCCAGTGGTGAAGGAATGTTTATGTTAAAATTAAATTTTCGTTGATTTTTATCTCGTGTCCGTTTGCCTCCCGTCGTAAAAACCAATATTCATGAGTAAATATTTTCGCACGTAATTTGACTCTTGCCAGGCCTTCTAAGATTTATATATATATATTTTTTTTTTTTACTTTTGCTTTAGAAGCTTCTCGCGCTCATTGTAAGACTTCTTCTCGCGTTAATGCGGGGCTAAAAAATTGTCCAATCAATCTGAAGCGTCGTCGTGACCCCGAACAAGAATTGTTCTTCGTAAAGGAGAGGCTTAATATTTAAAAATAATTATGCCTCAGTTTGCCTGTAATCCTATGAAAACAGAAAAACGGTCCGAGCTGGACGATTATATGTTGAAAGCATTGACGAGTAATATTTAAAGGATTACAGCATAAAGATAAGAAAACAAAATGATTCAATGATGAACTTACTCAGGGGATTTGTATGACAATAAAATGCATACGAGTTGAAAACGAGAATCAAAGGTAATTTTCAAAGGGAAAACAAAATTACGACACTCGATCTCCTGCATGAAATAAGAAAATTACCTTCCATTAAATTTACCAATGAAGAAAAAAATCTTTATGAATGAGCCGTAATGCGAGCAAGGCGTATTTAGTTACGCATTTGTAATTTTTAATAAAACTAGCACTTTCATCTCACATGATAAATGAAATTTGATAGGATATTCTCGTAATTTACATTCAAATGTGTCCAACGGCTTCTGTACTAATTTAAACTAGTAAACCATATAGTGACATTTCCGAGCCGTCATAATCATTGCCCGTATTATTCTGCCACCTGCAGCCTCTTTCTGCATTGAGAATTATAATCCCGACAGATCTGTCGGGAATTTTAAAAAAATGTAATTTCGGTATACTCTAGACGAGAAACTATTGTTATGACCGAGGGACTTTTTTTTATTCAAGCAAACAGAGATTCCGTTTTTTGTTACTTTGATGCTGGAGATTAGAACCTCTGCATTTTCTCAAAGTGCTTTGAATCCTGGATACACGATTTTACTATATAAAGATTCATAAAGCTCTTGTGCAATACCATGGCTTAGTACCAAGCGCATATACACAATGGATATTTTTGACTTCTTCTTTTATGACCGACCCTCGTTCTCCTTTAGATTAGTGCACTCTTAGGTATTACGTAAGAATAATAAAAAAAGGCGAGGCTCTTTTTGTAAACTTAAAAAATTGTAAACATGCATCTACGATTAAAATAAACCTTACAAAGTGAGTTCTAATGTATTAATTTATAATATGAATCTATCACTTCAAAAAAAGTACATTAGAATCATAACAAGCGAGTCGATAAGATACATTAAATTTACGAAACATGTGCTTAAACACTGAACTACTAGGCCGCTAACAGTTGAGTGCGTGGATTATATATACATATATATATATATATATATATATATATATGAAATATGTGTTTAGAATTATAGCAATGCTGTAAAAATTTATGATACAATAACAATAAATATAAATAAAATATTGATTGGGAGGTGTTTTTTTTTACCTAGAAAATACAACCATAAATTCCGTCTTTATCGATAAAATTTAGCTTTAGCTTTAAAGCTACGCGTGTGCCAGTCTCCCTGCATGCTTATGGCGTATAAAGTGTATGCATTATAGCACACTGTTGTTGCTCGAGCACTATTTTGCGCATGTATGTGTCGCGGGCATGAAAAAGGTTAATTAATAACGAAGCATTCTGGGGGAAAAATGTTCAATATTATCGACTGGATTATAATTAATTTTTCAGATCTCGTTTCGCGAATCTCGCCTAATTGTAGATATTTGAAGGAGGCAATATAGTCCTGGAAAATGAATTGAGAAATGCGGGTAACTCACCGCAACACATCATAATTGTTTAAACAGTTGGAGAGCAATATAGTTGGTACTTGAATGAAATGAGTTCCCGAGTGAAAAGTTCTCGTCGATTAATCATCTCTAAACTCTTTTCCCGAGCGACCGACCACCGGTTAATCCAAGGAACAAAAACTGCAGCGAGCACCGCGAGGGCATTCATGCCTTTCGGGCCTATTTATCCATGCAGCTTGTAATGCCCGTACCTCCTGCACCCATTCGAATGCAAAGATCTCTCGCAACCCGATAAATACAATTATGAATCACAGTGTCCGTGCATTACGATACGGGCATTTTTCACGTTAGGTTTGTATGGGAGGTGCCTCGGTGCGACGTCCGCGCGTAAGAATGATTATGGCAATTCAGACGGTGCGAGGCAGGGGGTGGGGAGGCTTAGGTGGCGGGCAAGCGCGAGTCGCCGGTGAATTAATTGCGCGAATAAAGAATCCGGCCGCGAGGGTCGAGGAAAGACACTGTTACAAGCTGCCCGGAGTCACGTGCTCGCGTCTACCTTCGTTGCGCGCATTAAGGCCGGGAGAAAAGCGTCGCTGGGTGTCGTTAACAGGCGCCGCAGCGGCAGCCAAACTAACACCCCGCCGGCCCTAATACGAATTAGAATATCGTAATTCGTCGGGGATGGCCAATATTCCCGGCCGAGGCCTCGGGGCCTCGGTTTGCTTACCTTGCCACCTTTCCCCCCCCCTTCCTCATGCCCCTTCACACTTCTCCATCTCCTCTTCCCCAGCTACATGTTTTAAGCTTCCGTGTCAATTAAGAGGGAGTCCGGGATTCTATCGAATGCTGCCCAAACGAGCAAAGAGGCAGGGAATGATGGGAAAAGAGCGAAGAGAAGGGTCGGCGAGGAGAAGCAATCTTTGCCCTCGTTATTCAAGCCGACAATGAGCCCGAACTCGTAGCAGGCTCGAAGGAAAGGTTACGCTCTACGGTAGCAGAAAACGACGGGGCACCGAGGGAGGAGGGAGTGAAAAGAGAGGCGATAGGACAAGTGGGAGGGAAAAACGAGAAGAATAATCGTTACGCGGCTATTATGCGCTTTGAAGAAGTTTGACTGTATCGGTGGAAATTGAGAGAGAGAGAGAGAGAAAGAGAGAGAGATGATGGTCTGAGGACCGTTCCAACCTCCCGAATCGATAAATACCAGAAGAAAGAACGATGACAAGAGGGAAGAGTGAACGCGAGCGTGGAAAGGAAATACGCGCACACAGTGCGGGAAAAAGGGCGGAAAGAAGTGAAGACGGTAAAGAAAACTATGCACTTTGGAGCAATGACTCGAATTTACTGGTCAATTCAACCACATCGCTATAGATATATGAGGATATTCATGTGAGCCCGACCAAGCCTGTGCCTGACGCATAGTTGGCGGAAGTGAAAGTTTCACCTGTGTTAGTACAAAGTTAGCGCACTGCCCCAGAGTCCGGCTCATGTCTATGTTTATTCTTTTTTCGTGTTTTTCTCGAAGCAATGCGCGATCCTCGTGCAAGCAATGCCGTTTCCCTCCGTGCCACGAATGTTCGTAAAGTAAGTTGAAACTCCGCAGCGCGTAAAGGGACATGAAGAGCTCGGCAACTGCCGTTCTATTGAAGCATGTCGAGGATAAAACCAAGACGACGAGGAAAAAACGCGTAGAACTGTTTCAACTCTAAGTAAGGCATGCAATGAGATACATAGAGATGACAGATATACTGACAAAGAGAGAAAACTAGAGAGAGAGAGAGAGAGAGAGAGAGAGAGAGAGAGAGAGAAAGTCAGGAAGGAAGCATCGATCGTTTATATCTTTTGGGGATAAAACGGAAAGTAAAATACCTCGAGGGCCGGTTGTTACTTATGTAGTTTTGCTACGTTGTGAGATTTTATTCTCATGATGTTGTTTCTATTATTCTACCTGCAGCATCGGTGAATACCTTCCTCGGCTTTCACTTACAAATAAAAATCCAGGATTTTATATGAATTCAGATTCAGAATTTTGATCCTTGAATAAATGATTGCGACAGAGTTTTTATACTTTAGGGAAGGTTTATATCGATAATTCCGGCTAATGCACAAGAACGAAATGCCCAAGAATAATTACATTATATGAAACCTTTAGGAAAGGTTCCATATAATGTTTTCAAGTTTCCAAAAATTCAAGTATTTTCTTAACCAAAACCTGATTAAGTATACTTTTTTACACGTCACTACTTAAACATTTACGTCTAATCCATTAGCAATTGAACCAGCCAATATTCTCCGATAACTTTGAGAACGGTAAATTGGAATCGACTTGCACCATTGGCTCGTTCAACATTGTTAAACTAATTTTCTAATGTACGAGCAAAGATTTTTTTTCAAATTTGATTTTCCAATTGAGCTTTAAGAATATTTATAGTTTTCATTTTAAATTAAAAAAAGAATTATTATCATCATTAAGTATAATTATATTTCAATTATCAATAGTGTGAAATTACTAAATAATTAATATTACGCAAGTAATTTTATTCGCAAACGCCAAAGTCAGTTAAAATGCATTTTCGTGATTTGAGAGAGTTTAGAGGACACCACCCGACTGAAACGGCATACGTAATAGAGTAAAACAGATTTTCTGAATTTAGCAGATCAGAGATCTGTTAAGGTTCAAAATAATTTTGCGAAAACTTTAATTTCTAATCTAACGTTAATTTTTATCATTATTAACTATCATTAACTATTTTTAGACCTTGTTTGAGAAGTTTTTAATTTGAAGCTATTAATTACACATACGTATAGTTTCAAATTAATTTTCTAAAATATTTAAAAAAGCCTATTCTTAAAAATATTCATAAATTTTTTTATGCACAAAAAAACTTTTTTTATTTTCAAGTACTACCATCTAAGATACAGATGTAAAATTCCACAAAAATTAGTTGAAACAATGATAATTTTTGTTGGTATATAAAACAATTAAAATAAGTGGCAAAAAAAATTGAACAGAGAAGATTAAAATACCTAGAAAGAAAAAACTTTCTAAAAAGTAGAATAATAACAAAGCACTCTTCATAATTGACCGGCGTTAACTTTTCGATATTGAAAAAAGTGTGAAACTATTTCTGCATATAATAGCTATTATACCCACAAATATATCGAACTTTTAAGAAAAACTTTTCCTATCACTTTTCAAAAAACTTTAAAAATGACGCGTTCGAAATTACTTATCCATTCAACTGTCAAGACGGAAATATATTATTTTAAAAAATTGCAGATTTATGAAAGCTGCGGATGAAATAAAAAATCTTGAAGAAAGATTGTAAAATAAAGCCCGGAATTCAAAGCTTCCAATTGTACTTTTGGATATACTTAGCACATATCTGCAAAGTAATCTAAGCTCTGAAGTATGAATCTAACTAACAAAGAGAGCGCAGAGTCTCTGGATCATGGATGTTAATAAGACACTGGGAAGTATTTTCTAACACCTGAAGATGAAACCGAGCGCTGGAAATTCAATCTCGTACGGCGAACTCCTTGTAACACGAACTACTTTAATGTGAATTCACAATATTTTTATTAAAAAAAGCCCCCAATAATTTCTAATTTTTAAACAGTTTATCATTGACATTCCTTTGCGCAATCATGGTAATTTAAGAATATACTTGAATATAACGTACATAAAAACGGGTCTATCGTTTTTAGAATCGAACGAAAATTATATTCCGACCACCAATTACGTTAACTATATTTATGCAACAAAGCATCAATATTGTAATAAAAATGGATAAAGATGTATATCAGTATTAAGTAATAATTGTAATGAGCTATGAATTAATAATTGGCATCTATTGAGGTTTCTTGTACCCCATCAGTCAGGTTTCTTTAAGAGATAAAATTTTGAATCAAATAACCGACTATTATTTTCAGATAATTTATTTTCCGAGAAGCAGGATCTATCATATCAAATTGCGGGCTCAGTGTTTCATCTTTAACTACGAAAAAGTATCGTCTACATCTTCAATCAAATTACTTAGTCTAAAAACCTAAAAAAGAAACGGTCACTTATAGGTATACGAACTTTAAAAATGTAATATGATGCTTAAGAACGATTTTATTATAATTTTCTCAAACGTTCATTTACTTATTCTTTTTGGAATTACTTTGTTTTATTTGAACAGAGTTTTTACACGCAAACATATACACACAACTAGTGATTCTATTTATTTTCTCTACGTCAGCAAAAGTCTTATTTAGAAAAACTTACGTGCAATCCAGTTTTGCAAAAAAACTTACTGGATTCAATAACGTGGTAGTAAGTGGCATTTCGTTTGCTTATTTTTTCAAACATATTCTTAGATTAATTATGCATAATAAATTTAAACCAAATAACAAATGACTTAGCTTAATTATTCATACAAATTTGCTCCATGCTCTGCTTTATTAACCTAAGATTTCGTGAACAATAAGAAAAATATGACAATAAAAATCGTCATACTTCAAAATATAAGAAACCTACTTTTCTATAATTTAAAAAAAATTCGGTTTCATAGATTACTTACGATAAATGAGTAATAATTGTTAATAAAATGAAGGATTTAATGTATCCAATTAACAATTAGCATATTTTATTAAAATGAAATGCTAATTTCTATGTATTTGATCATGATTTTTTCATCACAAAGCATTTTTATAATTTTCACTCTGCTGCGTATCAGTAAAGGTTTATTATTTGCACTAGTGCAGTTCCCTCGTTTTTTCTCATTAAAAAAAAGTGAGGATTCCGCATAAAAAGGCGAAAATTCTCGTTTACCATAGCGCTTCTTTTAATTACCGGATTCATAGCGCGCGAACGGATAACTAACAGAGGAATCTGAATTTTCACTCGTTCACGGTATGCAAAAGGATAATAATAATGAAGAGCCCAGGGCAACAAACAGACAAATTGATTTCTGTATGAGTTCTCATTTACTTGGTTTGAATCATTGCCTGCAATAAATATGCTGAAGAATCTAGAAATTTTCGGGAAACGGTATCGTATTAATCAATAAAATACTAGAGCAGTCCACTTGTGCTTTTCCTATCAATCGAGTGAAAGAGCCAGTTTAACTTGATCAAGTGGAAAGCTCTTTTTTTTAATGTGGATCATACAGTTAAGAGTATTTTTTATTTGTTTAATACATATTAGATGGCATTTTCCTTTGTAATTGAGTATTTAATTTTTTTTCCTTTTTTCCAATATCGAATAATTGATGATACCTATTTTCAGTAATTTTTTCGATAATCTCTAATACTATAATAAAAAAGAAGTTATTATTAATATAACGACGATAATAATTTTTTATCACCGATAGAAATTGTTAAAGCACTTAACCCTATTAACCATAATTACTAATATATGGCAAAAATATTCTTCGCGCATAAATTTTCAGAAAGCTTAATTACAATAATTCGGACTTCACTGAATATTATTGATCATAATTAATATATTCACAATCATTTTTACAATTCCAAGCCAAAGTTACATAAAATTGTAATGATTAATAAAAATATCCGTCCCATTTTTTCCTATTCCAAAGCATTTTGTAAAAAAGAGGTCATAATTTATTCGCAAAACCATTTTAGATGTCATATCTATGAAAATGCACAGCTTCCTTTGGAAAATAAGTTGATGAGAAAATTCTTTTAAAATTGAAAGAAAATAGAAAGCTAAAAATGAAAAGCTGGCAGAAGAAATTGAAATGCAAAATTCTATCAGAAACTTGGATACCAGATACTTTCAGATTCTAGATTAATTTTCAAAGCATTCCGCACAATACCGAACGAGTAAAGAATACTGTTTCTTTTTCCTTCAACTATTCGGATGTTTGGATAATTTTGAAAAGAATCAGAAGATAAACCGCTGAAGTGTAATAATTTTTTGACAGATATTATTAAATTTATCAAATTTGCTTTGACGGTTATTCGCTAAATTATCAACTTGAGATTCTGAAAAATAGGTACATTGAATGACTAATAAAATGGCTATGCATTCGATAATGAACGAGATCCACATTAAAATGTAACTTATATACGTTATTTCCCGGGTAAGGAGAGCACGGAGAGTTAAGTAGAGGGATGTGGATAGGAAGGAGATGGGGAAAATTCGCCGGCTAATATCCGCAAAATAAAGACAACGGAGGAACTTGGAGGGCGGTCAAAGTCAACTGTACGGATCGTCGAGTAGGAGCAGCGGAATATCAGGTGAACTCGCAGAGCGAAGTCAAGGATCGAAACGTAAAATAGTCGTAAATCAGTGGAGGTATCCGGAGGTAATAGGTGTAAGCGCCCGGTGAAGCACTAATCGCGTCCCGATAGCTCGTACTAGGGAGCTTATAATCAAGAGGGGCTCGTAAAAGCCTCCCTCGTGAATCTCCCTCGTATTTTCAAAAGCGACTCGGCCTGGGCTTCGGTCTTCGGCCGCCTTCGCCCATCGACCGCTCGGCCAAGCCGAAACCGGACGAAGCCGCTCTGGACGCGCGCTACTTAAAAATACCGCACGGGGTCGCAGGCGGGGGTCGAAGGGTGGTGCACGCGTGGGACACGCGACGCGCCAGACAGCCCTAAATCAATAGGGGCGTGCGAAGTCGCGCCGCGAGGCCAAATCCAATTTTCGCGGCTGTGCAATTGGCGAGGAGTCGCGCCGTCCTCGGCGTCGGGGGCATCGAGGGCCGGGCGGGTGCGCCTCCCCGGCAGGGTGAGCTCGGCCCTCGCGGCAGCTCGAGGCAGCTGGGGGCAGTCCCTCCGTCGATCGTCACTCATTCGGGGTCGGCGACGGCTCTGCGTTCGACGCCCGATAATCAAAGTGCGGTTGTCCGAGCCGAGCTTTGTTCGACCGCGATTTCAGCGCGGCCGCGCTCCGCTGCCTCCGCTCGGCTCCGTCGTGTTTCGCGGCGGGGAGGCGCGAGGGTTGGCGTCCGGCGTCGGGGTGCCAATTCGTGGCTCGGCCCCGACGCTCGCCGGCGAGCCTCCGAATGCCAGCGCTTGTAACTTCGGAGCGAGCGAGAGGGTGGGGCAGAGAGGGAGCGAGAGAGGCGCGCCCGGCAGAACCCAAATGAGCGCGATAACCCGCGAAGCGTTAAATATCTCGTGGTATAATCCGCGCCGTAAAAGTAATATACACGGATAAATAGCGTAGGGGGCGGGGGCCGACTGTTTGCTCGGAGCTACGACCGAACGGAAACCGGACGCCCGCCGCCGACGCGACGACGCTCCGCAGCCGCATTGGAGCCCCTTTCGTCCACAGCGTTTACAGGCGGTCTGCGCCTGTAATACTATCGATCCCCGATGATAGGGGCGAGTGAGGGCGCGGGAGGCCGGCCCCCGGGAGGAAGGGTTATTATTATTCGAGCGATTATTATCGCTTGTTTCTCTTCTTTTTTCTTACAGTCTTGCTCTCGGAGTCTTTCCTTCACCGAGCCTCGCGTCTACCCCCGCGCGAGGAGGCCGATTTACCGTCGGGCTGCTGCGTAAAAATTGACGGTAGCTCCCTTTAATAAAAGGCGATTATCGCTTAAGGTCGATCGTCCTAGAATTGCGTGTTATTAAGCGCTTTTTTCCTCGACATATTGAATTGATATTGGTAGGATTTATTGTAAGTAGGCGGCGCTTTAATTGCGTTTCTCAACTGCAGGAGATACAAATCATTTTTAGAAATCGGTGCGCCCACTGCACGACGCCAAAATGCCGAGTGCAGTTAAAAAAATTACTTTTACTCGATTTCTTTATATTGAGCTTATGGCTTCTCGAGACGCCTGCATTATAATGCAAATGCAGTGGGAGCGAGGTGAATTTATACAAATGTGTAAGACGTTGAGACAACGTCTGAAGAATCATTGATTATAGTTTAAGGTCACGCCATAAAGTTAATTGTAGATAAGATATGACTTATCGAAAAATCGCCGTTTATTTTCAGTTGGTTATTATTTTTATTACAAGCGCTCATAATTAAAGGCAGTAAGGAACAGCAATTAAATAGCATATAATTCCCCGCAGTTTTTATAATACACGACAAAGATTGAAAAAACAATTTATGTGTTTATGAGGAGTTAATTTATGCGCACCGACGGAATGTTTTCATATAATTATAAACTTCAAAAGATAAAACTTTGTATACTTCGGGTGTATGTAAATTTTATTTTCCTGCTTTTGCTCTTCTTAAATAAATATGCACATGGTAAACATTTGCATCATTGAGCATGTTATTGCGAATAATCTTTGATTATTTAAAGCAAAAAATTGTATTACAGACACTAATAATATTTAACATCCTTGGTAAATAATTTGTTAAAAGATAAGAATCCATAAATGAGTAGCTAAGCATTTATCTGATTTGATTGTCTTATGAAGATTCGAGCTAAGCCAATTTAAGCTATGCTCCTCCTCTTGTGGTAAAGGCACGTGACATAGTTACAAGAGAAATTTCTGGTATTTAACTTAATCAGCCACGAAATCCTACTCTGAACTAACTTAATTTCTAGAGAAATTGCACACAGTATTAAAATTTTATAAATTTTTGCAGACGAGGATAATGACGTCTCAATAATAAATCTACTTAAATAATTAAAATTATGAACTCGTAAAGTCGATATTTAGTGTACTTTAACTCTAATGTAAGCATATTTAATTTTTACACTAAAGCTTTGATTGTGATGTTCTTTAGTAAAAATTTGCTCTACGATATCGTACTGGATGTCAAAAACTCGTTCAGTAAGGTAAATCCAGAGGTAAACGCGATCCACTTGGGTATCTTAATAACGAAGTACATTTGATTATCAGAGATCGAATAGCTTCGATTCGCTTGAATTCTATCTCAATATCGATAATTAACGCACTTGCTAATACTTGCCTGGACTTTTTAAATTTAATGAAGAATTTTTCTTGCAAAATTTACCACGAAAAAAAAATTTGAGATCCATTGACGATAAAATCCCTTTGAGTTCAATCGACTAAGCGTATTTCATAAAAATAATTTTTTTAATTTAAATAAATATTTAATTAATAGAATTATTGTAACGAGGAGTAATGAAATCAAGGAACAACCAATTAGCTGACTACATGCGCATGGTAAAGAAAGAGACGCTTAAAATGATTATTACTTTAATGATTAATGCAGATTTCAGAGAACAATAACGAGAAATTAAGTAATTTCATCCGTTTGTGCCGCAGCTGGAATTAGAAGCAATAAGAAGCAACGGACAATAGAGATCATAGGAGTTTGGCTGCAGAATAGTAGCCGAGCTTACGTGACCCATTATTTAAGAAAAACCTGACAAATTAATGTGACTCTTGGAATCATTCGAATGTATAATTATGAAACTAGACGTGGACAACAAAGATGTTAAGATCTAGCTCATGAATATTTCGTAACATTCCGTGTAATACAATAGCTTTAAAGGTTTTATCGTGTTTGACAAATCTAATTGTTACGTGATGTACGTACATGTGATTGAACAGCGAACAGTCCTCTTAGAATTAATAATTGCACGAACGAAGATGAATAGTTAATGGCGATGGCGTTTAAAAAATATAGCCTGACCAGGAATGCGCAAAACGTCAATCGTTCTTAGTAGCCGATGCTTAAATACGATAATTATGAAATTAAAATCTATTTAAGGGAATGGCCCCTTTATTATTGAAGAATTCGCCGAAACGCATTACGTCTTCTTCATATTCCTTTAACACTAAAGTTTTATCTCCTACTTAAAGTATGAATGGGCAGTTTATCTCATTCACTCCAGCCAGTAAATTATTTGTCTGGAGTTTATAGCGAGACCGAGCGCCAAGTATACTTGCCCATATCCTTTAACAGGTAAAAAAAAAATAAATTTCAAGCGTGCAGCAGTTACGAAATTTCTTTGTGGCTGGATGGGGTCCGAGGGCGAATAAATTTTCCCGCCTGACATTTGTCAATGTAAATAATCGAAGGGGATAAAAGGGCGCGGTAACGCGAGCAAATTGGAAACGAGCCCGCGATAGATTTCGGTGTCATAGGGGTATTTGCTTTAAGGATCCATTGGACACATACGCGTCCCGCACTGCATTTGCAGCGGCGCGAGTCTTTTGGCCGACTTCAAAGTCAAACTCTTGAAGAAAAGTGATTACTTTTGTCATCTCCCGACCGCACGCGCGAACGACTCCCAACAAAAGAAAAGGGGAAACAACGAGCAGGAGGTAGAAGAGAGCCAAGTACAAAAAAGGATAGGGTAGCGAAAGAGAGACGTATCCGTTACGTGGCAGCGTCGACGTGGATGCCGCCACGGCGCTTCGACAAAAGCGACTCTAAATGTAAGCGAGATATAGCGGAGAGCAAAGTAATGGGGGAACTAAGGAGAGATGAGAGAGAGAGAGAGAGAGAGAGAGAAAGCGCATATTCGGATAATCGATGTCGCTAATCGCGTCCTCTTTCAAGATCAAGAAGCGCGGCAGCGTCGACTCCCTCGGATTGTTTGCGAATTCTCGGGACTTTGTTGGCGGAGCGCTCGGGCCGGGAGAGGGGGGGGCGATAGAAGACGGGGGTGACGCCGAGGAGATAGCTGGGGCCGGAGGGATTCCGGAACTTTGTCGAAGAGGAGCATTTAATCGGGCGCGCGCCCGTCCTAATGAAGCTCCGCGCCGGGATCTGCGTGGCCATTGTCGAAGCCGCGCTTTCTGCCTCTCCATTATTTTTCTCGGTTATTAAAAAGTCCCCGAACGGGGTCCATTGTGCGCCCGCGCATTCCTAATTTCAGCTCAGACGGATGATCACTCGGCAGCGGAACGAGGACCAGTCGACGGCTTCGGGAGTAAGGATCCGCCGGAGACGAATGTCGGAGCGCTGAGCGCGAGTCGGCTCATCGTGGGAAGGATTGAGCCTCGGAGAGGGGGCTAAGGTGGATCGAGAGGAGCGGCCCTGGAGGACGACGAGGAGAAGGAGCAGTGGCAGTGGCAGGGGGCAGGGGTGGTGGTGCAGAGGGAGTATCCGCCTGAATCGGAAGACGGCCGAGGTCCATCCGGCTGACGCATCTCAATCCGCTCGACTACAGCAACGCGAGCCGCGACTTTATTTGGCGCTTTTGAGCCTGCGCACTTCGTCCTGCCAACCCGCTGGGGTGCATTATATATTTGCAAGGGAGAGTTTCCCAAGTTATGTAATTTTATTACTCCTCGCCTCGTTTGATATTCAAAGGATGAATTTATTTGCGTTTAAAGATGGGAATAACTGATCACAAGTTTGGCCACTGGCTCGCCTGCATCCCTTCGTAATAACTGTCGATGTATTGATTGATAATGTAAAATGTTTAAGAATGTTTAATCAATGGGAGCATACGCGATCGAATTAATTTCTTCGATACCGGCAGCCCCCAAACGCACCAAAGTTCAAAGCCCAGAGGTAAATACTTAATTCAAATGCCTTTCGAGAATTCCTTTGTTAAGAAATCGAATAAGTAATTACGAGATATTGGAATATTGACTGACTTTTTTACCCTTTTCTTTAAACTGCAACTCTAATTGAAATTGTATAAATTATCACTACTTTTAAAACTGTAGGTTTAAATTAATTATTGCCGATTGACTCCTCCGATTGACTTTCCTCCTGCATATCGAGATTCTGAAAGCAGTCGACAATAAGACTCATAATTCGCATAATGATGTTTTTTGCTGTAGCATCGATTCTTGTCAAACCCTTTAGAGTTCACATCTAACTATCAAACAATCTTAAAACATGTGTTTGCAGATACGAGTTTTTCATTTTGATTAAATCGATGAGAACATAATACGCCACTACCTGTAATAAATTGCATGAATAGGAAGTGATCTTTCAATATCGTAGGCTACATTATAAATAAAGTAATAAAAGCCATTTACTAATTCAAGTGCTGAGCTTGGTTTATAACACGCCAAAAACGTATTAACATTAAGCTGTTATCGGTGTGCTTGAAACGCGATAGGAATTTTTTCGTAATTGAATAAATGTACAAGTTTACACGAGAATCCCTCGTAATTTCAGCTTGACAAATTCCAAATTGATAGAGGCGCACAGAGACACGACAGTTAAATGAATTTATTACAACGGCAGCGATACCGGATATTTATACTATCGCTATGCGCTAGCATTTATGAATGACCAACTAATGATTTATGTCGCGCCTCGGCACTTGAGGCTGTTTGCACGCGAGACAGACGCATAGACGGAGAAAAAAGCACTTCGAGAGCAATCGGGCGCATACGTTACCCGTGAATTTTGCGCATTCGAAATATTTTTCGTGATAAATTTGCCCTCCATTTCGCGATGGTCCGGGTGGAGAAGACAAAGAGCAGAAGACCCCCGCACGAAGGGCGAGACTCGAGAGCGAAAGGTCCTTTATCTAGCAACAGTTGTAGCCCTGCACAGAAGGCGCGGCCACGACGGTTTTCTCTTTGGAACTTACTAACCCGGCCGACAAGCCCTAGTAACAGCCTCGACGTTTCGTCGATAATAATAATAATAATAATAATAATAATAATAATGATAACGATGATAGCAATGACGATGATGATAATGATAATAAGGTGGAGAATATTCGCGGAGAGCGTCTCGGTTAAGGAGCTTAGGAGAGGAAAGCCGAGCAGGACGGCCGTGCGAGGACGTCCGGAGTCTCAGGACTAGGAGCGGCGAGGCAGGAGCCTAACGGTCAGGTCGGGCGCAACGGAGGAGAGCGGGCTCGGTACGCCGGCGCCTCGACCCGCTGCTCCCCGAGTCCTCCCCCGGCCGCCGGGGCTCCGTCTCGACCGCGGTAATGGTTATAGCTGCATCGCGTGCAATCCCATTAGCATCGATGCAATTTACCCGATCTATCACACCCTATTAAATGGTTCGCTTTCGAGAGCGGCGGCCACCTACGCGTCGGGCTCGTGGCCGGGGGCTGCGCGCGCACCCTCCCTACCCTACCCCCGCCCCGGCCCGCGCAGAGAGGCCGGCATTAATCGAATTTTGGCGAGATGCCGCCGAGGCCGTTATTGCGCCTTGCCCGAGGAACGGCCGAGAGCGGCTCGGGGCGGGCGCGAAACGCGAAAGCGATAGCGTGAGTCGCCACCGAGGAATAAATCGCCACCGAGCGGCCCGATAATGCATCGGGCTCCACGGCCGGCCGGGATTTACGTCCGACTCCCCGCGGATCGGCCACGGCTCGCGGGGAGGGGAGCCACACTTGCTCGGCGGATGCGTTCTTGCGATCGCACGGGCGCAGCCAAGGACTGTGATTAAGGCCGAGCTCCGGCTGACTAATGGCCGAGTTACCTTTTGCTTAACGGCCACGCGCTGAATGTCATTGAGGCTTTTCGGATTTTTCGCCCTGCATTGATACCCGAGCCGCTCTAAACCTAAGCGCGACCCCTTGCCTCGTTATTATTACTTTTATTATTACGAGGGCCGCGGCTCTCGGCCGGTGGACGCAGCACGACTACGGCAGCCTGTCGGAAAAATCCTCCACTCGACTAATGACAGAGCCTGCCGCGAATTTTTCTTAGAACGAATTAACGCTGACTTATGTTATTTGAATAATCGATTTACAATCCTCCACTATCCCCTACGATTCCCATGAAACGTCATAATAACTGTTGTGTGCCTCAATGGCATCTGAAACATTTTTACACGCTGTTGAAATGTACAACGTTGTAACCGGTATCCCCGGGCTATTCCAATCATTCGACGTCGACAGAACTTTTTGAATCTTTCATTTTATTTTTCAGTCAATGTTAACATTCTCATATTATTTTTGTACCTCATTCTACTTTTTGTCTTACTTTGTGTTTTATTTTTTATTTATTTATTTTTTTTTTTTTTTTCATTTATTCCCTCTTCTTTTTTTATTTATTTTTTTAATTTATTTTTCCTCTTTCAAGAGACGGGCTTCATCTTCGTTTGCTTTTAAAGTAATGCTTATGGATTTTCTTATCAACAAGTGTGTTTTCATAAAGTAGAATGTCATTCGATGCTTATTCCCAGTGTTGCTGAACTTCTTATTTATTATACTAAATATAATTTCGAAATCCACGAGAATGAACTTGAATAAATAATGCCAATATTATAATATGCTTCTTATCTGGCTTGGTGATAAAACTATAAAGTTTTCATTTTTTATTACAAATGCTTTCAATGCGGTTTGTATATATTATCGTGCCGTAAACTTATACGAAAAGCATTTTTAAATATTATTAATTAAGTAAAATTGTATGACAAAAAAATATTTCGTTAAAATTCTTAAAAGCCTATACTACAGGTAGCATATATATATAAAAACTGTTGCCTCTCTCTCTCTCTCTCTCTCTCTCTCTCTCTCTCTCTTTCTCTCTTTAATCTCGCACATTAGCACTGGCTTTTTAAAACTAAAGAGCATAATTTGAAGATAATTTAATATGCATTATAGATAAAAACTTTTAAATATTGAAAATAATACTTTATTGATATAATAATAATTGTCTTGGTTTTTTTGCATTTACAAATGCTTATTAAAGTGACTTATTAAAACTGACAAAAAGTCTTATTTTATTTACACATCACGGAGCATGATAAAAATAGCACTGTGAATTTTCGAGAATGCACAAGAACAAATAATTTCAACTTAAAAAAAATACCAGATGGTCAGCGACAAAAAGTACTTCTAACTCATACAACGGTAGATGTCCTACTGCGAATATCGAACATGTGGCCAAGGCTTATTCGCATAGGGATTGCCGAACGAATAGTTCACAGCGTTTGCTGATTTTTATACTGCCCTTCTTTCGTGCCGTCGCGTTATTTTACAGGTAAATAATAATCACTATGCGCTTCCATATTACAAAAACATCTTACAAATATTGCAATTCAACATTTAACTAATTATTCTGAAGATCGCTTAAATTATTTATAAATCCGTTTTCGAGTAACCGTTACAACTTTTTTTCGTTATTAAAATGAAAGAATGAACCCAATGACTTTATGGCCGTATGCAGGATAAAATTTCTATAATTTTTTGATAAGAAACCGGTTTAAAGGCAGTTTTTCAATTTGGAATGATCAATCCGAATATTTTGTAGCTTTTTTTAAACTATATGAGTTGACACTAGAACCGAGGGGATAAAAAGAAAGAAATACATTTGTAATGATGCAACGATAATTCAATTACCTCCGAAATATCTTAAATAAATTACTTTTTCAGTTTTAGTGGAAAAGATTGATTGAAATCGTTATCATGTTTCGACCTCTGCTTTTTTATTTCGCACACGAGGCCTCAAAGTTAGTCAAAAAATCTTCCTTAGAAAGATTAAGTTTTATAACTAAGTTTTAACTGATTCATCTTTTTTACTTTGAACCGGTTGATTGAACATTATCAACTTACAAAGATTTTACCACTGGGGTATTTTTGTCAATTTTCCAATCCTGTTCCTGATTAATTTAACACAAAATAATAATAGAAGGTTCTCTGTAAATAATTTACACAAAATCTTCCATAGTAGTAAAATACAGGTGATATAATTTTCATTGAAGATTAACCGAAGAAAAACCCTTTTAATTATTATTTCTCCCATACTCAATATTGGACAACGTATAGAATATATATATATAATTTTCTTCAATTACCTTGTTGAATTAAGGAAGGCAAAAACAATAAATAATATACAAAAGGATTCATAAGACTTGTATAACATTTGAAAAAAAAAGAAAATTGATAAAATAATCATAAATTTGCTTTTGCATTTTTGTATTATTAAGATAAATATGACTTACAATTTAAAAATATATTTATGTTTCATTATTATTTTTTAATTTATTATTACAAATATTTGTATATTTTAAATAGTAATATTTTTGAAATGACGAACCGTTAGAATAAATTACGATACTCAGGATTAATTATGCAATCTTAAATAAAATGACCAAGGTTTTCTAGAAATTCCTACTTATCAAAGTTGACGTTCCTCTCAGTTCTGCTTTTACAGGACAACATTTTAAGGAAATATCACTGTTTTAAAACTTATTTCAAATTAATTTGATCATTATCAAGTTTAATACAATTTACATGTGAAGAAGATATAAAGCTATAAATTAATGATAGTCTAGAAATTCTTGGAACGAAAAGTGACGTAAGATCTTGAAATTTGGAATGTAGATTTAAAATTTTTTGGCCCTATATTTATATGTCACAATAAAATTAGCATGAGATGTAATGTAAGAAAACTTGCGTTAGTTGGAAACTGTCATTAATTCATGTATCATCAATAAGTTTCGTAGGCTGTACTTAAGGTTACAAGAGTATAATTACTGTTTTTTTACAAATAAATTATAAATTAAATTGAAGAAATTGCAGACAATTTTTCCCTAATAATTTGCTCATTAACTATCTGGGTTTCGTTGGTAATGAGGATTTTAATGGAATTTTTTTTATAAATTTATTTATAAAATTTATAAAGTTTTTTTTATTTTCTATTTGTAAAGAATAATAAAACCCAGTAAAAATTGCGGACAATTCTGTTGAAGAAAAATTTAAATAATTAAAGTTGAGTAAAGAGAATCCTTGAGTTGCTTGAAAAGAGCACTTATAGAGATAAAGAAAGAGAGAGAGAGAGAGAGAGAGTGTAAGGGACAAGAAAAGAAGGCCAAAGAAGATCCGTCTCTAAAATAAAGGATTTGTTGATAAATTGAAAAGAAAGACAAGCAGGAAAAAGTTGAAGGAGAATTCCGTGTTTACGTTAAAGTTTAGGCGACTAGTAAAATGTTGAATAGAAGAATCGAAGCTCGGGCGCGTAAGTGTGGATCAAGCGCCGAGAAGACTTGCGAAAAGCCCATGTTTACTATTTACGTCCTTATTGTAGGTAGGCGAGCTATTCGTATTTTTCGGTATTCCAAGTTTGGCCGCAAGGCTGGGGCGGAGGTAACGACGAACGGGAAATAGGATCGAGGGGTGCGACCGCCGCCAATTCCAATTCCCTCTGCGGCCGCAGAAGCGTCAAGCCCGAACGAGTACACGGGCAAAACACAATCGTCCTCTCTTTATGCTCGGCGTTATAACCTTATTCCTCGCGTTTTCCCTCGGCGAGGCCGAGGGCGCTGGCTAACGAGTTATTGTCGTCACCTGACAGAATCCCGGCGTATTCTCAAGCACCTTAGACATCCACGGGGTCGTAGGCGTCCCGTAATCCGCTGCGTAATTGCGAACAAATATCAGCTAGTAATTGATAATGCGCGTAAACACTACTGGCTGCGCTTCCAAATACGGGTCTCGACTCCGGCAAATAGAAACAGTCGGACGTGGAATTAGAGGGCTAGAGATATGTCTTGGGTATACGTACATATGGGTGCGTAAATAGGAAAGCGGGATAAAGTTATGGGAGGTGGAGGACCGGGGATCGGTGAAGCCGAGGTGGGTGTATCTGTCAAGTAATCGCCGACCAATTCATTCCACTCCAATCCGATCTAATGCGATCCAATCCCCGTCTCCTCCCGGCCCGCCCCTAACCGCTCCCTCCCACTCCCTCTCTCTCTCACTCTCTCTTACTCGAAGCACCTACCCGACTCTATCCGTCCCTCACCCACCCTGTGGCCCTAGGCGATAGCATCGAGTGCGTGGGTTAGCCGAAGTAAAGCCATCGCCACACAAGCCGTAGGACGACGCCGACGACGCCTGCAATTATCTCGTTACGACTACATTGTGTGCCGGGAGAGCCGTTCGCGGACTCCTAAATTCACCTACCTAACTTCCTGCGTACTGGTGAGTGCGCGCGCGCCCTTTCACGTACGCACACGCGTGCAGCCGCCCGCGCCCACACGCGCGCGCACAAATGGCTGGGCCACTTGCCAATGCAAAGCCCCGCATAGGTGAGCCACGGAAGAGTGGCGGGGGGAGGCGCGATAATGTCGGGGCCCGCCGGCCATATAATATAGCCCGATGACTTCCCCGAGCTCGAGGTGAAACTGCGGAAGCAACCCCTTTCGCCGACTCCTGATTATGTGTCCTAGAGGGTGGTCCCCAGCTTAATCAGCCGGCGCATTGTCAGCCAAGTCGAAAAAAAATTACGATGCGAGAACGAGGCCGACGGGGGAGGGGCACGCGGAAGGGAATTCATTCGGATCCTTTATACCGAAGCGACGGCTGTACACGGATTGCGCGGGTGACGAGGAGCTGTCGAGAGGCCAACGAAGTCCGCAAAAGATACATGATGCGATGCCGCCACTCCCTCCTGCCTCCCTTGCATACGCCGCTAAACCGCCGCGCGCCCCCCCCCCCCGCTGCCCGAACCCCGACCCGCTGACTCTTATTTTGTCGCGCGCCCGAGGCTCGTTACGTTTTTCAGGGCTTCTTATGAAAGGGTCGCTTCTGCCGCAGTCGTCATTTTTCACTCGGCATCAATCAGACCGAGGGGGCCGCGACAGTTGTGGGACACATCGACGCGTGGGAATCCGAGCTTAATTACCGGGTAATTGATTAAGAAACTCACGACGAATGCCTGGTTACGCGCGTAACTTACCGGCCGTATAAGTCGGAGCGCTAAGTTCAACTCGGGCGATGAGTTATTGCACGTGCAAGGGAATCTTTGGGAAAATAGATCTACGTAATTTTGTTCTTTGTCATGGCCCCTTCAAAGTAAACTTAAGGATAGATCTATATGCTTAATGTATTATTTCTGAGTTATATCCGTTAATCGTTGAAGTAATAATTCGTAGTCAAGCGAATTAATGCAATTTGTGCCCTCGTACATAACGCGACGAACAATATCCTACTTCAATGCTACGAAACAATTAAGGTGAGAGATTAATTATTCTTTTTGTACATTGCAATTCTAAGTTCTATAATATTTAGTTATTATAATAGTGTAGTTATTTATTGGATGCGTCTTACGTACGAGCTATAATAATCAGTAATAATGTACAATAACGTATAAGTATAAATTGTCTTACCACAATTTTGACCCAAAATTTAATGTTTACGAATTTGGAATGAATCTTTAACACACTGTAGCTGCACTTACACTTTCTTAAAACACATTTGAACAATAATTTTAATTACAGTAGCAATGGGAAAAAGTAAAATATAAAATAAAGTACCTCTAAAAATTCGTTCTCAGAGTAATGAAGTATATTTCCGTGGAATCCGCATTGCTACTATGAATACAATAAAACCAAATTAATATTAAAAAAATCGATGTATCTCATGAAACGGCTAATTGAATGTATGAAAATAAAAATATTATGACACGCACAAATATGTTAAGTGCGAGACTTAAGAATGGCCTTTAGTTTACGTACTTAAAAGAGTACTTTTTATTCGTCAATGTCTGGCAAGTATCTTTGGACTTTGCATATAATACAGTGTTAGAGTGTAGCTACTGCCAGTTGAGTATTTGAAACGAGCGTCTGCTTTTAACAAGAAAAATATTCTTTCCAATTCAAACAAAACGAACTTTAATTCCATTACCTTATGTTGAGAAATTAAAATATTAAAAAAAAATAACCCACAATAAGACACTGTTTTTAAATCTATATCTGATAATTTTAAGTAACTAGAAATGCTTAAATACCGAATTAAATATTATTGGCAATGGTTGAAAAAAAGTTGTTCATCACGAGCATCGCAGAGTAATACTATATATACTGCACGTGGTAGTAATACTATAAATTAAAAATTATAATTATTCATCAGGCCTCTCGATATATATAATATAAAGTTGAATATTCGATGAATAAACCTTTAATTGTACATACCAATATAGTATCAGATTGCTATCAACAGTAAGACTATAAAATATCGAAGCTCCTGTTTCGCAATTACTTTATTTTGATGAAAAAAGTCAAGAACCCATTAAGTTAGCATTTAAATAGAAATTTTAATTCGTCTATTCTCATTTCAAAGTTAATAACCACGTTATTAGTTCGCACGAAAGTTTTACCATCGGTTTATGTTCATTTGATTATTTTTCCCGTAAAAAACAGAAAAATATTTCCAGCGTAGCAGGATAATACGTACAATAAGCACTCGTACAAGCAAAAACTCACGCAACGTGCATTATAAAAGTTTTTTTAAATTTTTTCTCATCGAGAAAAGCATTCAATTCACAGGCTATATCGAAGCGATCATAGCTACCTAAAATATTGCACGAGGGGATTAAAAGAAAGAGCCGAAGCGCACAGAATACTGCGACGTAAGCAACTCGACAACGCATCAAACAAGAAACAAAAGCTTGAACAATAGCCAAAAAATCTGACTTTTTCGTTTTATTATAATAAATCACGGCATACTTTTCAACTTTCCAAAATATTCCGATCCACGCATTTTTTCGGGGGTTAAGGCGCGCCTAGCTCTCTGGCCCTGTGGGGTGAGGGCGAGAGTGTCGACGGCGAGGGTGGCGGCGGAAGGGTGGGGCCGGGGTGGCTACGCTGGGCAGGAGGGTGGAGGGGGGGGGTCTCACAGCCAGGGCTAGGAAGTAGCGAATAGGAGAGGCAAGTTGCGGCGGATCCGTGTGCGAGCCTGGCGAAGGGCACCTAATAATTATTATACGGGGCGTACTTTTGGTGCTTAGCCACCCTGAGCCTGACTCTATGAAAATATTCAAAAGAACGGACCTTATGGGACTTTCCCATACTCTTAAAATAAACAGAGAGGAGGATGACTATTGCACCGAGTGCGACTCTGAAAAAGTCATAGTCTTTTGTAGACATTAACGGTCCGGTTAGCGTGATTCCGCCGTGGCGTCGTGCGCTATTTTAGCGATTCACTTTGTACTTTGCATAAGTCGCGCATATAGATGCAGTGCACCGGGGAGTATGAAGTGAGACCGGGGAGAGGAGAACGAAGAAGGACTCGCAACCTCGTGGAGCCTTTAATTAAGCAATATTAAAGTTTCGGGAAAACGCTGGTAGCATCGTGTACTCCATGAAATTAAGAGCCCTATATATCTTGCCTTTACTTTTATATAATTAAAAATGCGCGTCCTTTTTCACTTTTGCAGCTTCCTCTTCGATTCGCCTCTTTTTAACTTATTTTTTCTCCTTCTCTCTCTCTCTCTCTCTCTCTCTTTTATTCTCTTTCTCTTGCATCCTTTCACGCATTCACTCATCTTCAATAAAGATCTCTGAGAATCCTTGTTGTCAAATTTATCGCAAAGCTTCCGTAAGACGGTAAATAAAGGCTTAGCTAAATTAATTTCGAATCGGAATAGGAAGCGTAAAATCTGTCCTTACCTTCATGGATGATTTATCACTATATTGTGGCGAATTCTTTAGTTGCGCTCAGGCTGAAATTTTTTCGAATACATTGGAGTTGACGCTGCTTTATTTAATAACATTTTAATATATATTTCTCGAAGGCATTTTAAAAGTCAATATAGAAAGATAAATATGTGAACTGTAAGACAAATGTTTAACTTTATACAGAATTGAGAAGAATTGTCGGACAAGTTTCTTTTCATATATTGCTTAATAAGGTCTTGTGTCCTATAGAAGTGTAATGAAATCTATATTCTTTTCTACAGGTTTCGAGTGCAATAATAAAAGAATGCAGAATGGGGCCCACACGTAAAGCTAATGTAGAAACTAAAACGACTAAGTAAGCTTGAAATACGGTAACAAGCATTTATATGCAAATACACATACGTCGTCCAGATTGACAAACGTAGCACGTTAAATTTAACAAGCAGAACTCAACGAACCAAAGTGCGCAAAAAAAAAAAAAAAAAAAAAAAAAAAGAAGAAGAAAGAATAATGAAGAAGAAAAAAAGGGACAAAGAAACGGGAAAAGGGAATGCCAGTGCCAGCAGGTCAATATTTTTGTTGGTGCGCAGGCGTCATAAAATCTAATCGTGGCCATTAAAAATCTCTGGATGATACAACGCGTCGATAAAAGTCGGAGCTCAATCGTGAAGACGACGTTTGGTCGAGCGCGTTAAAAGTGCCCACAGCCCGATAAAACCGAGTATCTCCTCGCGGTTTTAACGAGTGGCCCGGCGACCCCGACGGCGTCCGCAACCCCGATTGATTCGACCGATGTTTATCCGATCGGCTCACTCGTTCTACTTCGTTCCTCGTGCTCGCCGGCCCCACGGCGGCTGGAAATAAAGACCGAGGCTCCCGCTCATGATGTCGTCGCTCGTGTCCCTCGCCAACCCCCCCCCCGCCCCCGCCCCCCGCCGTCCGGTGCCCCAGGCTGGTTGCCGCCGCAGGTCCCGGCGGGCAGCATCGCGAGCCCGCAAGGGTTCGGGCATGATATCCGCGTCCTGGGACGTCGGGCCGCGCTCGCGAATTTAATTAGTCCCGGCGGCCGGGCGTGAGTTATCGGCCCGGATCAGCAGCTCGTTAGCATGTTTTAATTGGTGGCTGTCAGGCAGATGGACGCCGCGATAAGCCGGCAGCTCCTCCTCACCGATAGGCTGGCCCACGTACACACGCCTGCCACGTAATGGAGCCAATGCTAATGCGCAAAAAATTGGATCTGCCGTGCGCGCTCCCGAGATCTTGTAAGTGCGCGGATTACACTCGGCTATTGTCAATTATCGCTTTGTAAGGGACGTACTTCGCGTCTAGCCCACCCAACTACCCCCCCTGTCCCGCCGCCATTTATCGACCGATCGAGGCTCCGGCGCAGCTCGGCCCTTTTCCACCTACCGCCCAAATCTCGAGAGCTTCCTTTCTTTTCTCTTGGGCGATCTCTTGCCTCGGATATCGGTGACGGGACTCGATTGACCTGGACAGAGCCGCCGAATATACCAATTGTCAAATTGAACTTATTTTCTGTCGGCGGCCGAGCGCTGTGCTCGCTGTCAGGACAGAAATACACAAAAGGGTAATTATTAATTACGAAGATATTAAACCAGTGCCGACGGAGCCTGGGGGATTCAATTCGATTAACTATATTTGGCGTCGGTTTGAAATTCATTGGAATTTGACCACTGTATTCTATAAAGTCAATCCCGAATTCCGAGATCAAAAGGTAAAAATGTAATCGACATTCATAGGCCAAATGCGCTGACTAATGGGTATTGGCCGTGACACGTCAGAGCTCCGATTTTAACCCTCGCCCCAGTCTCTGTCCTAATGAAGGAATTTGGGAATGCGTAAAAATTCTGCTAATGATAAATAATGAAGAATAAACCTCACCTACGTAATATCTGTATTCGCCGTCAAATTCACCCTCCCAATTACTCATAGCGGATATGAAAGGAATTAATACACTTATACAACGACTGCCTTTACTTTCTTTCATCCATGACATTCGTTATTCGTCGCAAAGGAAGAATTCCCAGCTGTGCCAAGTTGGCAAAAGCACTACCCCCGTTCCCTTGCCGGTCCGACCCTTGGAAAACAATGGAGTTCCGTAATATACACAATTCGCCGACGTTAAGACACGAAGACTTTCACAAAGTTTCTCAGCGATCGCTCGTATCTCCCTCGTATTCCAGATACGGTACAGTGTGCGCAAATCTATATATTACATATCTCGATAGGTCTGACGATATTGAACGTCAGTCGAACACACGGCCGGACATGAACACACTCCGGAAATCACTTTTCTGACTCATTGCCTCGACGGGAAAAGTGTCGACGGGGAAAAACGAGAATTTCATATATGGTGCAAATCTTCTCACGATCTCGACTTCTCTCCTCGGTCCCTCTTCACGCCTCGGATAAATAAGACCGTAACAAAATACACTGAGCTCTTCAGCAAAGGAGAGCGGGACATACGCTGAAAGAGGAAAAAGCCTTTTGAAAACTCGACAATGTATAACACGCTTCCTCGAGCCGTGAAAAGAGAGAAAGCGCCGTCCTCGGCCAATAATCGAAAAATCGCTTCACCTCCACTCACTTGCCTCGATGGAATATCGTTCCTCTCCGCCTTCGCCTCTCGCCCTCCTCTCCCCCCCCTCATCCGCCAACAAATGACAGCGCGAGTCGGGAAAAGCCGCGGCGCATTTTCACGCTCGTTTCCAGAGGCGAGCTGCTCGTTCCTCTGCACTGGCTCTCGGCCTCGCGAAGCCACATCCAAAAGTATGCAAACGCACGAGGAGGAAGGAGCGAGAGAAAGAGAGACGATGATGACAAGTGCGAATGAGCGAGCGGGTAACGCGAGAGACTGAGAGAGGTAGAGGTAGAGAGAGAGAGAGAGAGAGAGAGAGAGAGAGAGATATATACGTATATGTATATGTATATATATATATATGTGTGTGTGTGTGTGTGTGTGTATATACAGGAAGAGAGAGAGTGAAAAGGAGTGACAGCGTGAGAGTCAGAGGAGGAGTGGAAAGGGGGTGATCGAACGAGAGCAGAGAATAACAGATGTTGCGTTAAATGGACTCGTGCACGGTACTCTAGCGCCTCGATGACTTAGGGGCTCAGCTGCAGGATGCAGAAGCGAACGAGAGCCCAGGCAAGTGAAAAAAAGGAGTGTACTCGAGAATATCCCGAGGAGTAATTAGTTCATTGATCGTAAGCGCGGCATTAATCTGTGCATGCGCACTAATCGCGCGACGTGTGTAGGGCGCGCGGATTTCTTCCAGAGTTTCAATTTTTTTTTTTTTTTTTTTTTTTTTTTTTTTTTTTTTTTTTCTCCCTCGCTTTCGGCCCAGGCCGATACGGGCACCGCGTTCTCTCCTCCTCCCGGGAAAACAGATTCAGGTCCGATGGATGGCCTCGAGGGCGGAATCGCGTCAAACTCTATGGCGGAGGGAAGGGCCGGCGAAGAAGATACAGAAACCGCGGGGGAAGTAGAAGGCGTATGGAAACCGGGCGACCGGGAGAAAAGTGAATTATATTGTGACAAGGTTTCTCGTGTGGGGTAGAAGAGCCGATTTGCGTTTTATGCCGCGGCCTTCGTGGTCGTGCGCCGGCTTTTAAATGAATCTTTTTGTTTGACTCGCTTTTCGTTATCGTGCTTTAGTTTAAAAATACACACTTTTCCCGTATATATGCGCTTCACGCTTATTGACTTTCTTTTTCAGTTGCTGCTAAGCTTACGAATAATACGCGAACAATGGAGGCGCACGATTCCACCAAATAACACTTGTTTTTCATTGTGAGAATATTTCATTTAAAGCTGCTACTTTTACGTTTCAATTTTTATGGAGACTGACTATACGATAACGCGTGAATTGACATCAACGCATGAAAATACTGATACAAGCTCGAGCTATTACTTCATTTAAATATGACGAGCTCGAATTCGATTAATATTTCTATATTTCTCATTGTGATTTTAATCTTCATTCACACTCCTCACACTCGCTCCGTACTCGTATTGATTTTTAAACTAATAAAAATTTTTCACCTCCGGAAACGAACCAACTCCCCTTCATTTAACTTGCTGTCATTACGACTCAGCAATCGAAAAGGAATTCCCACACTCTTCCAGAAACGACATTAACGAAGAACCAAATGAACTGATCTCTATCCAATTTTGACCATCTGTAGTCCTTGAAGGTTTCGAGGCATGACGAAAAGTCTGGTTTCGGATAATAAGGCTTAAAGTGTTTATACAATTACGCCTCCGTCCGAATAAAAAAAAATTGGAGTGACATTGACATTATTTAATAAGGGCACAATTTTCTTTCCCTGGTTTCGAATTTTCTCCTTGAAAACTAAATTTTCACATGCTGTTTTCATGATGAATCCATTCATTTGCAATTCAACAAAACTCTACATTATTCAAATAAATTTTATTGCATTTTATTGTAACTTTATTATAAAAAAAATTGAAATGTTTTAATAAAAAATTACTAAATTATCATACGGACAAAGAGAATAGAATATATTACTTCGAATTTGGAATTAAGATTTCACACAAAACATATTTGCTCGTCGTGTAATTTGATTGACAGCTCAATTTCAACATGTAGGGCAATGCGACTTATTTCAAGCCCGGAGATAATTATGATTTTTCGAAGAGCACGTCCAAAAAATCTGATTAAAGAGTTTGACGAATGTCCAAAGATCTGTAAAGGGAGATCTAAAAATGTCGGGGCTCAAATTTATTTAGCTTTCTAATATAACTGACAAATATTAATTTGCAAGTATTTGAAGCTATCTTTTTTATATGGTTGTAAATATTAATTCTAAATAAAGATAAAAATTATTAATTATCTTCTGAAACACTAAGAAAAACATCAAAGATAGATCTTTGCTGAAAGCGTTTGCTTTTATTAAGAATGTTTTCGTCAACGTTGGACATGAAACCGTTCCGTACTAAATATAAGCACATAATTATACTAAATATATCTGGGGTTCCGTAAATTGGGTGTCAAAAATTGTTAGATAAAATAAAGTTGGAGAATATTGAAATGTAAATTCGATGAATTGGATCATTAATAACGAGGAGGCGTAACGAGGGCGCAAACAAAAGCGAAATCGCCCCTGTTATCGCGTTAGGCGTTATCGCGATTTCAGGAAAATTGGTTTTGCCGATTTCAGGTCGTTTCTCATGCGCTTTTCCATTTTCGCGTCTAAAAAACAAAAAAAAAAAAAAAAAACACGAGAGCAGCGGCCTAGGCTGAAGGTCAAAGCGGCGCGCTAGTCAAAAATTCTCTGAAGTCCTGACGAAGCCAAAATATTATACGTGTATCCTTTTGTGGGCGTCGCGCGCACCGAAGGAAACGCACGACAATGCCGACCTTGCCTCGAGTCCCGTCGAGCTCGGCACCGAATTCGAATCTCATTTTCCCATCGGTACGCGGCCACGGCACCCGCAGTCTTTGTCACCACCCACCCCCGCCCCGCCATTCCGCACGCCGACCCGCATCGTCCTCTCTCTCTCTCTCTCTCTCTCTCTCTCTCTCTCGCTCCTCTAGAAGCCCTCCAGGGCCCTGGCCCATCCAGCTTCAATGAGTCTCGGCTGGCCTCGTCCCCCTCCCCGCTCATCCACCATGTGTTTCTCATCTCGAGGAGCTGATCTTCCTTCTCGGCGTGTCGAGGTCGAAAAACGACGAGGCCTCGAAGAGGTAATTAAAACTGGGTGACTCGAGTGGAGAGCCACCGGAGATTCGGAACTTTTCTGCGACGCCTCTCGAGGGCCCTCGGGCCGCTGACAAAGTGACAATCGCCAGACGAGGAGGACGTCGCTACCGGGGCGTAGGAGTGTCAGAGAGCGAGGGCTGAGCGAGGGGCGGGAGGCGATCGAGAGCGAAATAAAGAGCCGCCGCGGAAGCTCGGCGAAAGTCACGTGCAGTCTCGTGTTACATTTTCATTCGGCTAATTGTCCCCGAGCCCCCTCGCGTCCGACGTTGGGCTTCCTCGGGCTCGGCGGCAGCCTCCGGGGGCAATCCGTAACGAAGGACGAGGAGGGAAGTGGCCGCGGCGATGGCTAGTTTAACCGCCGAGGAAGCTCCCGTCCTCCGCTGGCGAGTCGCTCGCCGGCTTCGCTCCTCAACGCCCAAGACCTTCATTGTTGTTAAGGACCCGCACACGCGCCTACGGCACACGTCGTCCTCCTGCCGGTCCCTGACTTGCGGCCCATTAGGCTTATTTTTACTCCCCTTTATTATCGAAGAGCCTTTAATGCACGTGCCCAGGGACTCGAGTTGATGACTCCGTGGCGCTGGAGACGCCCGTCGCGATTATAAAACGCTTTCGCTTGTCTCCGGGGATTGTTAACTTATAAAGCGCTCCATTGTTGGCTTTCCTCTTCAGCACTCGATCTTCAGTTTTCCGGCGTTTAACTTCTCTGAACTCGCGGGCTATTTTTTCTCCCCGCGCACGCATACACGTTATCGCTTAATATCTGTTGCCTATAGCTGCAGTCAAGCCTTCGTGCTAAGGTATTTGTTTTCATTTTCGCTTCGCTGCCTCGTCATTTATTCCCTTTATTCCCTTTCTCATTTATTCGTTTACTTTTTTATTTATTTCAATCATTCTTAAGACTGCGATGCTTGTTTCGAACACCTCAAATTTGTTTATTCATCGAGCACGTAAGATGACGATATGAAATATTGTTAAGTGATGATGATGATGAACCAAGTTATGCGAAGTAAAACAAGTTTTCGATTCGTATAAACGTTTTTTATTGTCATGGATGTAAAGGTGAACATTTGTTTTTTATGAGGCAGTCGATAGAAGAGTAATGAAGGCATGTTTTCTACCTTATCAACTGAAATATGTCCAGATGTACGTAGTTAATCGCAATTATAAAAACTGAAGGACTTATCAACTTAAGGTAAATGCATTTGCATCATATATGTTTCATGCAAATGACTTTAATTGCAATTTTTTCTAACGAATAATTCGACTTATAAAAAAAACAATAAAAGTACAGAAATTCGTAAAACAATGACGATTTACTCGTCATTCTGACTACAAAATTACAAAGTTCAAATGTTTTAATACACTACATATTCTAATCGTATCACATAAGTACTTAATTTGTGCCACTTGTGCAATGGTGACCGAGTGCATCTAAGCTATTGACAAATATGTAATAGGTATTGTCATTATCTAAACGATCGTACATCAATTTTGGAACGTTGCTCGACAAGACATACAATTTCTTACCCAATGGATCAATTGTTATGTCATTTGGGAACGACATCTTGTCAGCATCGTGACTAATAAGATCTGAAAAAGAATTAGTTCGTTTAATAATAATGATGCGAAAAATAATGCTAGACTGTAGATTATGTGCGACGGTAGATTAGTATTGGGAATAAAAAAATTAGCTCGCTACAAGTTGTGATTCATAAAATGAAATAATATAAATATACAATAGAGAGAGAGAGAGAGAGCCGCTGACCAGTAGTAGGTTGAAAAAAGCATCAATGATAAAGAGAGCTTAACATTGTTCCAGGAAATGAGGAAGAAGTCGTGCATACAGGATTGATTTATTAATCGGCTTAAAGGAGCTCCAGAAGGAGATCTCGTAATCCATTTACTCGTTACTCTTGGCCCCGGTTCGCCATAAGCCCGTGCACAAACGGCCGAGCGAGCTCTGGTACTTCTCTTGAATGGAATATTCGGGAACAAGGGAGGACTTTGGCTATGGCGAGACTCTGCGCACGGGGCCGTACGAATGCGAGGCGGGTGGGAGGGTCTAGATTACTTCCAGGTCGCAGGCAATTAGCCGAAGGCAGTTGTACTCACTGAAGGTGTTGGCGCTGAGGGGTCCGGCAGTGTTCCAGCAGGCGAGCCCGTGGCGGTTGACTTGGGTGAAATAAATGATCCCCGTTTGCAAATCGATGGCCGAGGAAGTGCCCTGGCTCCCCGGACCCTTCTCCCCCGCCAAAGTGAACAAATAATAATTGTCGCTGGAGGCGCTCGACTCGTTCCTCAGCACGGCCGTGGGCACGGAGAATTCACGGATCGCCGACAGTGCGTGGAAGTACAATGTCTTCGATCCATCTTGGCCGCGCGGCGACACCGCCAGCCCGAACACCCCGTCCGTCCAGTGGAAGTTTATCCCCGAGACGTTGTAGTCGCCTGCGCGCCGTTTTTCGGCCCCAGCCGAGGATTAACGATCGTCCGAGCACGGCGGTTGGGGGAATGGGGGTGGGGGGGGGAGGCAGCAGGAGGCAGTGAGCTTTGGCTTCGGCCCTGCACTCGCTGCACCTTTTCCTAACGGGGCCGCGGGCGATCGGCCTGACGGCCGGGGGAAGGACGGGGAGGGCCAGAGGTGAGCACCGACTCCGAGTGTCGGCGTACCTTCTATTAGAAGTTATACGGCCGTATCGCGTTACCTATCATAACTCTCTGGACATTTGAATTTTACGCGTGCCATGCACTTGGGATATTGATAATTGTCACGGCTAACGGGCATTTTTTATTAGGCCATTTCAATATTATTTTACTTCAATAGCGTCTCATGTTATTAAAGTTATTTATCGTCGATTAACTTGATATAGGCAGGAGTCGCTTTTCACCTGCTCATTTTTTCTTTTTTTCTTTTTTTTTTTTTTTAATCGGATGAATTAACTACCTGTACACCAAGCATATACTGCTTTATTAATGAATAATCAAAGAGTTTGAATGCCCATTAAACTTTCTACTTTGCATAATTCATGATTCATTTTGACTTGTGAAATTATTTCTTCATTAAGTACGCATTAAAGGGATTTCATTTACCATTGACGAAGTTTGTTTCTCATGTTAGGATAAAATCTTAGAATGAAGAAATCATTCCGAAAGAGTTAATAGAATGTTTACATTAGACGCCGATTTTATCTAGCAAGTCCGAATAAAAATCTTGATTCAATAACGCTCGATAATAATACCTTTCGCGTGCGTATTAACGCATGATCGTATGCATAATCGAGCATCCGAGAAAAGTGCCTATGAAAAGTAATATTTGCACGTGCATCCGAATCTACTCGTCCAACGTATTTATTCGCAATCCCGAGTCATAAAACGCATTTCGTTCGAAGAATTCCGCGGTATCGTATGACCGTAAATGTATATATTCTCTTACCGTTCAGAGGATCAAAATGAAAGTAATTGTGATGGAATCTCCAAGAATTATTTTGTGCCCAACTGTAAACAACCAGGCCGTATCCTCCAAGATCAGATAAGTAGGCGTAGGCGTCGTTACAAGAATCTTTGTCTACATCCACGGCAAGATCAGCGAAGAAGGAATCGGCTTTCTGATCCGAATCTTTTAAAGTGTAGCTACGAATTATCTGAAAATAAAAATACGAAACTCCCTCGGTTATGTCCCTCGCGTCAATCCTCCCCATCCTCTCCGTTTTCCCCGTGCTCGCCCACCCCCCTCCCCCATGCGCCCAACTCCGCTCCGCAACTCAGCCTTCGCTCTTCCATGAAGCATCATTTATCATTTCATACTAATACACACGCGCAAATGTGTATCTTAAAATCATTTTTGATATGCTGGATGGATATTAAGGTTATCGATCAATGCACAAGGTTCCTTTTCTTTGAATAATTAATTTTATGCCCCTTTAAAATACGAAACACGATGATTTCTAACGGTTTTCATCACGTTTGAGCCACAAATATTGTCATTGCAATGCCTAACGTACCTTAATGGCAGCACTTTCCAAATTCAAACGATACTTTTGAATAATGTAATTGTTGACAGTATCGTAAAAATTTCATTAAGCTTAATTAAAAAGTGTTCAAAAATATACACTTTTTAAAATATTAATATTGTATTAAACAGATGTACGCATTAAAATGAGGCTTACGTTATTAAAAAGGAATGACAGTATTATACAGTTTGCAGTTCATTCAAAGATTTATGTTACCGATAGTGGATTGTGCTGGTTAAGCAACTATTATGCGTACAAATACACAAATGAAATATAATTTAACGATGAAATACGATTGTCTTATATTCGCCAGACAATTCGATGACAATAAGCGTATCATTAATATTCATGATGATGCGACCGTGAAGCATAATAATTAAGATAATGAGAAAACAAAATATTGTATACCTGATCCGTATTCAGATCAATTACGATGAGTCGTGGTGGTCTGACTATTTTAGTATCGCCCAATATATCATCGATTCCTGTGTCAACGCCCCAAAGTCGATCGCAAGCATCGACCCTCGTACGAAAGATGCTGATGGTTACATCATTGTTATTCGAATGAACATCATTAGTCTCCCATTTGGGGTAAGGGGTGAGCTGCGGAGACTTGCCTTTTTGCGAGACAAGTAGAATTGAAATGCTCGATAATCAAGGATGACAAATTTTCCAGTATGTCGCTCAAGTTATTAGTTTAAAGTAACATTACCTGTAGTTTCAGACATTGAAATATAATTTAAGTTCGCCGGTACGCCTTTCTTCCACCTGGGGACTGTAATGAACATTTTGTCCCTCCACACACTGACGCCCACTGGAAGGTTGTCGGCCTGAATGAAATCTCCGGAAGCGATATATGCCATTCTCATTGATTCATTCGGAAAGTTATAGTCGAGCTTATCCCAGGAGTACAGTATTTCGGGAGGGTGACAGCTGACTGCTGTCAGTAACACGGGCACGAACAGCCACCACATATCTGCAAAATCGAAAAAATTCGAATTATGAATAATCGTTGCATTTCTAGATTACTTTAAAATACACATTCCTCTCTTTTTTACTCTCATCTTAATGATATAAACATGACACTCCGCTACAACCTTATAACAATAATAATAATAATAGTATTAATAATAAAAATAATAAGTAAATAAATAATAATAATAATAATATAAATTAATATATAAATACTACCTATGGTTAAGATCTTGATCATTTTTATGTAAAAGAATTGAATAATTGCCTAGCGATATAACTTTACGTAACCTGGTAATTTAATTACGTAATATCATTATCCTCTACGTTAAAAAAATAAATCAATGTTGACATTTTTAATAACCAAAACCATTATTTACTATCAATTAATTGTAAAAAATTGCTGCTTATTTTATCAAATTAATTTACTGATTAATATTAATTTGCGTTAGGTGTGGCATATAATTATACTAGTACGGCATAAGTGCTTTAATTGTTGAAGTAATTATTAGAGCATTTTTATTATCAAAAACAAATTAAGTTTACCGTAAATGTCGATTAAATTTATATCGAAATACGATAGTTAAAATTATTTTTATACCTTGGAGGGGGGGGGGGATTGAATTTACTATGATTTGAAAGTTCCATAGTGGAATGAAAACAAAAGTTAGCAGTAATAAATGTAATAAAATTTTATGTCGTGTTCGGCGTTAAAAATAAGTTTCACACTGATTACAATCTATATGTTCACAAATGATGCTGAAAATACAGAAATAACGTTTTTTTATTCAAGTTACTTGTCCTGAACTTATGATTTGGTATAACTACTCTGTTACGAACCTCAGGGGAACTTAAACTTTATTTGAATTAATTTTTTTTTGTAAATTGATTACTTATAACTAAAATTTATACGTTTTGTATTCAGCTTAGCTATTAATATACATGCATAGACAATTTATTTATATATTATACTAAACCATATGTACGAAATTTTAAATCTTTTAGTATTAATATAATTATTGAAACATTTTAAATAGAAATGTGATTTTTGTCACTCATTAATCAGCATAATTTCGCGTCATCAACCTTTCCAGTCGAATTATGCACGCTTTCCTCGCTCCTCAGTCAATTGAATAAAATGCTGATTAATGATAGCAATATAGGCATAAATAAATAATGCTTTACTTAAATATTTAAAATATAATACGTTACTTGCATAAAGCATTAACATTTATAATACATTTAAAGCTATTAATAAAAATGACTTAATAATAATGTAAAAAATGTTTTAAATTACATTTAATAACTACTAAAATGGTTGACAAGTATAAATATAAGTTTGGCTTTTGAAATATATATATATATATATATATATATTTTTTTAATGTGTTTGGTGCACAATTTCTTTAAAAATATTGAAAAAATTAATAATGCACTCACAATAATTGCAGAAACATTCATCTACTTTGTTATAGTAACATAATTTATTACTTGTAAGTTTATTTTTATTCAATGGCAGTTGTTTCAATATCTATAGAACATGTTCTTAGAGATACGTATTCCAACTGTATAATTAAAAATCATCAATTATCCATTAATGTACTTGTACTGTTATTTACAAACTGTTATTTTAAAACAGCAATCGTAAATTGCACTTTACATCTATTAATTGACTTCTAAGAATTACGCGAGGCTCCTTTAATGTATTTAATCACTATCGATTGAATAAAATAATAAGTGTTAGGTAATCTACAGTTTTTATTTAACTCTTTTCAATATAAAAACAAATTAAAAGATTCATCTTCTTGCTTTAATATTATCATTTAAATATAGTTTTTATTGCCTGTAAGAGACCACTGTACGAAAGTTGTAGGTAATTCTATAAACCGGTTTCAATCACTTACATGGGTATAAAATACTTAAAGAACATTACTTGATCACTTTTCAACGAGATATACCTTTGAAAATAACAAAGTGTTATTACGTTCGATTTTAGTTTGCCTTTAAAGTTGCGCAAATCATAAAATTGGAGTCAGAAGTCATCAAAATATGTGTAAAATTACAGTTTACATTTTTTAAATATAAAAATATTATATCCATGTGAAAAAATTTAAGTGCAATAATGCAACAAATGCTATAAAACAAATAATAATGATGCCTGTTTCTCCTTATTGCCTTGCTCAAATCTTCATATTTATCAATTGCTAATTTTTCTTCACGATTATTCCTATTTTATGTGAAAAATTATTATTTATAGGTATCATTTACTCATAATGCTGACAGTTATAATTAACTCTTAACTTTTCGCAAAATCACCTGTTTCTATGCAACACTTATATTATTAATCTATTAATACGTTAGATAAACAAAAAACATAAAACAATTGGATAATCATCGTCACGCTATCAATATTGACTGTTTGGAAAAATATTTTTAATACATACATTACAAATCGTTCATTCGAGTGGTTTTGTAGTTAAGAAAGCGTTGACCTTTTACCATGATTGTACTTTAGTATATTTACTTAAAGTTACTTATAAATAATAAGATCCTTATAAATGTAAACTTGTAAATAGATACGATAAATGTGTGTTGCAAGTTATATTCAAGCGGTGATTACATAAGCGAAATTTATTCATAAAAAATTCTAAATACAGTATCTGAGATCAAGTACAAATAACGCACTGGAGTTTATTTATAATAAATGGTTTTTAGAAGATAGAATTTATTCATTTGTAATAATGAATGTCTAGAAAGTAGACGCACAGACCCCACGACGAATATCTATTCCCAAGATATTACGTACATGCGTCATCAACAATTTTTGAACAAATAATTAATAATAAATTTAGTTAATTATTATGATAATATCCATCAATAACATGAATTAAAGTCTAATATTAATTTTAACACTATTAAATATGCAAATCTGAATGTTACTGATAATAATTTTAATTCTATCAAATATAGAATAGTTAAAATTATTATTATTATTATTATTTAGAAACTTTTATAAAACATACGTACTTCGCATATACTAAGAATAAAACTTTCTTACCTTTAAAATTTGATGCTGATTGGAAGTCCGGAACTACCCTTTGATCGAACGTTATATGTTACTTATTTACAAAACTATATTTGTTTATAAATTCATTAAATTCATTATATAATTAAATTTATATTTATTTATAATTCTGAAGAAATATAAGGCATTTCTTAGTTTCCCATTAAGTAATACATTAAAAGCGTACTGTGAAAATCCCTGATAAAGAATTTTTAATTGAAACCTCTTAATTTTAATAAGTATAACAATACATATACAACAAATATATTAAAACTAAAATTCCAACAAAGATAATTCTAAAAAATAATAATTGTCCATTTAATATAGAACTTAAAACTGAACAAAAAAATCATAAATTTGAATTATAAGAGGATTTTGTTAAAATTTATATAAAAATGTATATTTATTTTAACAACGACAAACTTTTATAAACTTTTTATGGATATTATATTTATTGCTAACATTGAATGCAAATAATAATAAATGTACTATATATGTCTGGATGAAATTTATACACAAATTACTTAAATTTTTATTGTAATTTGAAGTAATTTATACATTTGACGGATAAAATAGTAAGTTTTGCAATTTTATTTTACATGAAAGTATGACCTTAAACCAACAACCACACTAATCGTAAATAGGTAAATTATTAAAATCAAATAAAAAATTTAGCAGAATTAGAAATTAAGTAAAAGTAGAACTTTTTATAAAATTTGTTTGCAATTTAATTTAAAAAATCAAATTAATGATATTTATTATTAATTAATATTTTACTTTAGTTTTATTGTCATTATTAAAAAATTAGGTACTTCTGTACTTTTTAAATAAATTTTTTTTAACAACAGAGGTACATTTCAGTTATTCATTTCAACGATTGTAATACAAGTTTTATAGAAAGTATTAATTGTATAAAATTTCATAATTATACGTCTATAATAATGGTGAAAGTTGAAAATTGAAACTTTTGAGACATTAATTAATTAATAATAAAAAATGGTTTTTTTAAATTTAAGTGCTATAAATAATATCATTATTAAAAATTTTGGATAATATAATATTGTACAATAATAATAATCTACTTTACTATAATATTGTATCCAAAATTTTTACGCGTCTTTAAATTGATTAAAGGTCCAGTTGTGTTAAAGCATGAAAACAGTTGTTGTGAATAGACTAATGGGATTAAGTATCAGACCAATTTAAAAAAAAAACTATTCAAGATATGGCCTCAAAATTATTATGATAATATAAATTAGTTTTATAAAGCCTTTGCATAAAATGCCATTTCTAGAAAATTGCGAAAATTCTTACCCATCAAGGAAAAAAAGGTAATAATAAGTAATTAATTCGTTATTGCTCGATAAAATTAATAGATTAGAATGTCCACCTTGATCTTAGACATTAAAAAAGAAAGAATAATTATTATTAATAAGTGAGCATGAGAAAACTATTGAATGAGGTTGTCACAGTATAAAGTACGTCTTATAAAAGCAGCATCACAGTTAATGCTTGTTTTTAATTACATCCGGCTAACGTAGTATTTCTAGCAAGAAACTACTGGCAATTAAAATGAAAATGCTGCTACTATTTCCGTTAATTACACAATTAAATGAATCATCGGTAACGAAAGGCAATAATTGATTGTAAACAATGTAATAATTTTTCAGTCGCAACAAGCGACATCCGAGATACAACATTCGCGTCAGTAACAAAATACGAGATCGTAGCGCTAAAAGCATTACCAAAGGCAGAGTCGATTTCGATCATGGAATTCCAAGTGCCGATTAATTCCACTAAAAAACCAAGTGTAAAAAGATGCACAGAAAAAGGTGAGTGCCCGCGCGCGTCTTAGACATTTTATACGACTTAGTAACTGCCGGCGGTGGGCTTTTCTTATTTCTTTCTCGCGCGCACAGTCCGTGCGCCGGTAACTCAATACTTTTTTCTCCTCGGCCGTTCACGTGCGCATATTCCTTTACGCGATCGTGGAATTCAAAGAGGCACTCGGCCGATACTCACTGACACACGGCGATTCGATCGAGCAGGAGCGAGCGATGTTGTGATAATAGGATTGAGCGAGAGTAAGTAAGCGAGAGCAAGTGGCTCAACGAGAGAGATAGAGAGAGAGAGAGAGAGAGAGGCAGCGAGAAGAAGGCAAGAGAGTCAGAGAGCGAGAGAGCAGTGGAGGAAAAGAAGGAAGATGCTAACCTCCTGGCGAACGGTATAACTCGGAATGAAGGCTATAGTTCGCCTGGGCCCGACTTTATAGCCGGAGTCGCGACTGCATCTCGACAACGTATCGCACCAAAGCCCACGGCACGTGTGTACACGCGTGCCCTGCGATTTAGCGCGCGTGTGCGTGTAACCTGAATCGGCCGAGTCGCGGCGTAACGTTACGTCAACGCTCGAATTAAGATCGAAACTGGATCGGCTCCCTGAAACTCGACGTTTTAAGTGCGTTTAGTCAAATTCGCTTTCCCCGAAGTTCGCCCGATTATATTGTCGCGTACCTCCATTGGATGCGCCCGCTCGTGTGCGCGCACACTCTCTCATTTTGCGCCCAATGATCAATTGAATAATTCATGGCTGGCGCTTTGTTTTGTCCTGGCTCGCTGTTTACGACACCGTTTCCTGGGCGGTCCGACTTTTCACCTGACTGTCAACAATAAGCCGACGCTCCGCTCGCGCCCACTTTTTTGTCAACGATTTTTTCATTATTTCAGCCTGGGCCACGAGTTCCTTCTTTTCCCCAGCGGTCGTCGTTAAAGGTACACTCGGATAATTGCGGCCGAAATCGCAATTCCTCTTTTGTACTTCATTTCCATGAATGCAAAGTGAATTCGAGACGGAAAGCCAGCCCAATCGAAGAAATAACCCCATTTTCAAGACCATCCAATATACATGTACAATATTGCAATTCAAATAATCGATGCAACTCAATTTCGAAACATTGGCGATCGTTATTTTTTTAATGCTCATTGATCCTTAATATTATCTATAGAATGCTATTATTGGGCAATGCCATATTAATTCAAAACTTACCCAGGTACACTAGAGTGTTATGTTAAAACGCTGCTTTTCCACATATTGAAATTCTTAAAAGCCGTTCGGACGAGCGTTCAAGCAAACAAAACTTCAATTTGTACAATATTTGTCGCAACAATTTTCTTCACTTCCACTATTGATAATAAATAAAAAACGATTCAGCCCGTATTGTCTATAAATATTTTATGGAAAAGAGAAGGAATAAGATAAAATTTTCAAAATGAGAGTTCCAAGTACAGGTGACTTATCTTTGTGACTTATTTTTTCATAGTTCATAAAAAAGTTTTTACACGCTTCCTGAAAAAGTTGAAACTTCAATTTGAAATGTTCTATACTTGCTGGGAAAACTTTGACTTCGTGGAGTTATCATAAATAATATTACATTTTTAAACATAGACAAGTCGTTAGAAAAGTGTCCATGATCTTGAAAGCCCTAGAATAATATTGCATAAAACGGCGTCTTCGTTCTATTTATTTTAATATAATGCAAAGTAATTTCTCTTGTCTCTTATGTAAACTTACAATGCGCTGCTAATCAATTGGTTTTTTTATTCATAATCGTCAATGCAAATAATGAAGAACTTTGATTTATATTATTTCGAAAAACTTTATGATTTTTTTATTTTTTATAAAAAATTACTTAATTCTTATACAATTCTTGAGAGTTTTTAATGTTTAAAAATTTTTATATACAAGATAAAATTAATGTATTTGGCATTCGTATTTTCTGTATTTTAATCACAATTTTTTGAATAATTTCGAATTTCATTTTATGTAAATTTGCATTGGTTTGGCACTTGAAACGTACATTCCAAGAAGCGTTTCGAGCCGAGATTGTACACATTCCATTCTACTTATATCTTAATCGCTTATTCTATTGTCCTGGGAGTTACACTCAATTCAGAATGGATAATGTAGATCAAAATTCAGAGACAATTGTTGTGTAACTGTAGGGTAAAATATTTTTCGGTTTTACATTAATTTAACACATATATTTAATAAACGACATGATCAAAAAAATGTTGACGCATGATATAATGAAAACTTTTAATTATAAGTTAATTAAAATTAATTACCAGGCTTGAGCACATAATGAAAACTGAGGATAAGGTGAAACAGCTTAATACGATGAACAAAATATTACAAAGTACAGATTTGTAGAATATATATAGCATTACTCTTTTAATTGTGTCTATATGAAAATGAAAATGTCACCCATACAAGTAAATCTGAAGTTAATAAAAATGTTTAACCGCAATAATAATTGGCAGATTAATTTATTTTACATTTTAATGGAATTTTAAACGAAATTAGTCAATTTCTTTCGTATTTACCAAGAGATTACTAAATCTACGATTGGCAGTAGCCCAAAACGCTTAAGGTATATTGACTATTTCACAATTCTTTTCATAATCTCAATGGTAAAAATGGTAAATATGTTTACCGTAAAGCAAATTATAAAGTTTATCTATTATTCAAATGAAATTTATTCATAAGAAAAAGAAAGTTAATGTAAGCATTTTGAATTTATTTTCAAGTTTTAAGTACTGTTCAAATACATACATCGCCAAGTATCGCTGGAATTTTAGAAAATAGATAAATCTTTTAAAAAATAAAATCTTTTCGTTGACTATAACTATCCCATGATAAAAGTGGTTGATTATTTTCAATATAAATATTTTACAATGAATTACATACAATTAAGTTGTAGTACAATTGTAAGAATAATACACATATAACATGTGTATAAATGTGTGTCTCTGTGTGTGTGTGTGTGTGTGTGTGTGTGTGTGTGTGTGTGTGTGTGTGTGTGTGTATACGTGGTAAGCGGAACGCATTCAATTTGTTGCGTGACTAGAAAAAGGAAAATATCTTATTCCTTTTTAAAAGAAAGCTAGGATACGATAATCGGCAGTGCAAAGATTTATTATAGTTTACCAAACTGTATTTAATACATAATTTGAAATACGAAATAAATACAGGCTGGTTAAAATTATTACGTTTCGACGCATAAAAATCTATTATAACAAGTTCTGAACCATGTATGACTTACAATGCAATTGCCAACGTGTTTCGGCTAATAAAGAGTAAATATCCTCCATACGTAACTACGAAGCTCTACGTACACACGTTTAAAAAAAAAGAAGTCGAGCTATTTTACATGTAGCACAGTACGGAGGAGGATGTACAGCTAGTTTTATGCAAAATAATAACGAAAGTTGTGATTAGCTTAGTTAGAAAATCAGTCCTCTGGTTATACCTGGTTGGCATTGTAACCATTAAAATGGCGGTATTTGCTCCAATTTGCATATTTAATGGACTTGGTACAACGTTATTACAAATATTAGATGGCATCTTGATGCCTATACTGTATTACATGTATGCGTCAATATGTCACTTGGGAGATGCGAATTCTCCATTGGTCGCACAAAATTGGTAACATTTTGGAAATGCCCACTACATCGATACAATTGTTCTTCCACATACATGGAACAGTTGGAAAACTCAAGTTTTCGTAGGCAATAACTTTCTCATGAAAATTTTTTTCTCCTCAAAGTAAACTAATATCACTTTACTAAAAACCTTGCATCAATTCACTTAATCAACACAGAGCAAAAAAAATTAGATAGTTTTTAGATAAAGATATTCTTTTACCCGCATTTTTTAGGTCAGAAATCTTATCCTTTTTGGTGAAAATTGATACTTCGAATAGCTGCTTTTTCTTATAAACTCATAACTTAAAAAGCATATCGTAGAAAGATTAGATAATTTGAACTGAAAATTAAATCTTTCCACGTTTTCTTATTTTAGATAAAATATTTTATCAGTCTTAATCCTTAATATGAGAACATGATTTTAAGCCACGTTTACACTATTTCCAATGATCATTGACACTTATAATGTATATTTGATTGTTAAAAAATGTCAATAATTATTTTTGAATGCAAAAATTAAATATATTTAATTGTAAGGTAGTAACAATGCGAATGTTGTATTACTGTGGTAGATGATTGAATATTTTTGAAATGCAAATATGAAATTTACTAATGATCATCAATTCAAATAACTTAACAGTTTAGACGGTATCCAATGAATAATCGATAAATAATTAATATAATAGAATACAAAAAAAGACGTTATGTACAAAAAAACTATTAAATAAATTTTTAATCATTTATAACAAAAGATAATAATGATATTTTGGTTAAATATATTAGGGCCTTTTAATTTCAAATTTTTTAAACCTTCTAATTCGCTGAAAAAATAAAAGAAAATAAAAATGGTCAAATGTGTTACACTAACAATATTGATTTTGTTATTTATAACTAAAAATCAGTACATTCAGCAGCAGGACATTTTACTAACAGTTATTTATACCAATTTAATACCAATAATTATATAGTGAAAAAATTACATAAAAAATATCAATTAACCATATATAATCTAAAATACAACATTAAAAAGAAATATCAAAATACAAAACTGTAATGGATTAGTATTTTATACCTTTTTTAAAGTGAAACTACTTTTATCTCATTTAAAAATAAGTCTTTAATATTCTAATACGTGAATACGAAAAAAGTCTTGATGTGGATAAGATAAATATTGCCATTTATAGTGGTAATTATAGTTGAATAATTACAATAGTATCAAAATAGTATTAAAATTTGATAAACGATTTACTGAATCATAGTGAAAAACGTATTGGAAAAATGTTACATGTTTATAAACTCGAGATTTAATAAACTCTCTAAACTCCTGAAAAGACAAAAGATAACAGGTAGAGTATAATGTTAATATTAGCTTAGTAGTAGGAATGTCTAATATAAAGTGAAAATTATCGAAATATTCAAATATTATAATTTGAAAATCAACACTGAGCGGTCGAAAGTTGTTTAATAAATGTTATGGTTAATTGGTGTAACTGTTTAGGATAATTAAAGCACAACTTCATAATTTTGAAACAATCTTTACAAAATAGTAATGAACGTTCCTCGTAAACAGTTAATGTTAGATTTATAATATCCAATTGAGAATTATTTAATATAATTAAACAGCATAATAATTGTTTTAGAATTTATTGTAATAGTTCATATTAAATTATAGCATATCATCCCTTTAGTAAACCTTATAGAAATATTTATAAATAATTTCAAAAATTATAAAATTAATGGCTTTTTTAGTGAAATTTTTGTCGACATAGCATTATCTACTAAAAAACAAGGTAAATGAAAATTGCGAGTTAGCGCAACAGAATTTACTTTGAAGAAGATAAAAACTATTTTATGGTTACCGAAAATAATGGTTACTATCTTCTGAAAGGGTAGTAAGATTATCTTAATCATTTTTCTGTGCATGAGTCAACAATAAATATGAATTGCGCATTTATGCGGGATTATTGAAATACCATATACACATTGTATGTATGCATTTACTTTTGTTAACAAGACCTTTTGTACTTAAACGACTCATTAAGTAAGCTTCTGCATTTATAATTTACTTTACTCAATACAAATTGAATATTAAAAATTACTAACCTTGCAAAAATAATTTTTATAATATATTAAAAAAATAATCTATAATAATAACATAAAACAATGAAACTGTTCTAAATAGGCATTTTTGTAAAAAATCTATAAACTTTACTGAAAAAAAATAATACATAATATACTTAAAGATGTTCTTGTACAAAAAGCCTTTATTTTTATTTTTTCTACAATGTTCCTTTTTATTTGTATTGAATGCTTATTAAGAAAACTATGAAAACCAGCTTACCTAATTATCAATGAAATCATTAGAAAATGATTTTTTTTCTACAATTTCTTAATAAAATAAGGTTATTTATTATTTAAAATTAAAATCTGCAAGATTGAATTATTAACTTAAATATTGTTACGTAATCAATTAATATTGTGCGACATTATTTTATATACGATTGCAATATTGATTTAAAATATAACTTGTCTCCATGAAAATTTGCTTTAAATTCTGATTTTTGGAGATTAATATTTTTTATTTATCTTCAAATTATTTTATGATTCTACATTATTATAACAAATTTTTTATTTTTTGAGTTCTGTTTGTTTTTCAAACTTACATTATTCTTATATTAAAAAAAAACATTGAATTGGCTTACAATTAAATTATTAAAATAAGCGTCTTACGTGAAATACAGCCACTGATGATTACATAAATTATTTTTCAATTTAAAATACTTTAATGTAACCAAAATAGGTTGTGTTAAATAGGTAAACAAATTGAATGAATTACATATGCATATAGATTATTCTGTATTGTGTATATACATGCGTAGTACTACTGTATATGTAGTACTTTGTTGCAAATACAATATAAATTATAGTGATCAGTTTTTTAATTGTATTTCATTATAGGATTTGCTATTTCATTCGTCCAATTAAATTTTGTTAAAGAATAAACCATACAGTATTCTATAGATTCAATAGATATAGTCATTTTCTACGATACAGTACTTACGTAAATACAATTAAATTTGATTTTATATTGTAATATTTTTTAAATTCTGTGAATGAAAAGTAACCTTGAAAAACTCTATTGTACACAAAATTTATTTTCGGGCTTTATAATTTCATCCTGAGTTATACAAAAAAAAATCATGTATCAAGGGGAGAGTTAATCGAATCTTTAGAAATAGAGTAACTTGTTTGTTCATTAATATGTAATGCTTCGATTATGTCGAATACCCTCAACAGTGGATTGCTTCATTTAAATCCAGAATCTTTAACTCACTAAAGGCCTTAAAATTGTCTTTTAATCCTTCAATGGATAAACCTTATTTACATTAACTAAAAATGCAAACTTCAAATGTTAATATATTTACCTTAAGTCTTTAATACTAAATGAGTGCTTCATTGGAAAAATTAAATTATAAGTTGGAAGTAGTTTAGTTATATAAGTTTAGTAATGTTCAGAAAGCTATTGTAAAAAAATTATTTTTATCTTCTCGTAATTACGTTTACGTTTTTAAATATGATTTAATAATAGGAAACGTTTAATGTCCAAAAAAAATGTATCGACTCTCAATATAGTATATCATGATAAAGTGTTTTTTACGAATAATAAATTTCCTACACAAGAGTTGAAACATAAATAAATTCCAATTGATTAAAAATATGAGTTACAAGATATAATACTTTTACCATATTTCAAATGCATACCTCGCATTATAACTGAGAGTCTCAATTGCGGATACTAGATGGCGGCTGTCAATCTCTTTCAAGACTGCCTTGCTTGGAATAGAAGTAGAGATGTCTCAGGTTGGGGCCTTACGCTGCCATAAAAACTTGCAGCAGCCACGTCGTCACTCAACCTCCTGTTGCCTCTCTAAGCCGTTGTGCTTTCATCGGCTTAGTATATATATATATATATATATATATATATGTATCTGTCGGGGGCTTTCTTTGCTCACTCAGGTTTCATTGTCAAATCAAGTCTATCTCGCGACTCATTATCTTTGTAGAGCTTTCATTTTTCTCCCCTCTCTACCGATATCATTGCTTGGTTGAGTCTACCTCTATTCAAGCCCTTAGAATACCCCATCCATTTCTGCTACAATATATCACCCCTTGCCGCCAATATTTTCTGTTTCGCTTATACTCTAGTCTATCCCGAAATAAAAAGCCTACTTTTGTTGAAGGATTATTAATATTTATTGTGCTTAAGATTATTAAAAAAAAAAACTTATAAATTCTTATCATACAGTTTTGTGAATTCATCTTAAAGTAAGAATTTTTTTAAATTAAAGTATATTTATATATTACTTTTAATTATTTTCAATGTAAAGTAGATTGAAAAGCGTTTAAACGTACTATGAGTGTACTTCATTTTATAAATTTGTACAGTGTAATATTATAAAACAATAGATGATTTTATGTTAATTTTAAACTTTTAATTATTTAATCGATATTACGATGAATAAACATGTTAAATTTATTTTGAACGATAAATACATTAAACATTAAGGATTTATTACAAAGGCTTACTTTATAAAACAAATTTCATATTTTCAACATCAATTCTTTATTGAAGACTAACTATGAAGTTCGATTCTATTTTTAATGTGAAACATGCGAACAAAATGTTTTAACTACTGTTTAACTGAAATTATTCCTGAATAACCCCTACGATTGATGGCTAGCGACATCTAACAACAAAATCAAGTACAATATAGCATTTGAATGATAACAAGTGTATACGATTATCAGTTTTTTGCAGTTTACAATTACAAATCTGTTTTACCGACAGTGAGTAAAAATTCATTGGATTTGTAATTTAAATGATGTAATAAATTAATATAAAAAAAAGGTATCCGATTTGTTAAAAAACATTTTATATTTACACAAATTGACATAAACTTTTAAAATACGGTTTTTATACAGGGTTATTAAGTCTAAAACTATACATGTTCATTCACGTATGAGTATAATGTGGCGTTTGCAGACTTTTATTGCAATACTTCTACTACGGTTAATTATTGAAAATAAGGATTTCCTATTCTTTTTTTTTTTTTTTTTGTTTTTACCTTTGAAATATTCTTCTACATTAAAAATATCTTCTTTTATTAATTAACTCGCATTTAATCTCAAAATGATTTTCTAAAATGAAAGTCTTTAAAAATTAAAAATGGAAATTCGACAACTGGTACTTTATGGCGCACATGTTCCTATGACAGCAATTATTATACGTAAAAAGTATAATATATGACAAATTTAATAAGTGACTAATACTTATAGCATCGTCCAATGCAATAAATAATTGTAAAAAATATCGACGATTTTTCAGGCACTATGATTTCTCAGTAACGAGTTCGATATATTATAATTTGCATTTCAAAATTCACAAATGCACTTTTTCACTGAAATTCAATTTACAGAGCCATTTCAGCTTCATTGTGGTTTTTACTTGTCTTCACTATACTTTCTGATCTGTAAACAGAAGATGAAGTATCTTGAGTAAAATAACTCAAGCTGAATATTTCATGTACACTAATAAAATTCAATTATTACAACAATAATGTAACTGTTATTTTATACTCACTTTCCAAAATCTTCTCCATCTTGTAAAGTTTCAGGAAGCTCACAGCCTGCAGTTTCTGGTAATAATATACACAGAGCAGCACCGATTAATGGTAATACTCCAAATATTATTGGTGGTAGCCAGGATTTAACAACACCCTGTAAGCATCCTTAAATTAATTTTCACATTTTCTTTCGGCATGCAACATCCTAATGTTGCATTAAGCTCATATATTATTATTGCAGTTTTTATTATGGTTCTAATTGTATATATAATTGATTGGAGGATTTTTGTCTCCAAAAAGTGTAAACAAATTTAAAGTTCAAAGCAAAATTTTAGCAATAAATAATAAACTAATGTAAAATGTGTAAAATGAGCTACCACATATTGTATTAAGAAATTTTTAAATAAATTTTCCCTAAGAAATCGGAAAGTGCGTATTTTACTACCCAAAAAACAATATTATCAGAAAAATGACCTAAAACAGGATCATTATAATGAATGAAAAAAAGTCATGAAAATATTTACCAGAGAAACGACGAAAGGAGCCACCATAGACCCAATCCTCGCGCACATACTACTCGTTCCTACTCCAATATTTCTTATCACCGTGGGAAACAGTTCACCAGAATACAGATACACTGTCGTAAAGGAAACTGACATACCAACGATTCCGAAGCAGGCAAAAACTAATCTTAACCACTCAAGATCTGAAACAAGTTTAAAAGTGGGTTCGATCATTTACCAAAAGAGTAGCTTAACCGTACCTTTTTGTTCTTCTATTCTTGTCAAGTACTACTTACCCCTACTAACGAAAATTAATAAAAGACCAGCTGTGCCCGCGATAATGTTACTCGTCACTAACGTTATTCTTCGGCCTAAGGCATTCATTGTCCACCAGGCCAGGAAATTCCCAGGGATTTGAATTATTCCGGACAGAGCGAAATTCAAAAATATGTCGCCACCAACGTGTCCGATGTATTGCGTCATGCCAAATAATCCCATTCCACAGACAATCCAATTGAAAAATATCGTCAATGATTTGACCCTCATATTAGGTGTGCGGAATAGATCTAGAAATGAAGCTTTGCCATCGGCTTCTGTCTTTTTGGAATTCTATAAGATAAATACAGCTGTTGGTTTGGAGAATTTAAACAATAGCAAGAAATTTGTAGTTGCAGCAGATTTTATAAGTTATCTTTATATGTCATGTCTATTTTTTTTAGAAATCATAGCGATTGAATTTAAACCGAGCATTATGCATTATGTACAAAGTAAACATTTTAATAAAGTCAACGTATTTCTTGGGTTTCCATAACTGCACCTATACGTTAAGAATTTGTTTTGTCTCAGGAAATATTTCGATCTAATTCAATAAATATTATTTCATTATAGGGAAGTTAAAACAAAACATAATATTAGAGTTAAAAGCATAAACACAATAAACCGTTAATTTAAGTTTGAAACAATTGCTTCGATATAGTACCTTTAAATTTGCATACGTACTTTAAAACGCGTATTCTTTTTTCCACTAAATTAGCACTTTATTTTTTATTTAAGAACGTATAATAGAGGAGAGGTCTGAAATATGAAGGCATACCTGATGTAAGCAATGCCTTCTAACGACTTCGGGTATATCCTTATCGTCCAATTTATTCATTTTAGCGGCGGACTTAAGGACTTCGCAAGCTGCTCTTTGTCTACCCATAGCAAGAAGCCATCTCGGTGATTCGGGAACAATCCACCAATAACTCAACAGCATAATGGAGGGTAGAGTCATGGCGATCTGAAGATGCTGCCAATGTCTGAACCAATAGGCAATACCGGCCAATGACATGTGGCCCAAGCTGTATGGAATTTGATACAATATTGTTATGGCAGCGCGCCAACTTTTCCCAACTATTTCCATACCTGTGAATTGTTATTTAAAAAATTGTGCACACAATTGAGGAACAACTTTTAAACGAAACGACTACACGTTAACACTGAATGCCGTACTTGGGCAATACATCAGATATTATCAATAAGAATTATAAGCTTTAAGCTGTCAATTTTGATTTTTAGTTGGGTATTTCGTTCCTCACAGGATACAAATATATTATTGTTAACAGATCTTTTTTATTTTGAAACATAATTGAAATTTTGTTGCAGCAATACTTCGTAATTTTTTAAATGCTTCTAATAACTATGCAAGTTACGTCGAGATGCACTTGCCTTCGTAGAAATCATTGAATAAATTATTCGAATGTAAGAAGTAGTAAATACAATAATTGACACGAAATTCAGATGCAAAGTCAAGATAAATTTTATATAATCCGAAACTCACATATTACATAACTCGTGACCATCGTGCCAGCAGTCGCTAGAGCACTTAAAAATTTCATTAGCAGGAGCACAGGAAACCACGGGACAATGGCACAACCAATGCCAGATGCCAATTGGAGCACAATAGAAACCATCAAAGGAAGTTTTCGGCCAAATCTACAAATGTTAATTATATTGTACAACATTAAAAGGGCAATGAAATTTCATTACGACTATTCGTACTTTTAATACGCGGTCAACGATAAGGTATTTGATGGCTTCGTATGCAGATTACACGTTGAACATCGCAAGTAAAATGTGAATTCAACACAAATGCACATGGAAAGTATTCTTGCAATAGTATCGTCATAATGATATAGTCGAACATATTCCACTTGATTGTTAATCATTTTTTTTTTCAAATAGCTTACATTATTAGTACTAAGCAATTAGAATAATCTTACCTGTCCGATAAAAATCCAAAGGTGATGCTACCAAGCAGAATACCAAACATAAGAATTGATTGTTGAAGGTTTGCATAGTGTGAACGAGAGCATACCAGATTCCACTATATAAAATCAATGAAAGATAAGCTAATTACTTTTTAATTTACAATAAACAATTATTTTTCATTAACACGTAAGTTTAAACACATCAAAAGTTTTAGTGTAAAATACTTTACTAGAAGCTGTTTTTAAAGTATTATTTCGTATTACCATAAGCCTTTTGATTTTAAATATTATGACAATTACAAGATAACAAAAAAATTCTAAATATATATATATATATATGACATATTACTTGTAGTTTAGAGAAAAATATTCTTTAAATGTACCGATAAATCAATCATCAATATTAAACGTTACGGCAAAAACAACTTAATAATAAACTCTTAAAACTAAACCTTTAATAATACATTTTCATTTCAAAGTTTATAATAAATGCTGCTTTTACGATAGAAATTTTTCTAAATATTTAGCAGACTACCTTTTTTCTACAAACAATTCAAATATTGAAATAATTTTGCAACAAAAAATGTACATTTATATTATGAAATACATATATAAATATATACTCGTATATAAGCTGAAAATAACGTTTTGCCAATGTAATTTATTTTTTTCGTATTTCAGGTTTCAATATTTCCTTATGTTTATTTTTAATAATTATTTATACATTCTAATGCATTTTAAACGTGAATGAATTTTGATAAATACATATCAAATAGTTTGTAATGAATATTGAAATAAGTTGTCCATTTAAAAAGTTATATAATTTGTTTAACTGCGCCAGTGAATAATAAACATTTCTGCAAAATGACTAAAACGTACAAATTTTTTTATACATTGAAGTTTGTGATTACTTATAATAAATACTCTAAATACTATGTGCTGTATTTTTTTAATGAAAAACGAAGAGAAAAAAACACTTTTTACCAAATCATGATTTCAAAAATATGTAAATTATTAAAATGAAAAATATTTAATTTTAGATGTGTTCTTTGATAAGGATTAACCTTGCAATTTTCACATAAAATGAAAAAGCGAATAAATTACTTGTATTTAATTTACCAAAGCAATTCTATAGGCGCAAATAGTTGGTTTAGTTACAAAGATATTTGCCGAAATGAGTGCCTTAACATTGAAAATTGAGATACTAAAACATTGGTATAAATACGATAAAAAAGTGGGCGATCTAATTATAGCCACCGTAAGCGATTGGGTAATCTTCGCGAAAAGAAGCTGAACGACTTAAAGCAAAGCTTAATCGGCCAGTTCGCAAATGATTGACAAAATGAAAAATCGCCGACAATCGAAAAGCGCCCGGATGGATTCATCGCAACTACAACCCCATGGCAAGATTCATCCGCATTTCGATGACTCGCATAATGGCTCGACTCTTGGCTCTTCCGGAATGAATTTCATCGGGAAGGCACACGTGCAGCTCAACAATGAGCCCGCGATGCTCCTCGCTTACGTAAGCCTACAGTGGCAACATGAGCCTCGGAGCGTTGGCTCCCGATCGGGTCCCGATATCTGAGCGAAGCGTCGTCGTCTTGAGGTAGCGGCGACACCCTTATTAATAACCCACCTGAGATATTATGGTCTCGGGGAAAAGGCTCCTGTCGAACTCCCAGCGGGTGCACTCGCGCTCGGTGCCGTTGATAAGGACGCGGCACTGGTCCGGGCCCACCGCGTGCCCCGCGGACGTGCAGTTGTAGGCCTGCTTCGGCGCCATGAAGACGATGGCCAGCTGATGCCAGGCGACCGGGAACTTGACCAAGGATATCGCTGCGCAGATGAGGACCTGCCACCGGCCGAGTTGGCCCATTGCCCGCTGCACGGCATCGCTGCTGCAATCCTGATGGTTGCCGACGGCCTCGGCATCCTTCCTGTTACTAATGTGCTTCCCGTTCAAATCTGAAATTAAGACTCGCGGCTGCCTCTTATCCTCCGATTACTGACCCGGACTCTCGGCTCCTCCGCTTATCGGCGCGAGACGCGCCTCGTTGCGACATTGACGGCACTCGAATGCTCTTTTGCTCCACTCCCTGCACCCCACGGTTATCGCTTCCAACCTCTCTTGGATTACCACGATAAGCCACCCGTGTGAAGTCACTTTTTTATAGGCGGCGTCGTTCGGACCGACTCTTGCCCTCGTTCCGCGGCAATATCCACTCCCTCGGTTATTTCCATCCTAGACTCGGCGCGCAATTCGGAACAAAATACTGGGAGCGATAATATGACGGAGTTCCTCGGCGAAGGGTGAGGCGTCGGGGTGGGATGGGGGCTGGGCGGGAGGAAGCCGCCTCAAGCGAATGGAATTATTTACGATGCGATTGATCATTTGTTTAAGCGCGTGTTAACCATATTCCTCATTGCAGAAAAGCAGAAGGAGAAAAGAGCGGTAAAGGATTTTGTTCTAAGCCTTCTGTTACAGCAGGAATTTAGAGCATTATCCTAAACCAACATCATTACTAAAAATAACATACTAAATGCAAACTAGTAGTCACACTTTACTAAAAGCAGACTTCACTTTATTAATTTCGTACAGTCTTAACCCCGTATTTCCCTTTAAAATCTTCAAATATTTTTAAATATTCTTTTGAATTAATTATGAAAATTATGATTTTTATAGTCAGCTGTAACGTTTATAAATTTAATATTTTCTTACAAGCTGCAATAAAGAAATGTGCTGCTTATATTAAAACAATATTATCAATAAGAGAAGGCGTACGAAATGAAATTATCAGCCTAAATAATCGTGTCTATTTTAAAGACCTTTTAATACATTACGAATAATATTTATTTATTATAATACCAAACGTAATATTCTCACACTGTTAGTCTTGAAAATACCATCTAATTTGTATTTAAATATGGAAAATTGTTGATTGGTTAGTATGTATCATTATATTTAAAACGTTAAAAATCAAATTAAGCGATTTCTCGCATTGAGCTATCTACATCATGCAAATATAATTAATGTTAAATGATTAAACAATTTTTCTTTTATTACATTAATACATTTTACATACACGTATAATTTGAATAGTAAAAATTTACGTTTTTAAAAATCATTACACGTAATGTGACAATAGATGAAACCTTCATTTTTTGCGTGAATTTATTTCGTAAACGTATTTGTATTTTTATTATCATAGTAGAAGATAAGATTAACTATTAAAAAAATAGCTTACTGATATACAAAAAACATAAATGGTATAATTTAAATATCATAAGCACCATATTAATATAAGCAATGATCGAAAATTCATGCTTAATTGAACGAAATTTTGTATAAGTAGAATTAGTAGTGAGTATATTCGCAAATTATGAATGTAATCAATAAATAAAATTATCTTTGACTATTGACTTAGATTTGTTGGTGCGATGCTTATTTAGAAATTCAAATATGAATAAAATTATCTACCTTGATAAGTTTACCATTAATAAATTTATTACAAATTCTAATGTAAATAGCCACTAATAATTGAAATGAATAAAAGCCTTTTGATTAAACCGATTAAATCACTAAACCAGCTGCATCATTGCGTACGAATCTTTCTGCATTAAAAATTTCTCTTTAACGATACACACGAACATCTAACCAATGAAAACGAGTTTTGCTTCCTTGCATGTCGTGTTGAGAAGTTTTATACGTAAAAGTCGCGGTGCGGTCAATTTATACGGCGATCGAGGAAAAATGATTTGCGATGCGATACATTACAGCGATAAAATGAAAAAATTCTGGTTGCTGAAAAATGAAAGTCACCTTAATCTACATAGCAATAAGGCCTTCGCACAATGATCAAGACACTAAAAATTGTAAAGCATTTAATGAAAGAGAAGAAAATAACGACTACGAGTCTTAATGTTCCTTTTTTCACTATATTTGCCAGCATGTGCAAAATGTCTATTTATATGGACCAAACTACTTGCTTATTTAATATTTTTTCTATACGCATATATATTTACTGGATTGTACAAAAATTAAGTAAATTAACATCAACCATATTCAGACTACAGGCAATTATAAATAATTGAGTAAATGATGCGTGTAAAACATTGTGCTTTTTAAATGACCATAAAAATACATTAAAAAATTGTGAAATCTATCACATATTGGGAGTAGAAAATTTTGAGACCATGAAATCTAAATTGCATGTCTGTTATATTTACAGCACGACACTTTATCTAAATCCTTTAATGCTTAATCATTATTGCTAGTCACAATTGATTGAGTGTATCCAAATATTCATACTATGCATCATTTTAATTAAAAGCCCGAATAATGATGATTTCAAGTAAAGTACAGTAGATTGTATAATACTATAGGCGATATTGTGTACTAACGATCAATTGAGAAAAATATTACAAAGTATAATTTAGATACAAAGGAATTCTAGAAATCACAAGCAAATACTGAAATAGCTAGAGGTCAGTCAGCTCTGTACTTATTTCTAAAACCAACAACTTCTTAGCTCTCGTTCTAATAAACAAAATCGGATATATTTATTTTAGATATAATATTTAATAGTCACACTAAATTTACGCTCCACGGGCACATGTTAAAGATTTTAATAAATAAATAAATTATTTCATAAAAAAATAAAACACAAAGATTAAGATAACATATAGCTCGAATAGTAAACCTTTTACTATTTTTTAGAAATGTATTTTTGTAGATGACGATTAATATAATTTACAATTTTTAAAATTTAAAAGTCATTTTAGTAGCCTATGCAATTATCGAGGGAAGTATTTATTCAACATTTTCCCACACGATTCAAGTAAAAAAAAATGCGAGCATAAAGCTTTTTGTTGTGATAAAATTGAGTTGTAGCGCCACGCCCATTACCTACATACATAGTGTTTTCACCATACCTAATAAGTAAGCAATTATTTCTTGTAGATATTCAAACGTTATCTTCGCTCATACCTAAACATTAAATTCATGTCCAATGCATGCTAAGTACGTTCAAACTAATATTTTGTAAATTCATCAATACATCCATAGAACAAAAATACGTTTTTTTATTTACGACCAATGTAAACAGAATAAATCGACATGTGATAAGTAGCATAATTTCGGTTAATTTCATAAGCAATTTTTTTTAAAATTTCAGCTCTGAAAGCATCGATTAAAAAATTTTAAATAGCAAGTGTCTCATAAGTGCCGACATGCATTTTGAAATCTTCATAATAAGTGAGAATAATTGAGCAATTTATATTTTCTAATTTTTATAACTTATTCACGCGCGAATTTACAGATATATGATATGTAAATTAAAATTGTTTTTTATTCAAAATTATTAATGTTGGCAACATATTATTAGTAGCTGTAACGAATATATATACGACTCATTCGCATTTTAATAAACGATTTAGAAGCATTTCACTCGGTTCAGTGTCGAGTATAAAACACTTTCATATTCATATTCTTTGTCGTTTGAGAATTTCATTTGCTCTATAGCATTTTTTAGATTACGACATTATTTTAAAAACTATAATTTTATCTTTTTAACCATTGAAATGTTTAAATTGACAAATCTTTAATTAAATGTCTTATGAATTATAATCTATAGAATTATTTAATGCTAGATAAAGATAATAGTTAGTAAATGTAGGTTAATACAAAGTAATTAATACCAATGTAAATTGAAATTTAAATTAGTGAATTAAAATTATACATTTGCTTCTTATCTGATAGCACCATTTGTACAAATTAAGTTTAATTATAAAAATATCAAAATATCATTAAATATATTAATAGAATACTTTAATTAAATATACAAAATATATTTTTTAACAATTTTAACTTATTACAAATATGTATTCTCATATTTTTTAAATTAGAATAATGCAATATTTTGTTTAGCGATATTTCAAAGTAATTAACTTTACTTAGAAAACTATGAAATATTACCTTTCTCGCTATTGTAAAATATAATACATTGAATAGATTTGTTACAGATACGCGCGCGCACGCACACACCCGCATATATATTTAAGTGTAGTATTAATAATCTGAACTGCAAAATTATTTTTTTTTGTAATACAATAATAAATATGATTTGTATTGTGAAATTGATAAAACTATATTTCAGCTGTATTATTATTTAACAAAAAGTTATTAATAAATTATAAGCAAGATCAATAATCTTGTGCAAAAAATCTTTTTGTTTTTAGTGCTTTGCGATTTCGTTGCAAACTGCATTAAATTTATGTTGTAATGGCAGTTAACAATGATTTAAATAAAAATAAAATAACTCAGCAGCTAAATTTACATTATCTTATCTACGTATTAAATAATATTAATGAATATATTACGGTTTCAAAACAGTTAATAATAATATAGATTAAGAAATTTTTTCAAATAAATCTACATTATTCGACAAATAAATAAGTAGTAGAAAAACTATTGCAAAAAATTTCTAATGCAATTTTGTATTTTTAAAGGAAAACTTCATATTAATTCATTGAGTGATGTATTTCAGTGAATTGATTATATCTAACAAGCAGATATTTTCTTTGTAAATACAGATTTCCTAGAATATTATATATATATATATATATATATATATATATATATATATACATATAAATGTATGTACATATATATATTTTTTTTTATTTAGTAAAAGTATATAAGATAAATGAATATTTATAAGGATATTTATTCAGATTGTAATGGTTTGTATTTGATTAAGTAATAATATTTATATAGAATTATGAATGGCTAAATCCAATCGTTAGATACAATTTCGAAAAATATCATTTAGTTAGAAAAAAAAAATTAATTTCTATTAGTTGAATTGAACGATGTGAATTATTAAACTAAAAATTATACTAACAATGTTTATGATAGAAAATGATAATAACCTTCATGAGTCCTACAATTTTATGTTCTTTCAATTAAGGCAGAAATATTAAATTAAGCAATTTTACCTATCAATAATTATCTTTCCTATTCAAATTTTTATTAAAAACGTAAGAATATTTATCAAAAAATAATTTAAAAATTTAACCATTTAATGAAAATTATTTAATAAATATCTGAGAGAATGATTTAAATTATGAATGATTTACTTAAATACATAAATACAGTTTTCAGTGAAAAAGACTAATATGCAAAAAGGGTAATATAGTATATAGGTTAATATAGGCTAAAAGGGTAATATGCAATGCTAACATGCATGATAAAAATCGATATAAAAAATTAAATCAATTGCACATAGTACAGAATAGAAATCCAGAACTCAGCTTTTACAAATATCAGTACATAAATGATAATGCAAAATTAAAAATGATGAAAACTATGAAAAATTTAAGACAGTAATTACGATTTTATAATTCAAGTACATTGAACTAATAAGCTACATATATAATTAAATCGTCTAATTAAGTCTACTGTTTAATTTCAAAAGATAAGTTTTAATTCTTATAAATGCTTAAATCAATTGAAGTTTCATAACGGTTTTTCGCAATGGAAAATATTTCTCGTGCTTTTCCTTGATCGAAGTCCCGTCGAAAACATAAAGCACCCAAAGCTGTAGAATGCTGAAAAAGGATCGTCTACCCTTGAACACAATCATCGAGTATACACGCCTTCGGAGTCTCGGCGTCGCGTTTAAGGACTAAACGAATGTTAGCGAGTCCAGGCCGCGATCGCTAGCTTAGATTCGAAGGGAAGGGTTTCGGAAGTGATCAGGCCAAGATCAAGCCCAAAGAAAACGGGAGACCCTGACATCCAACTTGATCGGCGACGGGGATCGAGCTGAAGAGGAAGGGGGCGGGGGGCGTTCGTTTCACGGCCCCGTATGACTTTTCTGCGGGTTCGCAGCCCCGGAATGCCGAGGTCCGCGACGACCGCCGCAGCAGCAGCAGCACCAGGGATAATGTCGGGAGCCGTGGTCGAGAGCCGCCGTCGAGTGAGCGCGTGGAGCCTTGGCCGCAGCCTTCGGACCACCTCGGCACCCCCCGCCCTTCGAGTCCGCGCATTCACTTTTCATCCTCCTTGTTTTTTCGACTTTCCGAAGACGCCGAGTGCTGCCCACCGGAGGCCGGCTTTTCAATTTTTCAAGCGCCTCGCATCGAGCCGAGGATTAATCGAGCTTCGGCCGTGCCGACGAGTCCCTCCTGTCCTCCGATCGAGCTCCCGCCCCCCCCCTGCCCTGCCCTGCCCTGCCCTGCCGTGCCGTGCCGACGGTAGCAACGTCGCGATGCTCCTCGCGTCCTTCTTAGCTCACCCTTCCCGCCTCCCTCTATCCCTCCCCCCGCCCCCCCGCCTCTGTATAATTATTCAAGATTAACATACCATGTTCGTTGATTTGCAAATTCTTCATTACACCGTTTGCGTAACGCAGCTCGTCGGAATTAAGTATTGTGACTAGGTCGAAAATGATTACGTCGAGTATCTATCTGCAACACAAGAAGTTATTCGATTTTAGACATGACGTTATATTTCAACACTTTTGAGGAGAATCATACTGGCTATGCATAAGCGATAATTGCAACTGAAAACTTTGTCCTTTCACGTCTATCGATTAGTTCGCTACATGGGAGCTTATGACGTTTGTCATTTATTTATTTATTCGAATGATGACGGAACCACCGAGAGCCCGATAAATTTCCAATGAAACGTGTGCTTTTTAATATTTTGGAAATACTCCATTTGATGAATTATATAAGTGGAATCTACGTACTTATAGGGCAAGCATTACTACTTATTGAAATTTGAAGACGATAAAAATTTAAGACTCGGAATGCTGCAGTCTCTGAATTGTTGGGGTACGTCACAGTGCAGCTATAAAAAAAGATCAGTGCTACTATTACTATTGTTATGTATCCTAAATTAATTTCTGGCTATGAATAAACACTGCACTCTGTTTTTTTGCTTAATTTTATATTTGCTTCACGTAAGAAATAAAAGATTTCTATTGGTTTAACCCGCAATATTTTAAACTACTTACTTCATTCTACTAAAAATATCTATTTTTATGTATTCTTAACAATTTTAATACTTTGAAATAAAATTTATTGCGCTCTTCTGTATCGTTTTTGGCATCTGCGATCGTTTTATTCGAAAGTAGCTACTAGTTGAGACATTGAAATGTATAAAGTCAAAAAATATTAACAAACAACATTGTTGTTTTGTAAATTTTTTATACGATTTATTCCAACACTTACTAATAACCGTTGCATACTACGTCGCAAAAGAAACTAATTATATATTAATCTGATTTTAATGTTGAATGATGTGTAAAAAAAGAATAGATTCTTCTAAATCGTGCGTTTCGTGACAGAATCCCTTAAAATGTTCTAGATTTGTAAATGCATTAATTTGACACACTAAAACTTTTTAAGCTAAATATCTTCTTGCTAAACTATTCTTTTAAGCCCATGTATGTAAGAAAATTGTACAATGTCGAAGCATGTGGTTAGTATTTAAGAAGCAATCAGTAATTGACCTTTTAGTTCATTTAGCTAATCTTTACGATACTTCCGCCCGCATAAATAGGATTCATCATTTGTTATGTACGTGGGTCATCTGAAACATCTTGAGTTCTTTTATACAGACAATATAGAATAATCATTATTTATTTATGTAAGCCGTGTATCCGAAATTGAATAATTGAGAAATCAGTAAAAGAAGAAGAAGAAGAAGAAGAAAAATCGATGGATGTAGATGTAGATTAATATGAACAAAGAAAGATAGAGAGAGAGAGAGAGAGCGAGAGTGAGTTGAAGATGATAAGAAAAAGATAATGAAAACTATGATGGTACATTGGAAGTATCTCGGCAGTGAAAAATACATACACCCATAGTAGACGAAGCTTAATTTACATGGCGCGCATATTTGAACAATTGTTGCGCCGACAACAATTAACGACTAGACTGATATTAATTATCCGAGTTTAATATCTTCCGCATTGTTGCGCCACTTGCTCCGCGGAGCCCAATAAGAAAAAGCCCCCGCACTTGAACTGCCGCGAGAAACGCGCGAATCCGGCGAAGTCGTTGATTACCTCCTGCACCGCTGACCGTTAACGCGGCTCTCGCTCGGCTGCTTCGGGGTGGGAGAAGGTGGCGGCGGCTGCGGAGGAGGAGGAGGAGGAGGAGGAGGAGGAAGGGGCCTCGAGCGTTGACGGAAAGCCGGGAATCGGACGATTCGCAACGCAACCACCGTCGCGGACCCTGACATTACACGAAACGTCGCGTGCGAGTAAGCGGCGCTTTCTCAGCTCGTTAAACGCGCGCGTGCCGGGGATTCCGCGACTTCACTGCCGACGAGTTTCACTGCCAAGGAACCTATCCGCGGAAGAGGGCCTGGCCGCGAGGAAACAATCGCCTCTCCGTTACCCGTTAATAAAGCCGTGCGCGTGCGGTCCATCGATGAGGATCAGCAGGAGAGTCATCGGGCCGACAGGGGACGAAAACGGCTCTTTCGGCAAATGACATTAGGCGTAGAATTTCCGATGAAACGCTCGGGAGCCGCGACTCCTCGCTCGAGGCTAATTACAATGTATCGACGTTACGCAACCGCACGCGCACCATGTGCACAGTTGTACTAGCAGTTGCCTGCATCGGTAGCCGCAGCTCGATCCTATGCGTGCAATTGCAATCGCCGCTGAGAATGGCTCCCCGGCGCACATTACCTGCTGATATAAATTATTTAAATGCCCAGACGCAGTCTGCGTGTGTTATGCTGATGAGGTTGTAGAAAAAAGATGTCGTTGACACGAGCAGCGGCTCGTGCAAAGAGTTCAAAAAGTTTAATGAACCTCGCTCCCTCGATGTGGAAACCTGCCTACATCGTAGGCCCAGAGCTTTCTCCCGGCCCGTCTCCCGCTAATTCACCGTCACGCGCCGACTACCTTTTCGGAAAGCTGCCTTTTCCAGCATCCGAACTCAAGGAGGACTAACCAATTTTGTAAACGTCGCGATGGAATTCTAGAGCTGAGAGTTCGAAAAAGCCAATGTAAATTACTTATTTGACTATCGCGGGCAGCAAACTGGCGACCGAGCTCGCTCAATCTATCCGAGGAGGCTCTCGGCAAACAAAGCTGTGCGTATTTAACATTAACAACTTGCTAATTGCCTAACTCCAGTTTCTCTTGGCCGAGAAGTTCTCTTTTTAACTTAATCGACGTAAAAAAGACTTTCGAGCCAGCTCTCGCGAGTACTGGATATCCGACCGGGTGATTTTCGATCCACGAATTGCCTCGTCGTCCCCCGGACGCCCAGGCGGAGAGGAGCGAACACGATCGCGCTCCCATACTTTCTCACTATTTAACAACGGACCGTAATATCTTAACGGACGATCCTCCTCTGCTAATTGCCTAAAAAGGTAGGCTGAGCCGGTACTCGTCCCGATCTTCAAACCGCCTCTCCTGCTTTTCCCTCTGTTGCTTACCGCTTCTTTCTAATTCTGCCTAATTCTTTCCTGAATCCGTTACTCTTATTAACGCAGGATAAATAAAGCTATAAAGCTTGATCCCTCCCTTGGAGAGCTCGGGCCTTCGAGAGTAGGAAGACGTCGATCGGGAAGAAACGTGACAAGACTCCGCACCGGGCGCACCGGGAAAATGCAGCATAGGCCGGTTTTTAATTGATTAGGTATCGCGCGAAGAAGCTCCTGTCAAAGCTCGAATCGCCGGCAGTCCCCGGGCATCGACGAGTCCGTTTCACGGGGAACTAACGAGAGAGGTGAACGCGACGGTAGCGAGGATATCGCGGGGGCTGCGCGCCGAAGCCCCGTTGGAACTCCTCCATGTCCGAGACGTCATTGCGAGAGTGGCGCGATCAAGAGCAGCGCGAGCGACTCGCAAGATAGTCCAGACCCGGTCTCGGACTCTCTACCTAGGAAAAGGTGCCTGCGGTACGCGGACGATCGCGAATGTGTCACCTCCGAGGCCCTCTTCGTTTCTCGCGAAACCTCCTGTCACGTGTCCGCTTGCGCAACACAATGGGCGGCATGGAGTCCGCGGCTCTCGCGAATTAACGACCTTGGGATCGCCGCCGTCCGCGCGTGCCTCGTCTTCTCTACCGCGGGCGCCGCCTCTCGCGAATCGCGTGGATTTCTGCTCCCCCCGAGACTGCGACCCGCCGCATCCTTTCTCCGGCATCGTTGGCCTGAGTCTCGCCAGGACGATGGAGGTGCGCGCTCTCCCAACGGTGGGGTAAAGCGCGATGCTGCACGATGCGGGAGCTGATAAGATTGAGCGATATCGAGAAATATAGATACGCCTGCTAAGCTGCAAAGTTTTGTCCAATTAGGTGCTAAATCACATGTCCGTGCGCGCAAAGCTACTTGTAATCAGTTAATTGATTTATTATCAATGCTCTATCAAATTCATTAAACGGTACTTAACGTCACTCTTCTCAATAGAAGTACTGCGTAATTCTGGGATTCCCAGTCCTTTATAGATGTTGTAAATCACATTTGTAAATTGCATTTCGTATCGAGCATTGAATTTATTCATTAGACTTTGCTATTCAAAAGCGTACCTTCTCTTTCCCTCGAAGGTAAAGGTTCAATTTATACCTTGTTTACAAAATACATAGTACATCGTTAGGAAATAACGTGTTTAATAGCTTGTAATGTGCATTGCAATTAACGCTAATATCACTAATGGTTTTATTGTAGCGTAAAGTTGAGATTCTCACTGGCGCGTTCGTGCATCTATAGTAGGGGTTTTCGAGACATGCGGCGTAATGAAATTATGGCGAGTGCTGTACTAAAATGTTAATCTAGCGCACAGACGCATTTGCATGCAATAAGTCTATAACGCTTAGCATAAAGTTGTATATTTCATTGCGGGTGATACAAGACACGCTCGAATCCGTGGACGGGGCCATTCGCATTTGGATCCCATGTCCTCGGTACTGAGAACCAACTCGCAATCTCGGACAGGGGCACGAATCGTCATAAACCCAAATAAACAAATGGATAACATTGTTTGCAAATTGCGCTCTGCCATTTTTACCTCGCTGCAACAATAACCGCTAAGCTCCAATTTTCCCGAGCATTCCAATGCCTTAGCGAGGCGAGCTGCAAAACGCACCCGTGCGAATTATCCTCTTCGTTTCACAAGAAGCCACCTATCCTTATACAATTCTAATCGCAAAAAGAATTTAAGAAGCGATTTAACGCTGATTACGAAAAGCACGAGCAGACATTGAATCGTTAAAGTAACGCGAATGGTAACAAGTGAGGCCTTTCACTGGCATACAATCGTAAGGCTACAAATTATTTAAACAGTTTGGAACATGGCCGTACAACCGGTAGAGCCAACACATTGAGCCGAGCCCACGTGCAATACACGTTTAATTGGGTACGAATAAAATCCCCGACTCGACGACTCGACGACCGGTGGAAGCTATTCTGTACTTACCGATTCTTCGCAACATTTTTACAATTGAAAATTTCTTCTTTTAATCCATGTACTAGAGCATCGTCCAGTATCCACATCCTTGGCTAATACCCGCGAGCACATATACCGTTAAATCCTTTTATAGTTTCTTAACAGATGTATTTATTAATAGAATATAGAACAGAAAGTATGTCGGTTAATCAGAAACTTTGTGCAATGACATATTTTAGTTTCATTGCCTACGTAGTTGCTTGCTAACTTAAACGATAATTTTTTTTTGGATATTTGATAAATAAGTTATTTAATTATAGCTTTAATTAATTAACCGGATTATTATGGCTACTACCATTACTATTACAATTAATAATCGTTGACATTATTAATAATATTATTGCTAGTGTAATTATCATCAGGCACGAACATACAAAATTGCAAATTGAACAACCAGGAATGAATACAAAATTCTTGAATACAAAACTTGCCAGCGAATTATATATTATATTATATTACTTGTAAACCTTTTTTTTATTTTGCATTTGTTTATCATTGCGGGAAAATTGCAAACTGTGCAATAAGAACTAGCTACGATATCTCATACGTCATTAAAAATTTATTTTTGTAAAATCTACTAAATCTTATTTTCGTTGACTATATCAATCTCTTTTGTACGACTGTAATTAACTTGAGAAAATTAATTTGTAAAAAAATACTAATTTTACACACAACATTTGTCAATATCTTAATTTTTAAATCTACTTAGGCTGTGGTCTTTCCATATTGTTTAATATATCACTATCTTTCCATTTGATTTTAATAATTACTCAATTTCAATAAAGTCGTTTCATTGATAATAACAAAAGCTTTCATGAATTGTAAAAGCATTTATAACAATAATGTTACGTTATTTGTATTGACGAACCATAATATTTTCCACAATGCTATCAAAATAAACTACGTAAAAATTTTTTATATTTATCAGCATACATTTACGTATTTCCCTGAAGTGTTTATCATAAATAATCGAAAGGATAATTTGTAAATTAAATAAGTTAAGCGAGCATTCAAGCTACTTAAATTGATAAATACATATTCATTGATGTTACAATAAAATATTCATTTTGATTAACAATTGAGAAATTTTTTCTAATAAAACAAGAATTCCTTTTTATTATATAATCGAAATTTAAATATGAATTTTATACAAATTGTAATAATTTTCAAATTTACTTAGCTATTCAATAACTGCGTTCTAACGCACGTTTAATCAGTAAAATTTATTGGCTATTCGATGGAATCAACTTATTCCTTTTTTTTGTTTTTTTTTTAACGAGTTTAATGAAAGCCTATACAACAAAGACTCCTGAAAAGTATCATTAAATATTTAACTGGAGGGTACAATTAATAATCGTGAAAGTAATACACATAAATAAATTATAATCAATATTTTGTACGTACACGGAAAGTCTAATATAATGACAGTTAAATGAACGCGAGCGCCTGAAATTGTGTGTAGAAACGATAATAAACATTGCGAGGCGTCGTTGAGTTTCCCGAGCGGTTCAAAAACCTAACGACGCCAATAAAGCCTTAATGAATTTAGAGATAATCCACCGACACGCCCGAAGAGGCTCCGTTGAGGCCCCGATGAGGCTCCGATGAGTCGGTAGTCTCGGTACCCTTTCGTAGCTTTCTTAATGCTTGGGCGGGGCGTAAAGGTACCGACGTCTGATGCAATTTTCATAAAGGCCTGGGACTCGCGCCAGGCATCGGCACTCGGACAATTGCGCGTGGTCGAGGAAATTCTTGCTCGTGTGACGGCGACGATGACGCGGGAATAGATCGGCATTATCAAGAGCATTTCGATACGCCCGAAAATAAAAGACGCTCGTGGAACGTCCAAGGCCCGATTGTTCTTCAGTCTAGTTTATCGCTGCTGCTCTTGGCGCATTGTATTTTTGTCTTTTAAATGCAAGTGCATTTTTCTTGACGCCCGTCTTGGCAATTATTCAATAAGATTACAGCTTGTAATTAATAAGCTCGGCTTTGCGTGTGTGTCCGATACACATTAAGCGCGACAATTGGTCTTTAATGTTTTTAAGGGCATTGGCAGGGGCTCGGCAACGACTGGACGTCACGATCGACGTCTGATTAAAGGTGTTAAAGTGCCTCGCTCACTAGCCAGCAGGCCTGTTATTATTAATTGCTCATTTTTACTACAAATATTTAAAAGACGCTTTATTATACGTAAACTGACAACAGCATCGATTTGAGCGGAATAAATATCAAACCTTGAACATTGCTTTATTTTAATCGATATAAGATTTCTGATTGTACATTTTAATGACGAGGCGAAAAACATCGGTAATAAAGAAAGCTAATATAACAATAATTAGATTTTAGTTTTAAGATACAGAGGTGCACATGGACACATTGCAATATTATTTGTGTGGCACTTTGTTTTCTTTACAAGGTTAAGACTAAAATAAAGCAAGAAAGTCATGAATTGACCATAAACGAAAGAAAATAGCTTAACAGCACTGGATTAGTGCGATATAAAATAAGCCATTAAGTTAATTGATTTAGTTGCACATATTTGACAGCTGGTGCAATATAAATTTATATTGCAATCGAAATTGCAGATTATTTACATATTTACCAGTTTGTTTAACGTGAAATAGTTCTACATCGTTAGACTTTAAATTGCGAAGGTAGAGTAGCAACAGAATCGAAATTAAAAAAAAAAAACAAAAAAAATGTTAATGCAATACAATAATATTATAATATCGAACATTGGCTTGTATCTTAAGAATGTATGCATCTTGAAAAAACTAAAATTAAGAACGTACGATATTATCGTGGCTAGATAATACATCGGCAGCGGAAACACGGATGTTACATTTTGTCAAGAGTACAAGATAAAAAAAACCATAATTACTTATCTCCAATATTACGCCAGACGTCTGATTAACGATTAAAAAAACGATTAAAAATACCATTATTGTGCGTCAAAATTGGTAATGAAATCGGTTCAGACGACGAGCTCGACGCATATAACAATAAAGGCGGATAAAAAAAAAGTCCTTTTTTAAGGTGAGGTGGAATAAGTGACGAGGTCGACCGGACTTATATGCCAGGACACAAGGACTCACCTGCGGTATCTTGGCCCCGAATCGAGCGAGCGGCGCGCACTTGGGCTCGCTATCAGGCGATTCAGGAACGAGAGGCCGGGGCTCCGGTGGCCGATCGTTATCCTGTCGCCAGTGGCAGCTAATTCCCGTGGCGACACGTGCTCGAGGCAGGACTCTGTAAGGACGAGCGACTGGTCGGGGGGGGTGGGGTGGGGGGGCTCGGCTTCGCGGGCCCGGGCTAGTCCTCGTCGGCGAGCGCACCCTGTCACAGGCTGCGGACGGTCGGCCTGCTCTCCTCCAGCTCAATGGGCCGATCTCGGCGCGGCGAGCCTCATCGAGTCCCTCCGTCCGTCCTTCCCTCCGTCCTTGGCTTCTTCCGCGGGCGGCAGGCCGGGTCCCTTGGCTACCGGGGCTGCCCGTATTACATTATATCCTTGGGACCAAGGGGACTATCGCTGCTCGGTGGGCGCAGACGACTTCGCGGCCGGCCACTACTTCAGTCCCGATCGGCGAACGCGTCCACGCGTTCTCTCGTTCTCAATGCGTTCTCCGGGCGAGTGCCACGCGTGTTAAAGCGCGCGGGGGCCTCTCCTCGACACGGGAGATGGAGACGAAGACGGAGAGACGTACACTGACGGACGCTCGGAGAGCCAGAGAGGCTCTCTCTCTCTCTCTCTCTCTCTCTCTCTCTCTGCCTGTATGCCTGTGCGTGTGCATGCCGCTTCCCTAGTGCCCGTATGTGTGTGCGTGTGCGGGTGTGGGCGCGGGTGTGCGAGTGTGTGTGTCACTCTCTCTCTCTCTCTCTCTCTCTCTCTCTCTCTGGCTGCGTGTACGCGCGCGTGGAAAAGAGAACGAGGCATTGAGCGCGGAGACAGGGACGCTGAGATATGGATTGTGTGTGCGCGCATGCGAGAGAGCAGAGAGAGAACGTACTTCATCGGCGAGAGAGAGAGAGAGAGAGAGAGAGACTGCATACCCACACACAAGCACGGGCTGAGGGAATCGCTGTTGGTGATACAAGACGTGAGAGATGGCGCCAGAGGATAAACTCGCCTCCGATCTACGATGCACGTAATGCCATCCGTGATAATTGTCCGCCTATACGACGCCCAGTACATAATTGCATTGCCATTAGCCGCGCGTTCGGTTCAGACGCGGCATCGATTTAACTTCTGCCGTTCGACGAGTTACGGCCCCTTTTCCCCCTATGTCCACTCGTCCGATATGGGGAAAAATCCGTTCCGACGATTTCGAAACGGGTTGCAGGGGTCGTTGCTCGAAGGGTAGGTGCGATCCAGCCATCGGACTTCATTGTTCGCGGATTTCTCGCGCACGACTCACTCTCAACGTGATTAATGGCGACTTTTTTTCTTTTTTTTTTTTTTTAACCGGGCTCGAGAATTATACGGATAATTATTCATGGACTCGAGCTGCCCATTCGCGAGACTGTGTAGCTGTGCAATATTTCATTCGTGCTTGCATTTGTGGCTTTCAGTTCCGTAGCTGCCTTATTTTTAAGCTTAACTTTACTTTTAATTCATATTGCCACCCTGAATATTTGGTAAGTGTCTATTACTCAATCAAATCCGTTTATCTGCACGAAGTGCTGCTGAAACGGCGAGTGCGCATCAAAGTTTATAAATCTATTTGAAAACAATATTTACTCAATTTGCCTGACTCGCCAAATTTCACTTTACTTGCTTGACTTACAACGTTTCGTTACTTCTCGATTACTCGGTTTTATTTCTATTAAATTGATCAATAATTCGTTTTAATAACTATTACTGGCATGCCTCTTTCGTCATTTAATTAAAGTAGCCAATTAACCCGTAAAGGTTTCTCAATACAATTTGAATTTCACGTAATATCGGGAGCAATCCGACTAATTTGTTTGATAAGTTTTTAGAAAAATATTATGCCTTACATTTTACTTATTATCTACTAAGATAGTTAGAATTACATGACGTATTACGAATTTTTTCAATTCATTGGGATAAATTTAAGATAAAGAAAGATTTGTTGAATGGCTTAAAATATAATAATTCACTTGATATAAATATAAGCTTAAACTATTTATTATTTAAATTAAGTAAGAAGCATAAATAAATTTGCATTTTTCAGCAGAATTTTCTGAAATCTTTAGTAATTATTACTCATAGTATTACTTTCATTGAATAAACTATGATTATTTTTCGAATCACTGGCGCATGGAATTTCATCCAATCTTATTTTACCTTGGATGAAATAAATAACGCAATATTCGAGTAAAGGACCTTGTGCGCGTAAAAAAAATATATATTGAAAATTGTGTTCGCATATTAAAACAAGGTTAATTATGTTTTGGTTGATTTTTCACAATCTTTCGAAACGTTTTTCCTTTAAGAGTAAATAATTTTCTAACAAAACAATAATATTTCAAAACATATAAGACTCAATTATTATTTAGAAGTTAAAGTTATCTCAAGCATGTCAGTTTATCCGACTAATCGACAACTACGCACGCGTGAATGTAAGTCTAAACGCAGTTGAATATTGCGCGCCAGAGTTTACTTTATCACCACATAAAAAGAAAAAAAGCTTTCGTATGCACATGTGGGTATGTATGTACGCAATAGAAGGAGCAAAAAACAGAGAAAAGGCAAAAGACAGAGTAAGAGGAGATGCGAGAGAGGCACAAAAGTAAAAATACGAGAGAGAGAGAGAGAGAGAGAGAAGGAGAAGAGATGAAGAAAGGAGGCATACGATGTACATGCATTGCTTGGTCGCGCGATCCAAGAAAAGCTGTTGCAGCCGGTTTCATTAAGAAATACATTGCGCTTCGAGTGACTCGCGATCATTGTTAATGACTTATTACGGAATGAACTAATGCCGCTAGTAATATTTCTGGACTGTTGTCGAATATTTATCTGTCTAGGAAGGATATGACACGTTCGAACGATTGAGGAGCGGCTATGAAATTCTACTTTTGATTACCGATGACGTGAGTATTTATATCGAAGTACGCATGTGTGTATGCAATTACGAATCGTGGATTGCGTGTGCGTGACATTCGATGGGGAATTTCTTCACACCTATTCTACGAAGTTGGACAGGAAAATTAATCGTCGCTCTTCCACGCACAAGAATTCAGTTTAACAAAATTATTGGCCATGTGTATATTAATAAACATTATAAGATTTAAATCAATAGGCGTCAAATTGTAACTATTAAACAATGAACAAACCTTACTTTATTTTATAATAATAATTACATATCCATTTTGTGTTATAACCAATTTATTTCATTTCGAATAAATCCCAATTCTCATCGTAGTAGTAGCGAAATACCTTTAACGGAATTTATATACAGTTTAACAATTTATTTTTGAGCACAGATAACTTATTTACCGATTATAACATTAATTGCATTACAAGTTATATATTTTGTTTCAATAAAACCCATAAAACTCTGTGATTTTATGTAAGACATGAGATTATGTTACTAATAAATTTGATCGAACCTAAAGTTTTTTTAATATTGTCCTATTCTTCATTCAAATTAATGAAAAGTAAATTACACGTATGTTTCAAATGCATTAATAATGCCCGAATATAATATTAAATTACTCTAATGAAGTAATACTAAATAAACAAATTTAGTTATATCCACAGTGTGTATATGTATAATTTAGAAAACAAACAATAATCTGCATAGTAAAAATCCAGCAGCAAAACGTAAAAATCAAAATTAGAACGGAAGAAGATTTGTAAAGAGAATCTAATCATATCAAAAGCATGAAATTAATATCTTGTGTATATTAAATATTCAACGATAATACAACAGACAAGTTATAAAATCGATTTCGGTTATATGTAAATTTGATCCAAATACTTATTGACAAATGATATTAAATATAATAAAAGGCACCTTAATTACAAAATAGAAAAACTTTGTGCGATATTTTTAAACTGCTAATACATCTTTTATTTCGAATTTATAAATTTTGATCAGGATATTTGAGTTACATGGAAGAACAGCTTGGGAAATGCAACTATTGCTCTAACCTCCACTACATGTATTACACTTAATTTGATATTGCCATGCATATTGTAAAAACATATCATAAATTCATCTGTGAATCTTATAATAAACATTATTTAATTAATTGCAAAAGCAATATTAAAATACTTAATATTTCATTTTATTTTAATCCGTAAATATATGTGTACAAGTTCCTACGATTTTAAATATTTTAATAAAATTTATCGAGTACAAAGCATACTTTCCTAATGTAAATTATCGTGTCCATTATTTACAAATTTTTTTTTACTGTTTTTGAACAGTATATTTCTATTTAATAAAAAGAGGCATGTATAAATTGTACATAATCCTATAGTACAAAAGCTTTAATTGTATTATTTTTAAAATTGAATGATCAGTTAATTTAACTTCTTTATAAAAAAAAAATAATAAATAAAAATATAATGAGTGAATGATAATAAAAAATTTAAATAAGGAAACTTCTAATTTAATATATAATAGAAACACCTAAGTTTCATTATGTGAAAAACGGATAAATTTAACAATAAACTAAATGATCGAATTATTACAAATAAGAACTAAATGAAACTCAACTGATATATTTAACGTTTTTGACAAAGTAAATTTATTTCCAAAATTTATCGTAATTTATCTATAATTATTAAGAGGCATCTTATACATTTTATGAAAAATGCATGGATAAAAACTATAAAAAGGTCAGGTAAGTTTTTTAAAATAAAATCTACGTGAATAGTCGCGTTGACTTATAATTTATTAATATTGATATTATTATAGATGATGGGTATCAGTTTACACGTATTATGAATACAAAACACGTATGGGCTCTTTGTAGGTTAAAAAGCATGTCTGCATTGACGTACGAGTGAATTGCAGAAGCTTACTTAGGCACTCGAGATTTCATGTTACTCTATTTTATTTCCTGTCCCTACAATCGCATATAAGCCGCACACGCAGGAGAATCGGGATTTCACAATGCTGCTGTTTAGCCGGTTGCAGATCATAGGGGGAATCGAATGTGCACTGCCTATCATCTCCATTTCCCAACGATTGATTGTACTTTATAAATACACGAATGCGTCCTCCCTTCCAACACATTATTTTCTTTTCGCGATATTCCTAGGTTTTCAAAGGCTTCAATAATGCATTGCATTATGTAAGAATATTCATTGTAATTATAAATTTATTACAAGTAAGATTTTCAACGAAGAGTATTTTTCTTTCAGAAGCCAATCATGATGTAACAATAATGCAGCAATTATTTAATAATACGTGTAGTATTATTTTCATTCTAACATTTATATTTCGATTGATTTATTCCTTGCATGTAAATACTGTTATCCGGAATATAGCATAGGATTTCATGGCCAGATTAAATTATGTAAGACGGATTTCCTTATTTTTTGTAACTATTATCCACACGCATCGACAACGAATGTTTCCATATGTTTAAATTCGAGTAACGATCTTAATTGTTATTTTAACAGTTTGTTATTTATGTATGGTCATCTAAGGAAATGTTTTAAGTACAAGAAAAATATTTATCTGTTGAATATTTATTTTATTGAAGTATATTTACAATCGTTTTAAAACTAAAGCTAAATTATTTTACTTAGCAATTATATAAAATAGATATAATTATAATGCATATCCTGATAATTATATAGTCTACTATCAAATTGACGATTATTTGCTTATTTTCATTTATATTTAATTTTTTTCGCTAGTTATGTATATTAATGAAATAAATCCTGGTGTCTAAGAAGAGAAGGTAATGTATTTTCATTTACAAAACCTGTTGTATTTAATAATTTTTCTAACTATGACTATCGCATTTAAATAATAACATTATAAGTACATAATCATAATAATAGCCGGAAAATAGATTCTATACTTAAAAATATTATTTCCGTAAAATTTTTCAATAAAGCAAACATTTTTTTATTAAGAATTGTACGTTGCTTGTCGTGAATATAAACTGTTTTGAGAAATTTGAAGACGTCATTTGTTAATACAGTAAATATTGATCTTACAGTATTTCACAAAATAAATTTGGATAAAGATAATTATTATTTTTCATAATAATTTCTGTAAAATACTATTTATCCTAATTGTATAAAATTTGGTTATTTTTTATAAATTAACAATGATATAAAGAATTCATAAATTTTTCATCATTGAAAAATAAATTTTTTTTTAGAAAGTAAAACAAATGCATTATATAACAGATAAATAAAAACATTAAAATGAAATCATAATATAATTAAAAGACATCACTTTGGAATTCCATATGCCTTAAAACTAAAATCTCTTTTGAAATACAGCATTTTAACTAACAAGAATTAAATAAATCTTATGTAGTTTAAGAATTTTAATTTATTTTTAATTGTAAATATTACATTGTATTCTAAGAATATGTTTATTAAGAACTGATAGGCCAGAAGAATCTAAATTTTTTATAATTGAAATAAAATTTTGTAATGTTTGACACTTTAAATACATAAAAATACAATGCACCTTAGATGGGAAATATCTTTAATTATTATTTTAGCAGATAAATAATAATGTACATATACAAATAATAATGTACACACCATACGTAATCCTTAATTTTACTGCATATATTTTACTGTAATATAAATTTCGAATGATGGTACGAAGTAACAACTGACAATATTATTATTATTGAATTGTCTAGTGATTTATTAAACGACTTCAAAACCGGCATATAATTTAAATACTTGATAATTTTTTTTATTTGTGAACAATAAATTGTTTAATTAAATGACTGTCTGAGGTAAAGAGAGTATACTTTATTTAAATAAGATAAAGTAAGTTGCTTGCTTGCTTCGAAATAAAAATATTTTATTAAAAGAATATCATTCAAGCTTAACTTGACAAGGTAGGTTTATTTATAAACAACGGCTTTATTCTCATTTAAAATTTGTTGAGTCACGAAACCTTTCACGAAGCACCAATATTCCTTAATAATATGTATTTTTATGAAATAGCGGTAATCCACCTAATTATCGTCTAAGAAGAAATACAGTCGAACATACACCTGAAATAGATGCAACGTAATTGTTTTCGAACATTATTAAAATATGTCTATTAAATTAATCACCTAAATTTGTCAATGCTATGCGAGTAAGTTGACGACATTAGAAAATAATTGCTCTTTCTGACACAGACTCTGTAACTGTCGATGTGCCGCTTACTAAAATGTCAACTAACTTTGAATGAGCGGAATTCCGGTCAAATTAAAGCCAGAGAAAAAGATGGTACAAAATGATCCTGGACGGAAATCTATCAAAACAATTAATAAGAATATTCGAGCTACTGCAGTAGACTTAAGAAACTGTAATTTCATTCCAAAGTATAGAGAGTTTTTCGATTCAACGAAGATAACTAGCGCGAGAACAAAGGGAAATTATCATTGAATACATTATTCATGTGTCATTGTTGAGACGTAATACGCTTATTTCACGTATAGTCTGGGGGCTATTGAACCACTTATTGGATTTACATTTTCCCATTATTAGTTGATTCGTGGAAATGTAATCATACATGGTCTATTATAAATAGCTATTCTCTGTGCTGTAAGTGTAAATTCTAAAGCTACAAGTAAGATGCTTTCAGTGATTCTCTTAAAAAGGATATGCTTTAATGAGATAACTTGTAACCTACTATCTCAAATTTAAATCTAATTGGATTAAACTATCTAAAATTAGTCCACGCTAAGTTTGGACACGGTAAAATATATTTAATGAAGATCTTGCTAAAAATACACACCAGAACTCCAGCTAAAAAAAAAACATAACAAACAACCTATCTTTAGATGCATGTAAATATTAGGTGGTTTATATTTTGCTTATTTCATTGAACATCATAATTGTTCAGTATAAAAAAAGAGTATCAATTTTTTAATTTATTTTAGATAAAATAAAGCCTCCATTGCTTAATCATTGCATGTAATATTCGATTTGATTAATACATTATTTATCTATTTCGAATCAATCTTTACTAGAAATGTTTAGTTGTCATTTTAGATAACCTCCATGGAATTATGATAGTGAAGAATGTAAGTAATTACAATTTTTAAATAGAGATGTCGGCAATTTTCGAATCGAAAGCACAATTTTTTATTTTTAACATTTATTATGTACTATATTTATTATTTAGTACGATAAATACAGATTCCATCGATAATGTTAACTGTCGTATCATAATTTACCAAAAATTTATTATCGTTGACAATGAGATTCTCAGGATTTTTAATCTGAAATAGTTTTTAATAATATAGTCTTTATAATCATTTAAAAGATCGACCGAAAGAAAGCTGAAGGTGGATTTCAGAATTCCAACTAAATAAAAAAATTAAAATTTCCACGTTTTCTGCATAATTTTTTTCTACTTGAAACTTTTGCCCATAATCTCTTGACTGCCTGTTAAATTTTTCATTTGTTTCACCATTCATAATCAACAACTTATTTCTGTCATTTGAAAATTTTTCTTTTATATATAGAAATTTTATATTAGAAATTTATGGGATATTAGACTAATTTATTTTTATAGGCACAGAAAAATAACTTAATTTTTTAGCAATATAAAGAGAATTCGTAGCTATTTTATTTGAATCAATCTTGTAAAATCAGAAGAAAATTTATTCTATTACATATTATGGAACTTGAAAGGTTGAATAAGAACCATAGCTACTATCGCAATAGAAAAAGATTTTTCTAAGTTTTTCAATATACATTAAAATTTTATTACAACTTTCTGTTCCATTGCAGTATTTTTGCAAATAAAAATTACAATAAGTTTCATCAGCCTATTACTCAGTATAAAGTGATTGTGGCTGATTAATGAATGTCACGTTTACAGTTATTAGTTGTTATTAGAAAACTACCTAGCTTGCCAACGAATGAGGACATTTATGTCATGGAAAAAATCAATTATTCTTGCTAAAATATTATAGTTAATTTAACACTATTGATAAAATAGGTTTAAAATTATTATTTAAAACTTATTTACCAAGATGGAATTTCTTTCTTTTTTATATATAAAAATTTATCCTGAAATTATATACTCTGACCTATTTGAGTAATTAAAATAGAAAGAGCTTATAATTGTTATTTAAGAAATGTTATCACTATCGTATAAACTGCGTTATACATTCTAAGTCCACATTCATTTCTGTTAATGGGAACATTTACCTCTCCAATAATAAATTGAATATCCATTATTAAATAAATGACAACAATTTTTCATAGTAAAATTTTTAATACAGCAAAATTTAGTTAAAAAAATTTTAAATATGCATTACAATTCAATCTTAAAATCAACTTAAGCCTAAAAATTAATTTAATTAAAAAAAACCAGTATCAAGCTTATAATAATTGAAATTTTTATGAAATAAATTTATTATGGCAGAAAAAATTAATTTCATTATTTTATTATAATAATCCACGTACTTTTCATTAACATAATATAACTTTTACAATATTTGACCTACAATCTACTCGACTTTTCTACTTTACATCGTAAAACCTAAGCCAATGTAAAAATGTACCAATAGATAGCACCACGATCACCACTATTACTTACATTATTTTGCTGTTTTTAATGATATAAACATATGAAACCAACAATAATTCATTAACCTCCTCTTTACAATAAACTGAATTTATTTTTATCGCGTTACAAATAATATTAAAATCAGACGCCGCTTTCTTTTACTCTAATATATCTATTTATGATTATTATTTTTGAAAAAGTAATAAATGGTAAAAGTCGGAAAATAAAATAGTAAAACATAAGATAAAAAGAATGTTTTATACACGTTAAAAAAAATCACAATAATTCATACCTACATATAATACAGCATCCTTATAAAATTACATACTAGAATAAATTTCTATACATTTGATTTAATGAAAATTAATTTTCCAAAGTATGCTAAATGATGTATACACATTTTTATAACCATTCTAGTATTATAAACTCTGAAAATTTATTTTAGTGCAAATAAAATTAATATTGTCTATGACGAATTTTTGCTCACTTTTACTAATCTCAAAGACACGATGAATTTCAAAGTTTATTTTAGTAATAATTCGAAACATGAACTTGATTTATTTGATAAGAAAAATACATGCTGCTTAGGTATGAAATAATATTATGTGACGCAAGTATCATGTGTTTACTTTCATTGGGGATGAATGGTTTCTATTTAAATGTTAATATGTCAATTATATTTAATTCATTCATGACTGTTGTTTTAGCAGCAATTGTTTTTCAAGTTAAAATTATTTATGCCATTATGTGTTACATCAATAGTACTACATTTTGATAACTACCATAATTTAATTTAATATTATATTATATATTATTTATAAATAACGTATAAAATAATAATACAATGAATATAAAAAGGAACATTAATTTTTTTTACTTAATCTCTAAATAATTATATATTCTGTCGTATGATAAAAAATTAATTTTATTTAACTTAAATCAAATTAAAATTGTTTTTTATTCAATGAGTCAATGTAAAATAGTTGTAAATTTAAGCAATTATCTCAATTTAGAGGTAAGCATACAAATATTAGATAAGACTTTCTTCTTGAAATCTGAGGATATAAAGAGCCAAAAATTTCCATGATTTGTTAGCACTTTCATTATATCTGCCAAACAATACATGAGACTGTTTTAGGCAAAATGCAAGGTAAGACATAATCAAACTATATTGATTATAATAATTGAATTAAGTTAAAAAACCATTTATTTATGTTAAATTAATTAATACACAAACTTAGCCTTAGTTAAAATAGTTAAATCATTTAAATTTCATTGTTAAGTTACTCATTTAACTAATAATAGTATCATAATTTTGCTGTAATTTTAATTTTTATATTAGTATATTTAAATGCCTAATTATAATCAATACTATGAATAATATTTTCATTTTTATCAAATATTTTTGTCATCAATTTTTCAGTAATTTTACAGCTGTTAAAAAGAAATATTAAAATAGGAAATTAATATATAATTTAAGTTTTAATTTTTAAAATAATAAAATGTCAAATAATATATGTTTCTTGATGTTTCTCTAAAAGTGTATGTACACCAAATTATATCGTTACGTATCCTACAACATATAATTAACAATCATTAATTTTTTAGACGATAGGTACGTTATAATTTTTTAAATCATACGACAACTGTAAATAATCCTTTAAATAATGTTTTAGCTACATACATATTTACAAGAAATGATAAAATTTTATTACAATCAAAATCATAAAAAATTTTTTGTTTTTAAAACTTTTGTACAACTACTTTTTCCATATATGCATAAAAAACATTTTTTATACAGGATTCGTACCTAAAATGTTACTTTGAAGGATCAAAATTGATTGTGTAATTAATATATGAAAAAATATCAATAGACCAATATTTATTTATATATAATACATTTTTATATATTTAATATATATATATATATATATGTGTGTGTGTGAACTATTTATAAAATTGTTACTATTATTAAATCAGTCTTATAATATTGAAATAAAAGAAAACATTTCAAGAACCTAATCTTAATAAAATCATATAATGAATCTTATTATCTGTTATTTCAAACGTGTTACATAATGATTGTTATACAATTTAAGAAAAGAAAAAAATCAGTTATCAATTTGTTAATATTTGCTTTAATTTACTGAAAAATAAACAAATAAACTAATAAAAATTTATTTTGATCATTAGTATTTCTATTCTGAATTAATTATGTATATTTAAAAAAAAAAAATTGTATGTTCTAGTGGCCATATTTTTATTCTTGGCATCAATTATTTGTGCCGCCTTTGGATCTTCTTTGAATTTTCGTAAAAACGATGATGTTTCGAGTTCAGAGTTAAATGGACTTCAAGCAAATGAAAAAAGGTTGAAAGAAGTCTATCACTACGTTACTCAAAAAGATGCTGCAGAAAAAGATAATCAAAACTCCTTATTGGAAAAAAACTTTGACTCTGCAAATAAGAATTTAAATAGTGATGACGACAGTAAATATTCGCATGAAAATATTGACTCGATTGAGAGTAATGAAAGCAACGATTCTAGTAACAACTATAATAATGATTCCGATGAACAGTCTCAGGAAAAAAAACAAAGACTTGTTTCTGTTGAAGAGAATCACACTAAATACAGTGAAGAATATTCCGATTTATTAGGGTCTGGTAATTTAGGGGGTCCAAGTTCAGACGTTGGAGATCTGAATTTACAACTTTTATCTAAATTAGATACAAGCAACGGTATTGAAAGATTGAATGAAAATTTCGAATTTTTAGACTTCGTTCAGCATAATTTTCTTGTTGAACATTTTGATACAGAACACCACAAACTAAGACATTATTTAACTGTAGTAGCTTATGAAGAATGGAAAGAAGTGGGAAGACTTGTAAAATCATTATTAATTGACAATTATAAACATATTCAAGAAATAATTCACGAGAAGATTTTAACAAAAGAAAATGTAGCTCGTGAAGATATTGCAAAACTAAAGAAGCATATTTCTAAATTATATTTCGAACTAAAAAGGAATATTACTGAAATAATAAAATCAGCAAAAGCGAAATTCATGGAAGAAGTTCATAAATTACAAGTAGATTTTTATAAAATTTACGTAGCTCTAAAAAAAGATATTGCTAAAGTAAAGGACGAAGTACATTATAAAATAGAGGAATTTAAATACGAAGTCGCTCATATCATTGATGAGCTTATTTCCAAATTGGAACATATCTCAGCTTCATTAACGACCCATACACCATTAATTTCTACTCATGAAAGCTCAACCTTGGTTATCCTTGAAAAGTCCACTGCAAATCCAATAGTACATGATGAAGGTATTGCATCGTTTACAACTTCTAAACCGAAAAATTCATCGATTACATTTGCAGGTATAAATTTTTTTTATCAATTGAAAGATAGTACTCACTTTTGACAATAAACATTATATAATATTATAAAAAAGGTAAGAATAAATGAGGAAAAAGTTAAGTTAATAATTATTTACTATTTATTAGGACATAATTTTAATATGCTTTAAATTTAATTTAATAAACATTAGCCATTACTACTTAATTCTATATTATTTTGTATACACAGTAAATATGGTTTATATTTATCAATTCAATAAAATTTCATCGATAGATTTACGAAAATGCAGAAATTTATAAGATTGCAGTAAACAATAAGTATGTATGACCAATAATAATGTTCTTAAAATATAATAGCTGCTAAAGTAAGTTCTGAATTTGAATTTTTAAATGAGATTTCTACCGTAATAAAAAAATTACAAAATGAACGTTACGAGCGAATTTACAAAAATAAAAAATCCATTTTTATTGATTTAAAATTTTACTTACAATTCATAAATTATTAATAGCTTTTCTGAATTATTATGCATAAATACATAAGACCTATCATATTATTATGTTTTTTATAATGTTTATTTATTTATTAATAAAATTATTTCATAAATCTACACACTCAAAAACTTCTTTTATCAGATGTTCAGGAAAAATTGACTACACCAAAAAGTCTTTCCTTCACAACCAAATTAAACGATGCGACGATCGGTAATGATTCGACTATTACAGAATACATATATTACATGACAAATATATATTCAAAAAAATATACTAGAATTAATTTTCCAACAGAAGTAACGAATGCACCTTCAGTAACAACTGATGAGAAGGAGCCAAAAACTACTGGAGCGGAAGAATCTTTTACGACCTCGCATTTTTTTACCACAGAATCAATTCATACAACAGAATATTCCGCAACTACACTGGACTTAATTGATCCAATACCAACAATTCTACCACCAATATTTACTACGAAAAGGGACGATTTTGAGGTAACTCCTGAACCTGCATATACTACTAGAGTTGATTTTCCAACAGTAATAACGAATGCTCCTTCAGTAACAACTGTTGAAAACGAGCCAGAAGCTACAGAGCCGGAAGCTACTGAGCCAGAAGAAAACTTTACAACCTCGCATTATTTTACCACTGAATCAATTCAAACAACAGAATATTCCGTAACTATACCGGACTTAATTGATCCAATACCAACAAATCTACCACCAATATTTACTACGAAAAAGGACGATGTTGAAATAACTCCTGAACCTGCATACACTACTAGAGTTGATTTTCCAACAATAATAACGAATGCTCCTTCGGTAACAACTGTTGAAAACGAGCCAGAAGCTACAGAGCCAGAAGAAAACTTTACAACCTCGCATTATTTTACCACTGAATCAGTTCAAACAACAGAATATTCCGTAACTACGTCGGACCTAGTTGATCCAGAAATAACAAATATACCACCAATATTTACTACGAAAAAGGACGATGTTGAAATAACTCCTGAACCTGCATACACTACTAGAGTTGATTTTCCAACAATAATAACGAATGCTCCTTCGGTAACAACCGTTGAAAACGAGCCAGAAGCTACAGAGCCGGAAGCTACTGAGCCAGAAGAAAACTTTACAACATCGCATTATTTTACCACTGAATCAATTCAAACAACAGAATATTCCGTAACTACATCGGACCTAGTTGATCCAGAAATAACAAATATACCACCAATATTTACTACGAAAAAGGACGATGTTGAAATAACTCCTGAACCTGCATATACTACAAGAGTTGATTTTCCAACAGTAATAACGAATGCTCCTTCGGTAACAACTGTTGAAAACGAGCCAGAAACTACGGAGCCAGAAGAAAACTTATCGACCTCGGATTATTTTACCACTGAATCAGTTTATGAAACTGAGCCTTTAACACAAAAGTATGGAACAACTAATGTACTAAAAATCAGTCCAACTCCACAGACTATTGGACAAGTAGAAAAAGGTAACAAAATTTTAGAAGCGGTTACGCCAAAAAACGTAGAACACAGTTCCAGTGACGAAACTAAAAATTCATGGTTTGGAGTCCCACAAGAATGCCGACCTCTATTTCTTGCACCCAATGGTACTGTATTAAAAAGTATCGCGAGCAACAAAAGTAGCTTAATTGATCCAAAAAATTATAATTTATGTGTAACTTTGGCTCAAGTTATTATTAAGCTACATAATTCTAGTAGAATTTAGGTTCTCGTAATTAATAAATTTTTACAAACGAACATATTGTACTCTATGATTATGTAAACTATTAATATGAATGTTTTTAAATTTAATGACTGTTGAATGAATTGAAAAAAGAAATAAACAATTAAAATACATTTTGCAATCTTAATATAATAGATGTGAATTATTTTTAAAACCTGATAATTTGTTTTAAAATAAAAATTGACAACATTAGAAATTGTCGTAATTTTTAGGGTCTGTAGCAATTTCTTATACTAGTAGCTCTAGTAGCTAGATTAAAAATAAATTCCGAGTACATCGGACTAATCAGCTCTAATCTTTGTCCTACTAAATATTTCTTCGTAACATTTCTCGATTGTATTAACTTAGGAGAAAAACATCTCCGTCAAAGGAAATCGTAATTCACATTTTGTTCGATGTTTTCGAAACTTGTGAACAAATTTTTTTCTCTTTCTTATTTAATCTTAATATTTAAGACTGATTTCCTTTTCTACGTAAGGCCGGGGAGCGACTCTACGTCCATCGCAAGTCATAACTACTAGTGGAACAGCAGCGACTTTACCGATTCGGTTAATCATTCTCTCCCTCTCTCACTCGTCGCTCGCTTTGCTCGTTACTCTGGATCGAGTAATTCTGTTTCTCTGCCCCCGATATATGCGCTTGTTGTATTGTATTTGAATCGTTTACGTCTTATATTAAGAGCTTATTAATTAAATAGTATTATGCAGCAAATTTAACATTATTGCATTTCATAAACCGATGTTTCTCCATAGCCATCTAGACTAGTCTAGACTTCTTAACATTACAATTGTTCTATCTTCAATTTATACGAATAATGTTATTTCTCTAAAAATATTTACCAGAACGAATCAACAAGTACAATATAAGATTATAATCTAAACGTCTCTTTGTACGTAATCTAATTTTTTTAACTTTCTATAGATAACTTAGGTGGATGTATATATTTCTTAAAATTACTATTAAAATTTTTTATTTCGTAGTTCAGGATCAATTATTCGAATGTTATTTGAAAATTTTTTATTTCATTTCTTTCATTCAACGTTTCTTTCTACGTTATAAATGTATGTTTTAATTTTGATAAAATCATTTATATTTTCATATTACGAAATACTTATATCACTAACTATTATCGCCTACTTATCAAATATATTATAATCGATATATTGGTGCAACAAGAAACATGCAAAACCTATTTAGGAACGTAGTGTTTCATATATATGGATGAATTTATTTATATTTTGTAATAATTTTCTTATTTGATACATATAATTTACATCTATTATTTTTTCTAATAATTACATTTTATACTTAATAGATATCATTATAATTATATTATCGATTTAGATAATTTTTATCAAATTTTAATAGCTTTTGGAATTAGTGTACAGTATCTTTTAAAATAATGGATTCCAAATAATATGAATTAATTAATGTACAACGAAGGGAAATAAATATTAATAACAGTATAAACAAATGAAACGAATTCATAAAACTGAACTTATATTTTTATTTTCAAACTCTTTTTTGGATAGAAGTTCTTTACCATTTTTAAGATAATTTATGTGAAACAAATATTAAGCTTAAAAAAAATACAATTTAATATAAAAGACAAAAGAAATGAAAAAAAATTTTACTTGCATGGTTCTAGTATTGATTTCATATGCCATTTCAATTTTGAGCAATGCATTAACCTAATATTACTCATTTGCATATAATTAAAAATTGAAATTTCCAAATAAAATGTAACCTTTTCTATATATATATATATATATATATATATATATATATTTAATTCAGTCGATGTCCATTTCTACTGCTTTTAACTTTTCAGTACTACTTACTATTCTGTAGCGTATAAAGTGCGATATCAGTTGTAAAATATGAAGAACCAGCACTTTTTAAGATAGGTATTATCACATTGCCTTACGAAGCTGATTCATTGTCTATATAAAGTGAAATTTCACTTTGCTTTAAGTGTTTCAATGGACGGTGAGTTCCTTAGTCGCTGATAGTTCATTGTACCAGTACGGGCTCAAAATTTAAAAATGTTAATAGTGTTAAAGATTATAATTTTAATTTTAAGTATATCATCGATATCACATCAAATAAACACTAAACAAAATAATGTAAGCCAAACAACATGTATGCATATAATATAATAATATATAATTAAACTTTCGCAATATAAAAAAATTATCTATATTTATTTTAATATTTAACTAATAATTAATTTAATTATACTTTTAAAGTTTAAATTATTTAAATTAATTTAAATTTAAATATTAAAGTTTTTTTTAGTAATTACCCAGTAAATATTATAAGAAGCTTAATACTTTTTTAATACTATTTATAAACATTATTATTATTTTTATTTTGGATTTGAATTTTACATTTTGATATAGGTTTATTAATTCTTCAATTACGTTTTCTAAAAATTCATATATCTGTTGAAAATAATAATAATAATGATTAAATACATATGTTGTTAAATGATTAAAAATTTCGATAATAATAATAATATCAATAATGACGATGATGATGATGATGATGACGACGATGATTAATTGGTACATATTGTGAATATATTTCTTGTAGACTGTAAATCGTACAAGTTTTGAAATTGATTATGAAAATAGTCAATTTTTACTTGATGGGAAACCGTTTAGGTATGTCAGTGGTAGTTTTCATTATTTTCGCACGCCCAGAGAATATTGGAGAGATAGATTGAGAAAAATGAGAGCTGCTGGATTAAATGCAGTATCAACGTGAGTGATTTTGTCTAAGGAAAATAAGATTCAGCATTATAAGCAAATACGATACTTTAATTATGTTAACTTAATTGCTAATATTTTTAAATTTTAGATACGTGGAATGGAGTTTCCATCAACCTGAACTCGACAAATGGATTTGGGATGGCGATGCTGATGTTGTTGAATTCATTAAACAAGCACAAGAAGAAGATTTATTAGTTATATTAAGGCCAGGTCCATATATTTGCGCTGAAAGAGATTTTGTAAGATTGGTTGATGATCATAAATTATTGTTTCATAAAAAATTCTATACATATGTTTAATAATCATGAAATTCTATATTAAAAAAATAATTGTAAGATGGAATACTGTTGTATACAATGTTTTAAGGGAGGATTTCCATACTGGCTCCTAAAAGAAGCACCAAATATTAAACTCCGAACAAGCGATCCACGTACGTAAGACATATAATAGATCAATCGTTTGCAAGAGCTTCGTAACTTAATGAATGTAATTGTATTAACAGAGTACTTGAAATACGCTGAAGAGTATCTGAAACAACTTTTAAAAAGAGTAGAGCCGTTATTGAGAGGTAAAGGTGGACCGATTATTATGGTTCAGGTGCTTATATATGTGTATATACACACACACACACGGTTTACACATTAAATATTAATGATTAAAACTTTCTTCAAATAAATCCATGATTATTTGCTGATTTATTTTTATTTTTATTTTCAGGTGGAAAATGAATATGGAAGTTTTTATGCGTGCGATGCCACTTATACAAAAAAATTAAAAGACATAATTGAAAGTTATGTCAGAAGCGATGCTCTTTTATTTACAACTGATGGCTCGAATAGACAGTCGTTGCGCTGCGGCCTTGTCTCGAATATTTATGCAACAATTGACTTTGGCACCTCTGGCAATGTCACAAAAAATTTTCAGATAATGAGAGAATTCGAGCCAAAGGTAAACATACAAGCAGACGTACACGCGATAGCTAAGTGTGAATAACTAACCTAATAAATATACGCGTGCTTTGTTGTGTGTGAATGCTATATTATTCATGTATTAAAAACCTTTAAGGGTCCATTAGTAAATTCAGAATTTTACCCCGGCTGGTTAAGTCACTGGGAGGAACCTTTTCAAAGGGTTGAGACAAATATGGTAGTAACGGTACTGGATGAGATGCTATCCCTTGGTGCATCTGTTAATATCTATATGTTTTACGGTGGGACAAACTTCGCATATACATCAGGTAATATACGATGTAATTTAATTTTTATAGATGCAAGTGTTGAACACATCGTAAAGGAATCAATTTATTGTATGCTTAATGAAAAGGACTGCTACTCAATACTTGCGTAATGTTGATAATAATTTTGTTTTTGTGTAAGAGTTTTTTGCACGCTAACCATTGTATTTCAACAAATTTAGGTAATTTTAAAAATGGTTGCCAAATATTTCAGTGAATAACAATTACATTAATTTATTGTCTTTTATCGGTGCTTTTATTTTTTACTGTTTATTTTGAATTACGCATAATAAAATCGGGAAGAGACGAGATTAAATATTGATTATAATTTTTAATATGAAAATAAATTGATATATTTCAACAAAAAGAGTCTACCAAATTATAGAACAATTTCCTGATAGCAAAAACATTAAAGCTTTCAATATAAAATTGATGCAGTTGTTTTCTTTTCTTAGCTCAAAGTAAATGAATAATTTATACATTTATACATTAAGGACCAGAAAACATTCACGTAAGTCAACAAAAAAGCCCTAGTTTGAGAAAAAAAAGAAGATCTCTTTGAATCAAATGAAGTTCTAATGGTATAATAAAATGAGTATAGTTAATAATTCATTGATAACCCCGAGCAAATTATATATAAAAATATAGGTTTTAATCGTCGCGTTACCCACATTTTTTATCATTACAATTTTTATTATAAACAGTACATTATAAACCTGATGCATTAAAAAAAAATAAATTAATGTAATTCGTAGGCGCTAACATATTTAGCAACTATACACCGGATTTAACATCTTACGATTACGATGCACCACTGACTGAAGCTGGAGATCCCACTCAAAAATATTTTGAAATAAGAAAAATAATTTCTAAGGTACTTTTAAATAATAATCATAAAGTATTTCAAAGTTGCTTATAATGTTACATTAAGAGCATAATTTATGTTTTTTTTAGTATTAATGAAAACTCTATTTATAAGATCACATAAAAAAAGCAACATTTTCGTTTTCTAATAATTTTAGCACCTGCCATTACCCAATATCCCACTACCGGTAACATCTCCAAAAGGTAATTATGGCACTGTATCGATGATACCAGCTTTTCGCTTATTCGATCCACAAACTCGAAGTTTATTCGGAACCGTGAAAGTACAAGCAGACGTTCCACCGACTTTCGAAGCTCTCGGTTTGTCGAACTGGTTGGTCTTGTACGAGGCAACTTTGCCAGCAATCAGCAATTCCAGCGGCAATTCGAAGCTTCAGGCAGTGCCGAAAGACAGGGCATTAGTTTATCTCGATGGGAAATTCACTATGACTTTGAGCAGATCGAGCGGCATTAAAGAAGTAGTTTTTGAAACATCGAATGTAAAGGAGCTTAAATTACTGGTAGAAACTCAAGGTCGGGTTAATTTTGGAAACATCGATGTCGAAGATTTTAAGGTATTCATCTTACATTAATCATGCCCTTATGTGAGATTTTCTTTTATTTACGGACTAAAAAGCTCAAGAACATACTTTTGCAATAATACCGATTTCAAATTAATAATGTACGAAATAAAATGTCTTCGCTTCAGGGAATCTTCAATGTGACGTTAAACGATGTCAAAGTTTCACCGTGGAATGTGACCGGCTTCAAATTTGATAGCGTATCAGAATTCGCTTTAAGATCCGTCGAGTCGTTCGAAGCTGAGACTGACACATTATTCAGTGGGCCGCAAATTCTTATTGGCCATTTCAACGTCGCTGATGAACCGCGCGATACTTATCTGAATACAGATGATTGGGGAAAAGGAGTCGCCTTCGTTAACGGTCACAACCTTGGCAGATATTGGCCTTTGGCAGGTCCTCAATTGACTCTCTACGTCCCGGCTCCGTACTTGACTAAGGGCAAAAACACCGTAGTTCTGGTAGAGTTAGAGTACGTTCCTAAAAATCGTCGAATTACTTTCCAGGCTAACCCAGTATTAGATTATCCCTAGTTATTAAACGAGCATTTACGAGATAAGATTATATTTATTCATTGCTTGTAATACATTTATATATAATGGCTAATGATTTTCTGAATTAAAATTTTACTCCAACTATTATATTTTACAAACAACGTGTGTTTTTGTTTGTGTGTGGATTTGTGTGTATGATAAATTTGTGCTTACTTATTTACTTCTAAAAAACACAGAAATTTTTTTGTTTTTTTTCTACGTGCAAGAAATAATATGCAATTATATTCAAATCTAAATTAGTTTCCTTCATAATTAGTAACCAGTGTTAGATTTTAAGCTTTAATATTTTTAATTATACATAGCGATATATATATATATATATATATATATATATCGCTTTTTTAATTACAAATTTTTAGGAACCTGATATAATGAAAAACCTTTTATTGGCGATAAAAAAATTTTCTAATGAACAGTTGGGGGGAAGGGGAAAAAGAGAGAAAAACAGTAATTCTATAAGTAAAACAGTAACGGTAGAATTATTTAGGCAGACTACAATAAAATAAAAAGATAGGAGCATGAAAAGTGAAAGGAATAAGAAAATAAAGAAAAGTAAGTATTGACAGTAATGTCAAATAGCTAATTACCAATTCAAAGCTTCTGTACTTTATAACGAATTAAGCAGTACGCAATCAGATTAATAGAATCTGTTCTCACCACACTGGTTTTATTTTCATTCTCCAAAAAAATTTAATTTATGCTTTATCACTAATACATCTAAGCATCTAACTTCAAATATATATTTACGTTTGTTACTATTTTTTCTCCGTTAATATTTCATTACATATTTTTTGAATTTTAGTTATTCTATTCTCGATCAATCTTGCTTATTAATAACTGATTCGTAAATATAATTTATTTAAACAATATTTCGATAATTTTATCACTAATTTTGTGCTTCATGTAATTCATTCTATGTTTGTTTTTTTAATATTTCTACTGCTCATTTTTACTGATCCTACTGATCATTTTTAATTCAAGTAGAGTTTAAACTATTTGATATAATAAAATGTTTTGTAAATTAAATATAATTGCAACGTCATTCATTTAAACCCAATATTTAAAGGTAATTTTTTTTTATATTATAACATATTATCAGAATTTTTTATTAAATATTGTAAGCACATTTATACTATTTTTAAAAATACATGAATTTCATATTTAATATTTAAATTAACAATTATCGTCTCTTCAAACTAATTACTAATTATTGAATTCTACTACAATAATTGTAGTAAATATTATCCTGATTACGTACTTTTCGTAAATTTTATTCAAGTGTGTAGTATATTTAACTTCAAAAATAATATTTATAAATCTACGTTATATTAATTTATGTACAATGTAATTATGTGTTGTCTTTAAACAAAATTGACATAAAATAAAAAAATAATAAACGATTAAATCAAATCACAGATAATTTTTCTTATAATAAATTATTTATGCTCATGATTCTAAAATATATATTGTGAAAAACAAGATTAAGAATAACGAGATGATACAAAAATTGTAAGGTAAAAGTTCACTCACGTATCAAAAGGATGACTTTTATATTAAAGTTAGCCACTCATTATCATATTTTGGACTTTCCGCAAATGCAAAGTCTTCTTTATTCGAAACGCTTTACATCAATTACAAGTTCTTAAGACTAATATCTCAAAATAGCATTCGCTGAATTTACTAAGAGAGTGAGGATACTCGTTAACAGTTTCATCAATAATTTTTTAGAGTCACGATGGGGCGAATATCGTTACGAATAACAATACAACTGTTAATAATTATATATCGATGATGGATTATTGATATTAAATTATTATTAAAATATTTAGTTTATTACGTCAGTAAAAGTTTTTCAAATTTCCAATTTTAAAATAGCTTTATTCTGGTCACAATTCACAGTGTAAATAGTACAGATTGTAAACGATTTTCACCTCAATTAATTAGGTAATTTAAATAAATGCACTCTTATTTGTAAATTATAAATTCATCAGTAAGCGTTTTTTAATTTATGAACGACAAATGGTTGTGACAATTTAAATGACTCGTAATATTCTTCACAACATTCTTCTTCTTTTTATTTTCCTTCATAACTTGTAAAAACAAAAAAAAATGGTTGACAATAATACAAAGCTATGTCAATCCTTTTATAATTTTCAAGAGAGTTTTATTTAGAAAATTTTTTGATTATAAATCGTCGTATAAATATCATACATGATCGTTATTTTTTATCAAGATCAAAACTGTTAAACTTGAAATATTCAAATCAATCTCCGTAAAGTATTTGGGCTGTTAAAAATTCAATATAAATTTCTTTCTTTTTATGTTTTTCTTTCATCATCAATAACCGTGGATAACACAACTATTTAAAGAACAGGTATATTTTAAAGAAAATTAATACAAAATAAAATTTATTTGCTCTTTATCTGTTTACGGACCTGTGACTTATCGCTTTCGATTCGATTCACTCGGAAACAATGCACACAAGTTGTACTACACATTTGTCATTGTTTCTAGTTCTGTCATGCCGTACACTTACTACTGTTAAAAGCATTTGTATATAAGGAATTAAAAATAATTCATGAGTAATTGATGCCCATATTTATTTATCAAATTGATAACACTTTTTAACATATTCAGAAAGTTTTTCACTGGGTAATACAAGTACTTCTTTACACACGAGAAACATCCATTTTTTAAATAATTTTTATTACGTTAAATATTTAAATGAAATAGAATTTTTTCATATTAAAAATTATAATATTAAAATAGAATAATATAAAAAACTGTTTAAGAAATGAATTCAATCGTTTAAATAATTGTTGCACATCATATAAACTTCAGAATAATATAAAAACTATTTTTTTTAAGAAAGAGAGAAAAATCATATTAATTAAAGTTACTGTAAATTAAATCTGAATTGTATTAATATTTTAAAATTTTAAGTAAAAAATGCACTTATAATAAACTACGTTCAAAATTTTATAAACGAAAAACTAGTGTGCCTATTCACTATTAAAACAATGCAATGTTTTTCATATTTACAATTAATTTATAAATAATTTTATTTTTAATAATAAAAAACTTCAGTACTTTCAGTTTTAATATTTTTCTTTAAGCAATAAATTCTTTACAGTAATAAAAAAATTATTTTCAAAATTGGCTTACAATGGGAATTTATGTAAAATATACTTTAGTATAAGATTCTATATATTTTTCAATCAATTTCGTAAAGAAAATTAAAAATTGTAAAAAATAAGTTAACTAATATAATTAATATTTATATAAAATTAATATTTATCCTACAGTTTTTAGTTGATTTTTCAAAAAACTATAATAGTAAAAATGTAAAGTTTAAAAATAATTTTAACTCAAAGTCACGAATTACATGAAAGCAAAAAAAAATGAAAAAATACTGTATTAAATAAATATTTCGTGTAAATACATAAAATTTATGATAATTACTTAGATTTATTAAATTTTAATGCAAAAGTTTTTTTTTATTAAGTAATCTTTCCTCAAATTAAAACTATACAAGCGACAAGTTAAATTGAGGCAAGTATTACGAATAAAAAAATTTATTATACATAATATATATTCTATAAATAATAAAATTATAATTATATTTTTTAAGCTTCCTTATGCAGTGTGACATATTATAATTTTATTCCCCATAATAATATTTTAGTTAATAAATGTGAACAGTATCTATTTAATAATAGTGTTCATGTTTGTTAAAATATTGAAGTTTTTTTTTAAAAAGCAATTTTAAAATAAAAAAATATTATCAAGCAAAACACATGAATATTTTTACATAGAATCTATACAAATTTATACAAATAAATAAATCGCTATGGCCAAGAGGAATCACTACCTTTAACGCACAATCTTACTGACGCAAAAAGAAATTTGTTGCTGACTTTTGATAGGTTAAAAAAATAGATTCAATTCTTTGCAGACAATTTTTTCTTTCTGTCTAGGAAGAGAAAACCAAGCAACCCTTTTCTCTACTGCATGTGTCTCTTATTGATTCAAACTCGGATTCTCAATACTTGCTGTACCCGTATTTACTATATCGCTGATAACATACCGCAGATGGATGAAATACGAATAACATTATTGTCTAGTTTTTATAATAACCCAGTAGCGTGATTTTCTTTAAAAAAGAAAAATTCTTCTTTAGTAATTTTGTTTCGTACGATCACTTATCAAACATATTTTTACATAAACTAAATGCGCCCATTCAAAGTATTATAGGATTAATAATAGTATTATTTTAAAAGGAATATGACCCATAAAAAGTCATTGGTAACTCAAATAAGCCACCAACTATTTAAAGCAAACCTCTCCACTAAAGACCAAATACCGAACCCAGGAACTTCCGATATGGAGGCACATTAATCCCAACTAAAATGCTGGTTTGCATTTTGATTATTTTTTCAAAACGTGATACTTATAGAGAAAAATTGAGCACCAGTACTATATTAATTATGCCACAGTTGATTATAGCACTATTATAAGACATTTTATGATACATAAAAATCAATGAAACGAGTTATTTTATCAATGCATATTCAATATGTTTGACTCTAGCATTCTACTATTTTCACATTTTTATAAATTACAATATTTTTAAGGTACACATATCGTTCAGATAATTGCAAAGAAAAAAACGCATAGTGTATATTTTTATTATTTGAGGTCTAAGTTAAGATAAAATATTCAAATGAATGCGAGGTCGAAAGGAAGCAACAAATGAATTTATTTCGCATTTAAAAAAGATTATTTAGTTGCGAGTAAAAAGCAAATAATTATAATGACAATTATAATAAATCTTTGCCTAATTTTCTTTCTACTAATCAATAATTCTACAGCGGAAATAGAAACAAAAGTTAGTTATTATGCAACATTAACTTATAGATTAATCTTAAAACTTATCACTGCAGCTATAATTACATTTATAATTAAGTACAATTTCAAAATAAAGTATATAATTATTTTTATTCCTTAGAATAATCGGCATTATAGTTTCGAAATTGATTACGAAAATGATCAATTTTTACTTGATGGAAAACCTTTTCAATTCATGGCCGGTAGTTTTCATTACTTTCGAGCTCCAAAACAATATTGGAAAAGTATATTTAGAAAAATAAGAGCAGCTGGATTAAACACTGTCACTACGTAAATAATACAGTTATTATTTTACAAATAATATTAAAAAATATATAATATTATAAAAATAAAAACTTAGTTATATTGAGTGGAGTACACATGAGCCTGAGCCTAATGAATGGATATGGGAGGGAGAAGCCAATGTTGTCGAATTTATTAATTTGGCTCAGGAACAAGATTTGTTTGTTATTTTGCGGCCTGGGCCCTACATTTGTGGAGAAAGAGATTTGGTAATACATTATATAGTTTAATATACAGCAAGTATCGTTCTTATTATATTAAGATATTTATGAAAGTCGAAAAAACTTTTTCATACAGATAATTTATAAAAAAATTTTGTTATAAAATGTAACTGTTGCATATAGTGTGATGTACAAAGAAATTATTATCAAAGAAAGCAAGGTTAAATTATTTATCAGTACGCATGTACAATTGTAATAACGAGTTTTTAATGTGTGTAGGGAGGTTTTCCATATTGGCTATTATCACTTGTACCAGATATTAATCTACGTACGAACGATAAACGTAAATTGTTTTTAATTATATACAATTTTTATATATGCATATACATATATATATATATATATATATATATACGTGTTTTATATACGTATATACGCGTATTAATAAATTTAATTTACTATATATTTTAAAAGGTTATATTTTTTATATGGAAAGATTTTTAACTAAAATTTTGAAATTGATAAGGCCACTATTAATAGCAAATGGTGGCCCTATAATTATGGTACAGGTACGTTTCTAAAATATAATTTGTATTTTATTTATAATCAAAAGGTATTTCAACTATTTTCTTAATTATTTCGATAGATAGAAAATGAGTATGGAAGTTTTAAAGTATGCGATAATGAATATAAGAAAAAACTGTACGATATATTCAATCGATATGTTGGAAAAAATGCTGTATTATTTACATTAGATGGAATAACTGATGATACGTTAATATGCGGTTCCATACCTGGAATTTTCCAAATTGTTGATTTTGGAGCTGCAGAAAACCCAGAAAATGAATTTAACAGGATGAAGAAATTCAATAGGAAGGTATTTTTATTTATTATTAAGATATTTTAATGTATCTGATACCTATGGATTTAACACTTATTTACTATTTATTAATCTGACAAGAGGCTTATTAATAATACAAGAAATAATTGTGTGCCCGCAATTTTGTTGCACTATCTATATAATTACATAAAAATCGACTATTATTGAATATATACGTATAATTTTTAATAATTATAAACGATTCAAATAAATTAACAGGGCCCTCTAGTCAATGGAGAATTTTATACAGGATGGATAACACATTGGAATGGAATATTTCATGTAATTCCTGCTAAAATTATAACGCAAGCTATAGAGAGAATGTTATTGTACAATGCTTCGATTAACTTTTATATGTTTTATGGTGGAACAAATTATGGTTTCACCTCTGGTTAATATTTTATTCATTTATTTTAATTAATAATATTTAATAATTGATTCAACACAAACTTGATTAAACTAATTATTATTTAGGAGCGAATCTACAAAACAACGAATTCAAGCCCCAAATAACTTCGTATGATTATGATGCTCCACTTAATGAAGCTGGTGATCCAACTGAAAAATACTTCGAAATTAGAAAAACCTTATCGAAGGTATTATTAAAAGCAATTTCGTACTCCTTATCAAGTACTGTATAATTTTAAAATATAGAGCACTTCTATACCCTTAATTATCAATAGAAACAAATTATTAAATGCCAGGAAATAATTGTTTTAATAAAGCTTTATTTTAATAACTGAGTTTTTAAATTACGAAAAGAACATTCATCTCAAAATAGCTTTCATTAGCTTTAAATTATAGTTAATTATGTGTAAATTTGTATAATTTATTACTAGTGCTTAATTAGAAAAGCATATTTTTAAAAAACCCTGATTGATTATAATTTTCATTATCTTTATTCGCAATACTTGATTTGATTAAATTCATTAAACAAATAGAATTTATTAACACAATCGTTATAAAATTACTCCGCTGCAGGATATTTAATATTAGATCAATTTTCAGTATTTTTCATTACCAAATTTGGATGTTCCATTAGCAACAATAAAAAGGAGTTATGGAACCATTTCTATGACTCCTATACTTGATCTATTTGCAGAAGAAAGTCGACAAGCTTTTGGCAGCCACCAGGGTAAATTTACCGACCCACCGACGTTCGAAGCTTTAGGGTTGCCTCATTGGTTAGTCTTATACGAAGTTAATTCGATATCACTGAACAATGTAAAAGACATTTATATATCGGCTACAGTTAAAGACAGAGCATTGGTATATGTAAACAATAAGCTATCCGGAATTATTTGTAGACAATCTGAAAATAATACAATGCTTGTATCGGACGAAGAAATAAAATCAATTAAGTTTCTCGTGGAAAATCAAGGTCGCATAAATTTTGGAAAATATAGCAATGATTTCAAGGTGAGTAGGACGAGTTTTTCATCCTAATTAAAATTAATTCATAAGCACTTGGGACATAATGAGCAGAGACTTAACGAATAACAGGGTATCAAGGATGTTACACTAAATAACGTTGCCTTGGGACCATGGACAGTCACTGGTTTCAAATTAACTTCGGTTGCAAAAGAATCCTTCCTTAAGACAAATACAAATGAGGAAACTGGAGTATTATCACGGAGTCCGCAATTTCTTATAGGATGTTTTGAAATCGACGATGAGCCGCACGATACTTTTCTGAATACAAACGAATGGGGAAAAGGAGCTGCTTACGTGAATGGTCACAATCTTGGAAGATACTGGCCTCTGGTTGGTCCGCAAATAACTTTGTACATTCCTGCGCCTTTCCTCAATAAGGGAAAAAATTGCATTGTTCTATTAGAGCTTTCAACTATTCCTGCACAACGTACTATAAAATTACAAGCAACGCCCATTCTACATAATTGAAAAATGATTATTTTATAAAAAAAAAAAAAAAAAAAAAAAAAAAAAAAACAATTGAAATAAATAAATGAATAAGTAATGTCGTCCTTTGCATTTTAAATGTATCCGCATACAATTGATTGTAATGGAATCTTGACGTACACGCAATAATGAAATGATTAAAAATAAATGGACATAAACTACGAACTATGTAGCGTGAGAATGTGTCAGTTATCGATTTGAATTAAATTTAATAATTCCATTAACGCTGAGCAAGAATATCGTTTAATGTGCAATACCCCCCCTAACGATTAATTTGTTGCTGAAGCGGCAATTTTGTCGAAAAAAGGCAATATATAAAATTACCACAATGATATATTAGTCGTATTACTTCTCGTGTGTCATTGACGCGAAACGACATCGTCCTACGAATGATATGGAAATAAAGCTACGAAAAAAGATTCTCATTGCAAAAAAGCTCGTCATCTCAGGTAGTTAGCCTACAGGCGTAACGCCGTTGCCCGCAAAAATAACCTTCGAAGCGTCCGCTCGCGCGTGGGGTGGCATTTGTAAATTAAGCATTGCGCGACACTCGACGCATTTACTTGGAGCATCGATCGAGGATGATGATGCCGTTATTTGCCTGGGGAGCCTCATGCGCATTGGAAACCTTTCGAGGACGATGTCCCGAGTAGACTCGGGTTTTGCGAAATAGGCAAAGCTGACGCCGGGGGCGGATAATCGATGCTGGCGATATACTAGTTCACAAGCAGCCCATGTCACAGGCGGAATGCCTGTCGTCCCGAGCTGTCTTGTCGATCATTTTTCTCCTTCTCCTCCAACACCCACAAGTGAAAAATTGCGCGATCAACATTATTCGACGGCAAAGGTAGCAACATCTACAATGGCTGCTTTGTACTTGTTAAGATTGTACAGCTTCGTAGTACATTTCGTCGAGAATGCTTTATGATTTTTCAAACTTAAATGGCTTTCATTTTTTATTTGTTTCTAATGTTTAATCGGTTTAATTGAGTTTAATACACGTTGAGAAAACTACATTGTAATTTTTAACTACGGCTTCAGCAAATTTTTTTACTTTGAACAATCAATGAAATATTCATAGAGCTTTTTATTTACGTTTTATTTAAAAGAAAAAATCAATGCTAAACACCGTTTAGAAAAAAAAAAAAAAAAAAAACTTTTTCCATTACTAATATTGGATTGGATTACATATAATACTGTATTCAAATGGCTTTGATATATGAGTAAAGTTCATGGGGTGCTGTATTATTCACTTGATACTTTGACAATGCAAGAATGACTCGTGATTTATATACAAATATTACTAAAAAAGTCGTTACTGGCAGTGTCAGGTACATTAACACATTTAAAGGAAGAGAGAAGGAAAACATTTTTCTACTATTTCAATGGAAATTGTACATCGATATAACGTATGGATGAATAATCGTAAAATATACTATTTCCCTTCTTATTAAAAATAAATACAATTAGAGATGAAATAACACATTGTTTTAGAAATAAGTTTAAAGCTTAAAAGCAATGAAATCGCGTTAAATTCAATGCCCATAAATTTACTACTGCTGACTTGGTTAGCGCATACTCTTAGGCTTCCTTCTCAAGGGCATCCAAGCGTGTAAAGATGACGGAGAATTGCTTCGGACAATTGGCAAAAAGCACATATCATAGTCATAAATGTATCACCAGGGCACCTCGACTTCTCCGACACCCATTAAAAATTATCCCAATTATCTCTTGGCTCCGAGTGCAAAGCAGCTTGAAAAGCACAGAAATAAACATCTCGTGAAAAGGAGTGTAAGGATGTCCGTCCCAAGAGCCTCTCGGAATGAGGTCGAAGTGGTTGGTAACCACGGCCGTATTAGGCGGCCATAGCATGGCGCAAGGCCGCGCTCCTAAAGTGTCGTTGATTCGTTGCGGCATCCCTTCCTCTTCCTTCCCCAATAAAGCGGCTCGAGACGCAATGGAACCCCCATACGTCGACTCAAGGGGTTGCGGAGACTCCGCCTCCGTTGGTTGGCTGACGCCGCCCTCGAGCTGCGCGGCTTCTCGGCTCCTCGCCCTGTCACCAGTTATCGCGGCCAACCCTTTTGCGCCTTTCCACGCTTCGAGACGCGTAGGCTCGGGCCTGGCCGCGGAACATGCCCTCGTCACTTCTTCCATGCGACATGTCAGGTGAGTCGATTCTGCTCCGAGTCCGGCGCTTCGATTTCCCATTCGTAATTCACGCTATTCAGTGCAGCCCAGTCTTGCAATTTTACTCGCGCAAGCCGCGAGCTTATTTAATACCCACGTACGCGCATGGGGAGAAAAGCTTTATCAAACGTTGCAACCGTATGCCCTTTCATTGTTCGCTTCAACTTAATTAGCATCTTCGCGTAGCTATAATTGCATTTACCTTTGTTAGTTACAATTAATTTGTACATTATATTTCTAACTTTAATTCAGGCTCCTAACTATTTGATAATGATATATATATATATAGATACTAAAACATTAATAATACAGTATACTTTTTATCATTTGCGTGAATAATTCTGCAATTGACTCTCTTATTCTGTTATTCAGTCTATATTAAAGTAATATTGATTTGTCAACGTGTAATCAAAATTTAAATAAAATCAAAAGCTTAATGGAAAAAATTAGCCCTAGATGAATTTAATATAAATTTAACACATAGTATCATATATTGTTATAATAAAAAAGTATTTCATCGATAATGAATTAGTGCAAGAAGTGCCGTTAGACTTGAGCTTTAAACGAAGTGACCAAAGCAATTCGAAAAGTGTCAAGCGTATAAAGCGTCTACCCTGTCAAGTATGTGGAAAGAATTTTGACAGGCCTTCCTTACTGAAAAGACATTTAAGAACTCATACAGGTAATACCGAACAATAAATTGTAATCCAAGCATTAACGGAGCGTTGGTGAAATTTGTTATTAAATTATGTTAATATGTTAACCGATACGAAGGGGAGAAGCCGCATGGGTGCGTCATTTGCGGAAAAATGTTTAGCACCAGCAGCTCGTTGAATACTCATGCGAGGATTCACACGGGCGAAAAGCCACACGAGTGTCCAATGTGTGGAAAGCGATTTACGGCCTCTTCAAATCTATACTACCATCGAATGACACATTACAAAGTAAATTTTCAAATCTGAATCATTTGTTGTTGAGCAGCTTATTTTTTTATTTTTTCTTTCTTTGTTACCAATGACTCCTGTATCGTCGCGCGCGTCAATGTCAGCATTTTAATTTAATTTCATTTTCATTATTCGTTTACCATAATAATTACTCTCTACTAAAGTTTGAATTGCTTGAAGCCACTATCTCTTTCAAGATACGCAATAGTACAACGTATTGACAAGCAATTAAGGCAACAATGTATTTCATTACGTAGGTTAAACCGCACAAATGCTCAGAGTGCGAGCGATCTTTTCCCACTCCCGGTGATTTAAGGGCTCACGGCTATTCTCATACCGGCAATTGGCCTTTAAGATGCCCGATGTGCTTCAGAGGTTTTTGCAAGCCTAGAATTTTACATCGCCACATAAAACTCCATAATGGTGAGCACTGCCCATTCTCTTCATATACTTGTGGGCTATTGTATTAATCTTTAATTACAAACGCTTGAAAACATTTTAGGCATTCATTCAAAACAATGCAAGATTTGTAAGAAGAAATTAATTTCAACGAACAATTTACGTAATCATGTGTGCTCGATAAATTCAAAATTATTACAGCAATTGACATCTAGCATAGAAATCAGAACAATGTCGACACTCTCAAACACTAGCTTGGATTCTCCAATGCTGCCATTTATGTCACAAATTCCGGATACTTTTCCATGGATATCGTAAGCCGAAAAACTTTAATAGAGCTCCCTTTGTGGATACAACTAGTCACATATTTTATCAAAATAGTCATTTATTCAAAAACCATATTTATTTATCGTACACTTACGACTAGTAGCTCTTATGTTTAGTATTAAAAAAAGAATCATTTTTATAACCAAGTGTAGCAAACATAACTTCGTATAATTATTAAACTATCGTTTTGAATCACATAACAAAATAAACTTAAGGCTCATGTATAATCGAATTCTTAAGAAGAAAATCTAGAAGAGTGTAATACACAATAGAAAAATTATGCATTAATCACAGAACCAGGTTCGATGCCAGAATCGTTAATGACATCGACATCGTGCTTTTGATTATCTTTTTTAGAAGCAGACTTATTACTATCGTTAACTCCACTCTTTTCTTCTATAATAGAATCCTCTAACATACTGTTGGCGGACTTTCCACTTGATTTCAAAGAACATTTAATATCCTCTTCCATCACAGAGTCCTCCAACAAACTACTCGCGGTAGAAACGTTCGTCTTCTTATCGTTCGCTTCGTCCTCCGTCGAATGACTGGCATCCTCGCAACTGTGATCTTTAAGCTTTAAATGCTCGATGTGAATATCATCCGTCTCGGAACTTTCAGCATTCTTGCCTTGATCTTTTTTCTTGGCTTCTTCACTTTTTTCATGCGCTGCATGAAAAGCGGCTGTTTGTGCCGCGTGAGTTTGAGAAGAAGTATCGCACTTCAATACTTCGCGCAAAGCCATCGTAGCGTATGATGACGGTTTCAACGTCATTTGAATGATCAGCGCTTTGAATGTCCCCTCTATTAAATGCAGCAGCGAAATAAGACAAAGTATGCTTTAATGTAAAATTAGGCACCGGAATTTAAGCGCATCGAATAAATATTTCACCTACCTGAATTGTCTTTGGGAGCCTCGATACCTTTCATTTCATCCATATCTGAGGCAATTAAATCATCAGTTTTATTTACATAATGTAAGATCTTCCAGCTAATATCTTGAGGAATCTGGAGAATTTTCCTATATGATCCACTTAGCGTATACTTCCTAAAAGAATATTAAAATTAATTCATCCTGATATCAGTATCAGAGGAAATTAAATTGTAAAAGTGCATTTTGAATCATTATGGTTACTTGTTTTTTTGCTTCAGGTCTGTAGTAAGTCCATCTTTACCAAGATAATCATCGTACCAAGATTTTGCATAAGGAGGGTAAGTGACTTTCCAACCAGGCTGTGGCATAACAATATCGGTCATTGCGTAATTTGGTAGATCTTCCTCTGTTAAAATCTTTACTTTTGGTAATTGTCGCTCGTTGTCATCTTTGTCGCTACTCTTGTCATCTTCGGTTTTCGAATCCTCCCTTTTCTCCTGATTCTGTTTATGTTGATTTTCAATATTATTTCCATCGGTAGTTACCTTTTCAGCATTCTCATTTTTCGAGCTAGATTCATCAGTCTTCTGCCCTTTGGTCTCAGCATTAGCTTTATAATCGTTATTAGATTTTCCATCCTCATCAGTAGAATGGTGAGTATCATCATGAACTGTTTCAACGTCGTCTTTCGAGTCAGGATTTTCGTACACTAAGTCTCCAACAATTGGTTTTAGTCCAAATTCCTTAATACGTCTAGAAACTATTTTATTCCATACAAAACTTTGATATGCATGAACATACATTAACATTGTATTTCTTGGTACTGTATCTAATGCTCCTTGAAGATTCGTTTCCCCACAAGTAAAAAGACCCCATAAGAGTTTAGCTTCTATCTTGTCACTGCGACCGATCTTTTGGTATGCAAGACGTGCATCCTTTGTATCTCTGTATATTTCTCTTGCCTCTGATAAATTAATATCTTGTTCTCCTTCCCTTGGTTTCAATATTAAATCAACAGCTTCGGCCCATTTACCTGTAAAAAAGGTATATTTTTTACATTACTAATATTTATCGCCCTCTTACTAAATAATAATTAATGTATCCATTGATCTTAAATGAATTTGAGACTGTATATTATATTTCAGTTGGAGAACGTTTTCTTTTTTAAAAATCAAATAACAGATTATATCGATAGTGCCAGGTTATAGCAATTTATATTATACCTTGTAAAAGTGCTAAGCCAATTTCATATGTAGGTATAGCAGCTATTGTTCCGAATCTTTGTAAGCCATAATAGTTAATAAACCCATTATCGCGTAATGAGACCATGGCTTTTTCAATAAGTTCGTTCGAAGCACTGATATTTCTAAGTGCAATGGTAAATCTATTACCATCAAGCTTGCCTAATTTTAAGGGTTCCTTTTCAAATTTGAAATTTCCTACATAAGCACCCCGTACTGCTCTTGCAGCACTCATAATATTTTTCGGACTCAATTTTTTAACACTGATCCATTGCGTTGTTTTTGCTCTACGATCCTTAGTACCTGCATAGTTGAAAATACTGGCTTTAAGACGTAAAACTCTCGATATTTGATTTAATGCATCCATCGTATCAATATTAACTTTATGTAAAATAAAGTGGCAATAATCTCCTCCTCGATTGGTCCAATCTTTTCTATTGTCCCGAAATCTAGTACCTAATAAAATAATAATTTTTTGTATTCAATGCAATACATCCTAATTTAATTATTTTTTAATGCTACAGTTTAATGTGTTTGTTATAACTATTGTAATAAATATTAAAATATTTATATGAAATTCCTTGTTCTTATTAAAGTTTGAATAAAGTTTTTACCAAATTTATTTGTGTACTCTTTAGAAAATACAATGAGCTTTCTATTGCCAATTTCTTTTGTTTCACTCGTTACTGTAGTGAGTTTCTTGACAATCTGATGAATATATCTTCTTTGATCTCTATCTATAGAAGTAACATCAATTTCAACACCAGGATTATCTTCTGTAATTGTTTGAAGTTTTTCCCAGATATCTTCAGGTATTTTTTTTCTTAGATCCTCTATATCTTCATTATCTTCTGGATCATGTGGAATTTCTTGATTACTTAGCTTAGCTATTTGTCCATTTGTACTTATTTCATGAACTACAAAATCTGTGAACCTTTCCTTAATGGTTCCAGTGAACCCTTGAGTATTGCCAATGTACTCCGTGATTCCAAGGTCAACTTCCTTGAGTCTTTCGCCAACATCAAATCTGGCTTTTTTGAAATATCTTCTATCGTTTCCACCACCATGGTAACCTAATTAAATTACATTAAATCAATATCAATTATTTCATTATATTTATTAAAGCCTAGCACATTATATGTATTTTATTTACAAAAAAACATTTTTTTTAGCAAACGTGAGGAAATTGGATCATTTATTCTTTAATCAATTAGCAACCCTTAAAAAGTCGTAAAAAAAAAAATCTTAATAATTAAAAATTAATAATTTGTTTAAGTTCAATTTGTTTAATTTTCTCAAAAATATTGACGAAAATATTACTTTTTAAGTAATTAAAGTGATATTGCGATTAAATAATATTGAAAATAAAATAAAAAAATTAACTTGAATTAAGCAGCTTGATAATTATTTTTAAGCTAAAAATATTCTAAAATATTTTTTGAACTTATTTAATACAATGCTATATTTATGAACCTGTACAGTTATGCTTGGGTACAAACATATATGGCTGTAAACGAAGAATGTAAATATAAACAAACTCTAGAACTATAGTTTTGAGCTTATCAAGGTTAATTATAAGTTACTAAACTGATTCTTTCAAAATAATATTTCTAAACTACTTCTTGCGTTTATTTGATTTAAAGAATACGTTATTACAATAATACATATATTTTTATAATATTCTCTGCATGAATAATAGATTGTAAAATTATATTGACCGATTGTACACAGTAATTATTGATTAATAATGTTTGCTTATAATTTAAATTTTTCGCGTTGCCTTACAATCGGCAAGCTATAGATATATCATGGACTGATGTACGGATAAATTAAAAATTCATCGAAATTATAGTAAGAAAAAATAAAATGATAAAAATCCAGAGGAGATTGTAGCTTAAGATACATAGAATTAGAAATAAATATAAGTTGAATTTACTTACGATTTTTTCCGAAATATCTATTATTACGATTTCTGTTTCCAAACTGATTGTATTTTCGTGACTTCTTTTTATCATCATTTCTATTGGAATCGCCGGCTGTATTGTCGGTGTGATCACCTTTGCCTTTTTCCTTTTCTGTGTCCTTTTCCCCACTACGAGGCATCTTCAAACTTGAACACAAATTATATTAAAGGACATTTAGGTTTTTTTTTTTTTTTTTTCAAATGGCAGCCTCAATGTCGACAATCGTATTCACAAAGATGGAAGCTTAGATTTACAATTGTTTAATGAACAACCAACCAAGAATCAATGATTGTGATAAATTCATCATTCTCAAAATAATGCCGCGAGGCAGTAATACACGCGATATCGTATATTATACACGGTAGTAAAGGCAATATTATAGTGCCACGACAGATGAGCGTTTATAACTATGGGCCCAAACAAAATGAAATTTCAATTTCAATAATTATTCAATGACACTTACGTATTTTTCCTTTCTCTTTTGTGTTTTTTTGTTTTTCTTTTCTACGTTTGTTCGACAAATCTTTGAAGGTTATGGTCCTAAAAATTGATGGACGCTGCCTCGCTACCTGCTTTCAAATAATCAATTTAGAACTTCGCAGGTTAACACTAGAATATAAGACCAAATACTCTTTGGGGCTGTGCGTCTCAAGACTCGAACAGAGTAGATTCAAAAAGGACACGACTATCCTATCAGCTATGGTCCACTATCCTAGCATTAACAGTGTTGCCACATTATGCCCCGAGGAGAAATCTATAAAATTATAACGAAAATTTCAAAAACTCTAGATTATCGTATTTCCCAGCCGCGTGCTTTATCTTCGCGTTGGCTCAAGCCAATGAGTTCCTAATCCCACCGTTTTCATCCTAATGTACCCTCGCATAACAATCTGCTCCAGTCTGCATAATCTTCTCAAATTCATAACTTTTCCCTCTTATATCATTACAATTGGACCCGGCTCGCGTTATAATGAGCACGGACAGAAGATCATCGACATTTGTTTTATTTTCCCCCTTGCTTTTCCATAATACGATTGCTCTCTGTTTCAACACGAGTGTGCACTTGTGCACGCGCTCGCATGTGTTCGTTACATCACCTTAGGGTGTTGGGTTTAGTCCCGTCGGTGGTCCCCTTCCGTGTCTCCGATATCTGCAGAATCACGAGTTGATAAGAAGGATCCGTTTAATACCGACTCTGTGCGCCTATTTTAAGACTCAATTCGTATTTGTATATATTTTTACAAATCGCACCACATCTTAATTACTTATAAACATTATACGATCGCGATAAATTTGAATATCGTCGGCATTTATTTTTATATGCTGTGATATGTGCTGTTAATCATCTTGATGGTGGGAACAATATAAATTGACAATGTGAATAAACTATGTGAAATATAACCTACGAAAAATCCATTTTATCAGTTTATTGTTTTATTCGGCTTTATTTCATAATTATTTATTTTAAAAAAAAATGAACGAACGAGAAGAAAGCGACCAAGCGACAGCTGAAGTTGAAAATGATTCAGCTTCATCGAGTGATACAGAGTCCGATGAGCCAAATGCTCAGCTTGTCAAAGGCCAAGTAAAAAATAATTTAAATGTTTCTGATGATGAAACTAACAAACTTGATAAAGAATCAATGAAAAAAGACCAACCAAAAGAGCTTACATCCACATCGACGCTCAACACTGGCAAACCTATTATTAAAGAGAAGCCAAAGGTGATTTGTAAAAAAGTCAATGATGATATCGAAGAGTTTGATACTGATGAAGACGAGGAAGAGGTAGAAAAACAAAAATGTACCAAGGATTATTATTCAGATCATATTACATACGAAGGTACTAAATGTATATATACCGAGCCAGGGACAGGTAAAAAATTATTTTGGAACGCTAAAGAAAATAAGTGGTGTAAGTAATAATTCAATGTTACTTTATTTATAAAATGACATAATAGTACAATTTATAATTAACATGAAAATTCATATCTGTAGGTTCTGAAGAACCATCCGATAAAAATGCAAATACAGAAGATTCTATGAAAAATTATGAATTTGATGGGAAACATTATGTGTATACAGATAAAACATCCAATGTAACATATAAATTTATCCAAGAAAAAAATGAATGGGTAGTAAAAGATAATATGACAGATGGAGATACAGCAAATGATGATGAAAAGGAAAAGATTCCATCACAATCTAACATTGAAAGCTTGTATGGATTTGAAAATGATACACATACTTATACAGATCCTTCTGATGGAACATCATACATTTGGGATAGAGAGAAAAATGCTTGGTTTCCAAAGGTTTTATTTTATTTTATAATTCTCAATTAATTGATATATGATTATCCTATCAGAAAATACAATTTATAAACAGCTCATTATCTGTAATATCATTTTTAATGAGATTTAGCTGTAGTTGAAGTATTTTTTATAAAAAGAAATTAAAAAAAAATCCTTGGATTTAAATGACTGTATTTTCTAATTTTAGTGCATTTGTTTCTACACATATCTAATATGTAATATGATTTTTAAGGTTGATGATGAGTTTATGGCTAAATATCAAATGAATTATGGATTTTCTGAACCAAATAGTGCTAACTCAAATGAAGAAATAAAAAGTAATAGACAACCACTAGAACCTCCGAAATCAAGCAAGGAAGATAAGAAAACAGAAAACAAAAGGAAAGCGCAAGAACCTCCAACTTGGTTCGAGGTAGATGAAGCACATAACACAACAATTTATATATCTAATTTGCCATTGGATGTTACAGTAGAAGAAATTAAGGAATTAGTAACTAAATGTGGATTACTTGCTCGCGATGAAAAGGGAAAAGACAAACTGAAACTCTACACAGATACAAATGGAGAAAATAAGGGTGATGCCCGTTGCACATATATTAAGGTAAGTTTCTTATCTACTTTGTTTATGCAACAAATTTTTATAATTGTTAAGTTAAAAATTAATTATTTATTAATGTTTTTAAATATAAACTTGTGTACAAAATGTATTTGTATTTATAAATATCTTGAACAAAATTTAGAAATAATCATTGTAATAATTTGTTGACATTGAATTATTTGTTTAAAATACTTATCTAATATATCTTTTTGTTTACAAAATATTTTTTTTAACAATACAAAATCAAGGTATACAACTAAAATAATTCAATTTCCAATAAAAAAAATTAAATTAACTATAAAAGATTATAATAGAAAAAAATTCAATTATAAAATAATAGAGAACCAATTTGGATACCTTAAGATTGAAAAATGCAATACAACATTCCATATACTATTTATATATTTATTATCTATCATTCTAGTATAAAATGGGAAAGGATTTTTCATTATTTAAAACAACGTGTTTGAACTTAGTATAATACAAAGAATTTATTACTTACACACGTTTGTTAATATTTTGCTGTAAAGCTTACATTATAATTGTAAACACATACAATTATTTACAAGCATATCAGTAAAAAATATTCGAATATCGTTAAATAATTATATGATTCGCAAAATTTGTAAATACAATGTTAAATTAAATTTGATATTCTGTCATTGCAATTTAAAAAACAGGAATACAGTATTTTTCTTGATAAAAAATTTTATTAAAAGATATAGATTTCAACTCGCTAATAATTTAGTATGAAAATGTTACGCTAAAAGCACAAAATAGCGAAAACATTCAAAAGAAATAAATCAAACTTGTAACATCAGACTTAATTTTCTTTGGCGTCAAATGCTTTTTATTTTATGATGTACGTTTTAAGGTGTTAATTAAAACATTTCTATTTAGGATTTGTTAACTACTGTTAATTTATATAAAAATACAAATATGGATACATTACTTTCATACGTAATTAAAATATTAAAATGAATTTCATTTTTTGCGAGGTAGGGGAGACCGTAGAAATTTTAGAATGATAAATATTTAATAAGTGTTCGTAGGTCTTGGGAAACTATTCCAGATACTTAACTTTTCTCTTGTGACATTGACAGCATATTAGGACGTTTTTTTCATAATAGTTATTTAAAATCTCTTTTAAGTATTTTTACTTCTACACAGTATTAGTTTGACCACTTACAAATACGTTGGATAAAAATCATTGTAAAATAAAATACAATTTTATTTACATTTTCTACTTGTAGTGAGGTACTAAAGCGTAGTGAATTTTTTTAAAAATTAAACAAATTGAAATTGTATATTAATTTAATACAATTTTACAATTAATAAACTACAAAAAAATGGTGTCGGCTGGATTTTAACTATATTAAGATTTCAAAATTTTATAAAATTCAATTTTGAAATTTCCAGAATATGTACTTGTCCCGAAGTTCGATAAGAATATTTTATTAATAAAAACTAAATAAATTAAATAACGTAAATATTATTCGCCCTATTGAGAGTTTTAAATACCAAAATTCGAAATTTACTCTAAGTACGCATGAATAATAAACAATTAGCAGCGGTGTCCCCTACTTAAATATATTTCGAGTTACTTATACATGTAATTTTTTTTTTTAAATAAACAATTTTTTTTATAGGGTGCTAAACTTTAGCCTGTCGACTAGTAAGCCATTTATCTAGTATAAAAATCACTAAATAAGAGATGTTGCGTTCTTGAATTTCCAGCGCTTAAAAAAAATTAATAAAACATATTGTCAACAGATTTAGACGAAACGATCGATACATTGTTCGAAATTTCAAGAAAAAATTTTTGGCTTACTGTGCATCGCATACCTCATTGTAAAATGAAAATAAACCAATAGTCGATTTCCTCTTCCAAGTTGACAATTAATATTTTATTTTTTACGACAAATTATTTCTTGAAAAATACAAATTTATCAACAATTAATAAATGCATTATCAAATAAATATACTTTTTTACTAACTATTAATAAATTTGTTTTACACAAATAAATCCTTTTCTAAGCTTAAATACTTAGGCGCGTCGGTACTTTATAAAAATAGGTGTTCGTTTTTTGTTTGTTTTTTTTTTTTTTTTTTTTATTTTTTTCAAAGTACTTGCAAATTCTAAAGAAAAAGAAAATCGAGACTAAATGCATCGCAACGCTTGAATTTTAAAGAATACTTTAAGTCGCACATTCGGCGCAAACGTATGTGCACATTAGATGCAGCATTTATGTCTCTTTTCTTTTTTCCTTTTACATCACTGTATCAAGTAACATATTCATTCTCTCTCTTTCTCTCTCTCTCAAAAAAAGAAAAAAGTTAAAATAAAAAAAACTGTTCTCTCGTAACAAACAATATCCTTTTAAAGCAAGAGGAATGTTGTATAATAATAAAAAAAAAACAATGTAGTTAAGAGGAATATTTACTTATAGAGGGAAGATGATATTTTCTTCTGTTTGATATGACGACAATGGGACAAAAAACGAAATAGCCTTCCCCGAACTTTCATTTTTACACTTATATACAGACTTTTGGCAATATTAGCAAATGGGTTTTATCATCTTGAAGAGCCATTTCATCATTTCACCACGTGTCATCCAAGCTGCATTCTTTTATCCTCAAAAGGTGGTGGTACGCTGTTCAGAAAGATCCTCTTAACGCTAGAGAAAGGTCGTGTTTGCGAGCGTACATTAGTTATCTCATACAACGATGATACACACATCATAAAAAGATAAGTAAGCAAATGAAGAAAAAAGAGAAGGAGGAGGAGGAGAAGTCGAAGGTATAAGGGGAAGAGGAGGGGAGGATGTTGAGAATAATAATAATAATAATAATAATAATAATAATAATAATAATAATAATAATAGTAATAGTAATATAGTAATAGTAATGATAGTAATGATAATAATAATAATAATAATAATAAGACAGGATTAAAGTAAGGGGTGAGTGAGGCAGGGCTCAAATCTTGAGTAGAATCTCCTCGCGGGTGAAGTCGCCGCCGGCGCCGATGAGCCGCGGATACACAATTTCCTCGTTGGCGAGGTTCTGCAGCCGGTCCTCGGGCTTGTGCCTACCCTCAGCTGGGAAGGCCCCCAAATCCCCGGGCTTGGGCGTCGCCTGGGAGATTCTGACTCCCGGACTCGTGTTGTGCTTCCGCCCGTGGCGCGAGGCGGACTTGCTCTTGCCGAGCCTCTGCCGCCTAAGGAAGCCTCCTCCTCGGGACAGGCTAGAATCAACAGAGAGGCCGAATAATGCGGTGTGCGCGACCTCCTCGGGCCTAGCCCCCGACCCCCCGCCCCCGCCGCCGAAGCGGGGAAAGCCGAGAAAAGCCCGATGAAAGGAGGATAGGTAACGAGAGACGACGAGGGCCATCCGCGAGCAGCCGACGTTGCGCATTCGTGGCGCTCGGGCGCTTCTGGCAGATGCAAGGGAGCTTTCTCGCTCCTAGGGTCAATACGCCCGGGGAATGAGTCTACGCCGTGCCAAGACTGTTTACGAGCCGTGACGTTTTAAAAATTTTATTCGGCTAATGAAAAATTCGGCGGAATAATCAACTCGCTCTTCTCTTTCTTTTTGGCACGACGCGGCTTTTCTTTTCGCGCTCGGAAGTCTCGCGTTTCATGTTTATTAATCGGATTTCAAGTGCGGGGCAGCTTTCAAACGAATTCCTACTTTGTGCTGTTTATGCTTTTTCAAATGCTTATCGTTGAAAGATCGTTGTACCCAATAAATTGCGCATGAACAATGTACTAAAAGTGATTCGTTAAATCTTTTAGGAATCTTGCAAAGCATTTTTACTTTTGTTTTTATTTTATTTTTTCCTTTTAGACTGACACGCGTTTAATTTCCATCCAAATCCAATCCAAATCGTGCATTTTAAATATCACGGCTAGAAAAATGCTAATGAAAGGAAAAAGCACGACTTCGTTTTAGAAAATAAAAGTTCAAAGATATTATTACAAGGATTTAAAGATAACGATTATTTTTAATGGGGCTAGGAAGCTAATTAGTTCTTGACACAGTAAAAAAATAAATATTGGATAAAAGTATTATCGTTCTATTAGTAGAGCGAGCTATTTTAAGGCAAAATTTAGATTCGAAGAAGCTGTGCTCAAAAGAAATGACGGCGTGAAAAAACGCCTGTAATGAGTACAATGCGTGGATGCCCTAAAATAAATTCGTACCTCCAAGAATCGATCTATAAAAGCCTAAGGCCATTCTTACCCTTTCGGAGGCCGAGAACCTGGTTTTATTCCATGTACCCAAATCTGATTATCATCGTATTGATGCCAATTTTTCTTCCTCATGGACTTTAACTTATTTTTGCGCCTTCGATGATTAGTTTCCAGCTTATGCTTGTATGCGTCTTTCTTCGTTGGCCTTAATCTTTGATTTTGAGGCGCGAAGGGATCATTATTTATGTTTTTGCGCCGCCTACCTGAAATTTAACAAGTATGGATTTATTGCCTTGGGTTATTAAAAAAATAAAAACTCCCCTCAAAGCTTTGTCAATTTGTCATTTACAGTTAATTTGCCAACGACGATGTGTATACATTCGTGTACATTAGTTTTGGTTCCAAAGGTTTTTTCACGTCACTTATGAATAGATGGATTTTAAAAATAATATTTGTGTAACGCACGTGCGAGAAAATGGTTCCATTTCCGTACAAACGAGTGAGTCTGTGAATCGAAAATATTTTGAATTTGTTATTTGAGAAAAAAAGTCAAACTAGATTATGGTATGGGTTTTTCGTTGTCGCGACGAACAATACAAATTTTCGAGACCGGCCTCAAAATTGCAGCATGATCCTAAAAAAAAGAAGCAGGCTGACTGATTATCGTTGCATTAACGATAGGATAATCAGAAGTGCAGACTGTTTGCTTCTGTCCCGCAAATGTAAAAATAGAGAGCAGAGTACGGAATCTTGAAACGAGCCTAAAATTAAAAATATTAACAAACTATATTCTGCAAACTATTCTAACGTCGCGTGTCCTTGAACGAAATGTTCGTTATAACAGTTGAACTCAATTCTGACTGGCTGACAGATTGAGCAATTGTGTCTCGGTTGCACCGGTGAGAATCGCAGACGCTTAGTAGGCACGCGGCGCGAATTATGCGACTCTCGCGCGACCTTTGCCCGTCGCATCGTAGCAGAGCTCGCGCCAACAGGTGGAAAAAAAAAGAGGAGGCGACGTTAGGCCTGAGTGGAGTAAGAAGAAAAAAATACACCGTCGGCTCGACGAAACGGGGATTCAGCGGCTGGTTGGTGCTTGCTGCGATTCACCCGCGCGCGCCTAAGAAAGTTAAGGAGAGGCTCGTTCGCCGCTGATTTATTCGCTCGTTGGCGGGTACGTGGGTGCGTGCGTGTGGGCTCGGGCGTCCTTACTTTTGGTGACGCGGTCCGCCGGCACCTCGCACACGAAGTACTTGTGCTCGACGCAGCTCCTCGCGTTCCACTTGTATTGCTCGTTCGGGTCCAGCACAATGCAGTGCCAGGCGTAGTTCGTGGAAATGCTCGTGTCCGAATTGCCAAAATTCTGAAATAGCACCTTGTCGCCCGAAACGCCCCATTCCCAATTCATTTGACGCCAGTTGTAGATACCGCCAATCCATCGCTCGAGCCTCCCTGGTCAATTTAACGTGTCTCTCTATTAACAGTGGCTCTCCCTATTCGGTTGAGAGAGGGAATAACAAACAAGAAAAGGGCTCAGGAAGGAGGGATGAGAAACGAAGGCACACTTAACCATTTTGTCTCGAGTGTCCGAACCCGGCGGTGCACGGAGCTTGGCCATGCCCGCGAAGCGACAGGATCACGACCGCGACTTAGCAGGCATCTATCGCGTCTCGTAGCACCGGCTTCCAGTTTGAAATATCGATTGTCCGATCGTTGCTCCACCTCGTCGTGCTCGCGATGTACGCGTTATTATAAATACGTTGTTGGCCTAGTAGTAGCCTTCAGTTGTTACGATTTATACGAATGCCCGTTGCTGCTTTGCCGCACTTGCCGCGCACGTGTCTTCGACCAAAATTTATCGACGGCTATCGCCTAACGCCGACTCATACCTTTTTTTAACCTCTGCTTGTGTTACAATTTAGCGCCGTCAATACCGTCGGACGCTTCTTCCCTTTCCCCTTGGCTCGCGCGCGAAAGATCGAATGAAAAAAAAAAAAAAAGAAAGCCCATTTCATTAAGCAACGGCCACTTCCTTTCAAATCACCGAACACACGATTGGTCCAGAAGCATTCGGAACCCCAGACGCGTCTCCACTCAGAGAGATTTATAGTCCAGTCGTGTATATCTTCGGTTTTATGGGTTTGCACGTAATGAGAAAGCGACCGCAGCGTCAAATAAAAAGAACGGACTCGCCTGCTGTTTCGCCAGGAAAATCCGCGATCCTTCATTCTCGGTTTGGAAATATCGAAGGAAGGACATATAGAAATAGAATGGAATGGATAGATGGATAGAGGGGAGGGGAGAGAATGTATCAATACATATAGGGGCTACCTTAGCCAGGACTTACTGAACTGATCGCCCATAAGGTACTTTCGCAGTATTTTGTCCTTGCCGTAACGGTTGAGCACAGCGAGGGTCGCGTTCCTGGCGGTGCACTGGAAGTGAGCCTCCCGCCAGGGCGCCGTGCCGCCGCTCAGGTAATAGCAGTAGCGGCGCAAACGGAAGAATCCGGCCGGGCACTCGAATCTTCGGACACCGTCGCTCTCCCCGTAGACGTCCTGCGGCAACTGGAGCGTCTGCTGGAGCTCGTAGCCTTGACTCTCCTGCTGCTCGGCCCTCGTCCCTGTGAACAAAGCCAAAACCGAGGCGCGCGGGCACTTAGGTATTATCGAAGGGCTGAATTGTAAACGGGCCCCCGCCGCCTCCTCCTCCCGATGGGCATTTTTGCTCGCGCGAACTTTAAAACGACTCCCGGCCACGGATTACGATTAAGATTGGCGAAGAAGGTCGCGCTTACGGCCTCAATAAAGAATCACTGCAAGTGCGATGGCGATTTGTTGAGACACTCCAACTTGAAATCTTTTGTGACGAGATAAATTAACTCCTAAGCCACAGACCAAGAGACATCGACACCGAGGCATTTTTTCGCTTCTTACATATATATATATATATATATATATTTCGGACCGAAGTGTTAAATACTCTTAATCGCACAGATTCACTAATTTCATAATATACGCTTAAATCTTTTAAATAAACATCATGAAAACATGTTAGTATCAATCTTTACATGCTGCTTTTGTAAACAAAAGTCCAAATTATTAATTATTTCTTATAAATCTTCTTTTAGTATTTATTATTCTATTCGGTAAATTTATTATATTTAAATTCTTTAGTATGATAATTAGTATCTGAAGTTGAAATTCACTAACATAGAAGTAAAATGTTTTTATAAATGTAAAATGGTATTGTAATGTAACAAGATAAGGAATTTTGAAATTGACTAATATTTCCTTCGTATTGCAAATATGCACTCGTGCAGAATCTTTGTCTTGTAATTAATGCTAGGATTTATTTAAATTTGAAGACATAATTATTATGATGTATAATTATAATGATGTTTTAAAAATGAATAAGCTATATTTAATAAAAGATACTTTGACATGCAACTCTAACAAAGATTTATAAGTTGATTTTCGCTTTCTTGGTTTCCAACTAACGTATTTCCATGGATAATACTCAAGACTTATTTGAACAGTAAAGAAACCTTAAAGACTTGAGAAAAAAAAATTATGTGTACTCGAAACTTAGCTCTAGTCTTTAAAATTTTAACTTTGCCTTCCTCTATTTTATTTTTCCTCGATAAATCGGCACCTTTTAACAAATTACTCTCGAGTTAACTATCTATGAAGACATTAATTATGGGGTGCATTGGCACATCGATCAAACCCTACGCGCTTGTACAAACATTGAGTGATTCATGAATAGTGAAATGTATTCTTGATAGCTTTCGTACTGCACACACGTGTATACGCATATGCACGTTAATGCAAGCTTTAATATACACCTACAAGATAAATCGATCTTAGGTGATAATTATTTATCGATAACATTTGATTTCAATAATATACAAGGCAATAAAATTCTCGCATTGAAATTCAATGTAGATTCATGTGTTCATTAGAAGCCTTATTCGGTCTGACTTTTATCAAGATGCGATGAATTGGCATGTAAATAAATGTGTTAACAATACTTTATTATTCAAAATAATAGAACAGTTACTTAGTTTAAAGTATTAATTTATTTTAATGCGATTTAAATCATTATCATGTTAAATTATAAACAAACGTAATGTGTGTTTTAAATTTCATAATCTCACGTACATTAAGCAATATCTGCATAATAAATTTGTTTACTACAGAAATCATTACAGTATAGAAATGCTAAATTATTATGGATTTTTTAAAAGGCAGTAATGTACAAAATCATATAAATTATATGCAGACTCTAATTAAAAACATTATATTTAAAAAATGATATTAAGTACAAAATCATATCATAATAAAAGAAACGTTAAAACGGAAAACCAACGTAATTATAATTAAAAAAACGTTAATTATATAAAGTATTCAAGTAATTTCCAGCTCAGAATTATAATACTCAACATTTATAAACAACATTTAAAATTTTTATAATTTATTTTTACGTATATATATATTAAAAATCAATTTGAAACAATAAGTACTTATCCGAATTTTTTACTTTAATTATTTTAATTATATCTAAAAAATAGAAAATATTAAAATATTAAAATAAATTTAATTAAAAGTACCATTAAAAGAAAAAAAGAAAACCAGTACAAATATTAATACAACAATTCTTCTTAAACAGCAACAGTTTATAATAATGAACCACTGTACATACTTTCAGAGTGCATCAGTTTGAAGCTGAAGTGTGGTAAAATTAAAAAAAATGTACTTATGAATAAATAAGCAGATTGAATAGATAAATTGATAGAGTAAATAGATCAAAACAGTTTTTACTATCATCAGACTACGAAAGAAACTTGATCATAGTAATTTATTCCGGAATTTTATCTTATGATTAATTCATCATTGTTTCGATTTTAAAAGTTCAAAAATATTAAAAAATTCTATTTATAAATGCTTTCGATTATAAAATATGAATTTAGATTTCAAAACATTACTTACAGTTGCATAAATCTAAAATTAAAAAACGTCAAATACTGCACATTTCTGATTCGTATCTGTAATATATGATAAAACGAAATATCCTTGTCAATGCATAATTTAAGTGCCAATATATAGAAACTGAAATTTTGTAGGAAGAACAATTAAAATAAACAAGAATATATTCTGAAGGCCAAACAATCTATTTACCAAAAATAAATTCTGGTAATGCAGTTTTATGTTTGAATAAAATTCATTGAATTTTTTAGGAAAATAGTTTATGCTTCTTTGTATTTATTGCATTCAACGCTTGTAATAAATATAATAAATAGACTCTAGTACCATCTGCAGTATCATAATATATATAAATTTAATTAATACAATTATATTAATGAAGGCTTATTATGAAACTATTAATTTATTATTATCAACATCATCATGATTAATAGCTAAGAATGTTAAAAGATTATTACATATACTATGTTTTCTTGAATTGAATCGCACTGATTGAACCTAATAAATAAGGACATAATCATTTAATATTGTATGCAAAACATTATCACATTATTTATATATTTGAAGCAAACGGAATTCTAAGCTTTCTATTTAGAATTGGGTCATTAAAATTCGCTATTGAATACTTTATTCAATTTGTATTGTTAACAGTTTGTGAGTTTATGGAAATTAATCGTAAAAATTAATGTATTTAAATGAAAATTACCACCTTTAGACCGGGAAAATATCAAAGCTTTTTCATATTAAGCATTTCAGCAAAATTTCCACATATCGGGTAATCAAAGAGCACTTATCAATATAAATGTTCCAGTTTTCACTAGTATCTTCACGGCCACATTTAACTTCTTTTGACATTTTATAGCATACGAAATTCAATTATACAAGCAAGTTAAAAATTATACTTGTCGCCGTGTCATCGATGCAGTTTTCCAAGCAATCGTAATTTTGATTTAAGCGAATTAAGTTTTTCGATTGGATGCTTCTAAAGACAGAGAGACGCATATCGCCACAGTCGTCGTACCTATTTTCGTCGGGCAAATAATTTCTTCGTGCTCGAAGTTATGGCTGTTCTGTTTTCACATGCACATTCGACATAATGTGTTTTCCTTGTAGAAGCCGACAAACTTACGAATGAATTTAGTTATTTTAAACGAGGTGACTTTTATATTTTGTTGCTCTTGGAAGGATAATTTGAAATAGGTAATTTTTATATTTAACAGCGAAAACAAATAGAAGCAATTTCGCATGACCGATTTATTATATGGGTGAGTAATACAACAATATTGGACAATGACATCATCCCTGATACACAAACATAATGCAATATAAATTGCTAAAAATATGTTACACCGTTGTGTTCACGTGTGTCTTATTACGAATCTTACTATTCTTAATATTTTTCTTTTTAAATATATAATCAACGGTTGAACCTTTAAAAATGCACCGCTGTATTTTAAATGTTGGGAAATAAGAAGGTCAAAGCATTTATTCGAATTGCAAGATAACGTAGTTATTATTTAGCTAGAAAATTTCACATGCAAGAAATATCTATTAATAATCAGTCATGAAGAACTTATTTAATTCGTTTTCACTTAAAGTTCTAGTTCAGCTTACGTAATGCTCAAGACTTGGAAAATTAAGCATATTAATATTACTTATTCAATAAAAGCAGGTATTGCGCAAAAAAAGAAGAATATTTTAATCATTGAATGAAATTATTAATTCGCGAGTTTCGTGTTTGTTAGTAAAATGAGTAACATCTGGCATGTCTATCGGGTCAGGAAACCTTTTCCCGGCTTGCCTCCGACTTGAGCACTTGACTTTGTGCGAGAAAACTATTTTTGAATTATCTGATAAACTACAAATATCTTACCAAGTAGACATACCTTGTTTCATTAAAGTACGTTTTTGCTTTAATTGCGCTATTTATCTTTATAGACGTTAAGAGCCCCAAAATACTTTAATACAATAAATATCCAATTCCTATTCTTCAGTCGTCCGTTATTAAATACCTAAGGTTATTGTAACTTCTTACAATCAAGGGCTTAAATTAATACGAAACAATGAATTTCCATACACTTTTTTCTCGTGCAATGTAAATTGCCTTTCTATAAATATCTTATGCTTAATGTTTAAAGGAAATTAAGATCTGATAGTACTGTATCATTAAATATTTATTAAATATTCCTTTCGTATTAATTGTCTGATATTTTAATGTTCGATACGTATACACGATGATTATGCAAAATTATTTAAATTGGTCACAAATAAGTTTAAAGTAATTTTAAGATTTAAAAAAGTTAAAAACCAACAAACTCAAAATTACTCAATTATTTTCAACGAAATGTAAACAATTCTTCGTTGAAGTAATTTGAAACACATTTAAAAATGATATACTTAGATTAAAGACTGAGGTGTTTGGAAAATCAATCTGGATAATCGATTTTTCAATGATAAATATTTAAAAATTCGATAACAAAAAAACTTCTCTACATTCTATTTCAGTGTATGTGATAAAAAGTATTTTTTAAAATTGATTTCCTGTTAAAACGGCTATCTTCTGTCTATGCGGTGCCTATGCGATGCCAATGCGATGCTTATCATCAAATTTCTCGCCATTTATATAAATAACAAACATATTATTGATACTACAAATAATCCGAAAACAGAATTGTACATTGTTTGTCGAGCGATTTTTTAAATATGAAACCATTGGATGAAAAAACAACAGTCGTTGCTTGAACCCTGTTCGTCAAGATTGTCGGTACGCACCTTTGCGGATGTCGGCGAAAACTGTATGATCTGGACGGAAATAATCATTTGTCAAATTTGTGGAGAAGCGCGTCCTCGTTAACGTCAAATTTACAAATTTGATTTAGGTGCAAGCTTGTCAGCAGGCCGTGGAGCGTTAATCAAAATCTTGTGTCGTAAAATTAGCCTAGGATAAAAAGGTCCCTTCTCGTAGAGGAAGAGATTATGCCCAAAAAAGAGTTGGGCGCAGGCACCATTTGAAAATAGACTGGCCGCTGCGGTCGAGTACCCCCCCGGCCCATTTGAAAATGGCATCTGTTCACCACACGCGAATCTTCGGCCCATTGTAAGTCTTCTCTCCCATTCATTCTCTTTCTCTGCGCATACAATGGGCTCCTTGCACTCCCGCGTATTCGCGTCTATTTTGAAACGGCGCTGCTCCGATCGGCTCCCGTGAATCCATCCTACTGTCCTCGAGCCTCTTGTAAAAGCCACGCTCGATTATGCACTTATCAAAATACAATTTTAGGGCCGGCTGATCGACAGGTTAAGTTCGATCGAAGGCGTCATCGACCGAGCCTAAGCTCATCGATGAAACAGTTTGCTTAGTTAATAAATAAGTTCTGCCATTTCGAAAGTGTTGTAACTGCATATTTTTGTATTAGTATTCAGTGCGGCAATAAATCACGCAGCCATTCATCGTCGCAGACCGAATTTCATCATCTCATCTACTTCTAGCACGTGCTAAATCGAGCATTTCAATTTAAACATTATTGTGCCGTTACGTGAATATCGAGATAATATAATCTATCAATGATAAAAGCAAACAAATGATGCATCGTTTGCAAGCCGCCAAAATAAATAACCCTCCTGCGCCACCTTCCATCCAGAAGTCGCCTCTTTAGGCGTGACGCAGCCGCGGGCCTGATAAAACAGCAAAGTCCCGGGCGCGCTTGAGCGCGTCAAATTTTGCCCCGAGGTTAAAAAGACGCGCTCTGCTGCTGCTCTACCATAGGCCAGCTTAATTCGCCGGCTCGGCGCAGAGCCGTTGATTGCCCGGATTGATTAGCCAGATCAGGCAGCAAGATATTACCCGTTGAAGTCGAGCTCGCGAATGGTCGGCCTCCATTCACGCCTCGACCCTGGCGGCGCATTTATCTCCGGTGCGTTCCGAGGGATTTATAAATGACCCGGGCTCTTCTCTTTCATCCCTACCCTGACATTGACCCTCGCGCTCGAGTCGGCGATTCACCGACTCCCCGCACGCCGGCGGCCCTTTTCCCGCCTCCTGGACGATACCGTTCGAGAAGAGACACGAGGCCGCGCGCGTCTTGCGTCGCCTCGCATTTCGCACCCGGCTATTCCTTGTCCGTCTCTCTTTCTCTCTCTCTCTCTCTCTCCCTCCCTTTCTCGCCCCGTTCGCTCGAGGCCCCGTCGCCCCCGTGTACCTAGCACAGCTTAAAATAGTTGCGGGCTTCCACTGACTTGAGCATTACTCGTGGCATCCTTTTTTATGCGCCGCGATGCAGAATACAAGAGTGGTTTTGGGTACCTAATAATCGCCGTGGGCTTGTCTTTTTCGCTTTCTGTCCTCCGTTCCGCTTTTCTTTTTCTCTTCTGACCAAAATAAAGCTCATCGGCATTTATGCGCATGTGGACGAAGCATCTGCCATATTTTATTCTTTGCCCGTCCACCCCACGCCGCCACACCCCCCCGCCCCTCTCCTGCAAATGATTAATTTTCACTTTTAATTATACAATGTTAATTTCCTTCATTAATACAACTACTGCGCAAATGTCTTTTTGTATTTTCTCAGGAACGCTTATTTAGTTTTATCACATTTTGTAGAATGAATATATTACTTTTCAAGGATAGCGCTTACAGGAAAATTTGAACATTTATTGAATTTCGTGAAGATTACATTTAGCAATGTTTTAAGAAGTATGTAAATTCGTCTTTTTTAGTGTAAATTGCTTTTTTAAATTTAATACATTACGTTGAAAGTATGGAGAGAAAAAAAGCATTTTCCTTCATTTGACGAAATTACATATCCTAACATCATTCATAATAACATCGTGCCAAAGAGATCATAAAAATGTCGACTCTTCGTATTTTTATGATTATTGTACTTGACTACAATTTCAACGATAGCCTTTTTGTTCCATGCATTATCATTTCATGGTGGCTCATGAACTCATTTGTTATAAAGATGCGAAAGAGAATTACAAAATGATTCATTTTCATTTGCCATCCTTCAGGCAATTCTAAAATTGTGTCAAAAATAATAAACTATTGAACTTATTTTCACTACCTATACATACATATGTACGAACTTACGTATACACGTGTGCGTAAAAACAAAGTTACAATTTTTCTTTATAGCAGTTAATTAGCATTTAATTCAAATATGCATGTTTTTTTTTTAAAGTTTTTTATACTTACCGCTAGTAATCTATTACTAGTTAAAATACGTGTGGAAAAAAAGTCGGATTCTTCTATGTCATCAGTAATCAGTACTAATTAATAAAACTTGCATAAACAAGTAGAATCGAATGTGAAAAAGAGGAAAAGTATTAAAACTAGAAATCGCTGTTTTTTAATAGTCGATAACGTCTGGGCGAGCAGAAAGCATAAAGTAAAATACTAAAATCCTGTTCCTGCATCTTCGATTTAAAATTTCGTGAAATTGAAACACATGAAAATCTCGAGTACGGATGGCCAATTATTTTCTTCTCGACGATTATGGAATTTTTAAGCTGAATAAAAATACTCGGAGATTCCGCTTGAACGTGTAACGATTGAATTAAAAAGGCGGGAAAGACTTTCTTCGACCGTGTAAAGTTTACAAAACCAGTTGTAAAAAGTCAAAGTAAAAAAAAGGTCCACTCGACACGAGAATGGCGATGACGGAGAAGGGAGCGAGAGAAGGAGAGAGGAGGAGGAGCGCGTTTCCATTGCGTTGTGTCCATTCACAGAAAAGAAAGAGAAGAATCGTGTCAACGCGTCGAGTCCGCCTGTAACGACCAGATCTCAATTGTCGGGCAAAACGGGAGAGTAAACATCGACTGGCCCTCCGCCGCCCGGAAAACAAGGGCTGCTTAGTTCAGGTTCACGAGCGTGTCTCAACGTGGCGCGGAGGCTGTGGTTCCCTCGGGAATAATTACCTGCGAGGCAGAGCGCGAGGACGAGCAGCGCCGGTCTCCAGGGCGTCAGCATTACAAGACGGAAATAAAACGAGAACAGCTCGGATCACCACCGGGATCGCGGTTATCGCACAAGCACCGCACGGGCCTCTGGCATCCTCGCGACCGGGGTTGGTTAACTGGGGCTTGCGAGGGCCCAAGCCAAGGACTCGCACTGCGGGCCGCGCCGCGCGTATCGGCTCGATCCTCGAATCCCCGCCAATCGCCCAGGGAGCGCGACGGGATCTCCACGGCGACGGCGACGGCGACGACGACGACGACGACGACGACGACGACCCGACCAACAGTCCGCGTCGTCCTTCGCCGTTGGCTCCTCGCGTTCTACTGACTGAAGCTGTTGCAGCCGTCCGAGGCGTCCGAGCCACAGACGCACGACGAGCCTTGCGAGCCATGCGAGCGCCTCGCCGCGAGCTACGTTGCCCCGATGTGACGCTTCTTCTTCGGCTTCCCCCTCCCAAGCCCTTGGCCCCCGTGGCGCTTCCTCGTCGTCCCTCGGGCCCATTTCTCGAGGATGCCCCGGCCCACGACCTCGCCGCGCTCACCTTCCCCGGTTCCTGGTGCCGCGGGCGACTCTCGGCCGGGCGGGGTTGCGCGGGGGAAGGGGGGTGGGTGGAGGACCGGCACTCCGGTGCCGGTCTCCACGCCAGCGGATGAGCCCCATTGCCCGCTTCCTTTGGAAAATACGGAGGGAAAAAATCAAGGGCTTTTTGACTTTTCGCACGGTGAAATCCGCCACTCCAGAAACACGCAAGTGCGCCTACCTAAAGTCATCCTTAACCCTTGGGTATAATAATTAATTACGCAGGCTCTTTAACCATATAAGCGGTATTCCTTCAGAGCTCGAAAATTCCTTTTCCCACAGTACGAGAATTAAGGAGACTTCTCTTGTCGCAAATATTAATTTCAAAGCATTGTATTGGCTGATATTATCGGATGTTATTATAACGGTGATTTTTGTTCTCAGTCTTTTGTTTTCAATGGTAAACAATTATGAAATATACTACTATTAAAAACTATATGCGTACACAATTCTTGGAATGCCACCGGCGATCGTAAGCTCGATGTGCGATAAATAAAAACGTTTAAATCAAAAACTAAAATTCATAATATCAAGATAAAGGCGCTCATTCATAAATCTTTATCACGTGCGGCTTCAATATACAAGTGCTACATAAATTAAGTATTCATAATACTTCGGTAATTTTCAACTATCGTATTCAATTATGAATAGGGGGAAAAAAATCGACACGTTTACGATTATTATATAAAAGCTTTATAAGTATTACGAAAACATTATTATCAAACTGATAATTAAATCAGTGTTGAGTTAGAATACACTGTAATATATATTGAACAAATTCAGGACATGTTTCTGAAATACAATCACTGAGAGAGGTGGTAAAAGTGAAGCGTTTGCGATATGGAAATTCAAATAAATATGCATGTAATATGATTCATAGCCATTGAAAGAAAATGCATTATTAAAATAAATAAATCTGTCAGTATCAGCAATTAATAATGATGGTATCCCATTGAAACACTACTGAAAATTCATTGTAATATACATTGTAAATTTTGTTTCTGTGTAAATTTGTAGCTGATCAGATAAGCTTATTCGGACACGCGATATTCACAAATCAATCATCATTTTATTGTGCTTCGAACTACCAACATAGTTTTTACACGGTATTTGTTTTGCATTGGGCAAACAAAGAACGGCACGAAGAGTTCATACATACTAGATAATTTGACGTTTACAGGTAAAGTGCAATTAATGATAAGGAATACTGTGTGCGATTTTGCGTTACAACGGTGCGGTAAATATATCTTGTACGAGTCTCGAGTGGATAGCGAAAAGTCTAACGAGCAAAGCAAAGATCGAGGGAGAGTAATAGATAAAAGTAATGCATGCAAAAATGGAGCGCATATTTAAAATGCACACATATAATGAAAAATCCTAGCGACGATTGATATTCCGCAGACAAAATATGACGATAGAGCGGAATTCGATAGTGTCGAGTCCCATGCGGTCTTTTTCACGTGATGAGCGGACGACAAATTCCAAGCGCAATACAAACAAACGCAATGAAAAAATACTGGAGCTGTGGTCCTTCTTGTTTGGTATTGTGCGACAGGCAACTCGCGTGGCTAGAATTTGAAGCAACGAACGCTAAAATTGCATATTTCTACAAAGTTGCCGTTCTATTCGATAAAAATTCACATGGCATCTTGGACAGAATTGATCGACAATTTATTTCTCTGCTTGCGGTTAAGGCAAACTTTGGAGAATCACAAATGAATTCCCTGGTAGTTACGAGAAAGGAAATTAATTTCTAGTATCAAAAGATTGCAAACATTCTTTAGCTAAGCTTTTAAATGGAAACATAATTTCAAGTAACTTTGTATGCATTGCCGAACGATAAACAATTGTTGTGTAAAGCACACGTCATATCATGGAAACAACAGAGTACAGAGAGGAAAAATTAATTTTAACAACTGCAAATAATTTGTCTTGTTAATTTTTTAAATCAAAAATCCAGGTACAAATGCAATACTTTATACGAATTTAATATTAATTAATTAAAACATAAGGGATAAATTTGTCATTGAACGATCATACTATTAATACTTTAATAGGGGACTATTCGCAGTATGAAATTGCTTTGGCGCCGTCTGAATAAACAAGTCTAAGAGTAACAAACACTAGACGGGAAATCTCTAGGTTGATATATAAAAAAAAAAAAAAAAAAAAAAAAATAACGCAAGTGGTTTGAAAAAGATATTAAAAACCAATCAGGATCTTCGATTGCTTGAAAAATAACGGAAGCACGCATGAATAAAAAAAAAGGCTGTAATTTATTTGTCAAAATAACAATTGTCATTTTAATCGGGCCTATTATACTCCGCGGGACCGCGTGCGCATCGCGTTCTATCGAAGATTTATCTTAATAGGAAATATGATTTCGCATCGATGCACCTCGTAACTGCGCATAGAACAGAATTGAGCTTGCGCGTAGACTGAAAATATATCGGCAGAGTTCCTTGAGAACAAGCAGCAGACCGATGCTGACGTAACCTCACTTGCGGGTAGACAACATCATAAACATCATGACCGTTATACCTCACGCCTACTTTCGCTTTGTTTTAATTAAGAATTTTTCAAAAGTAGGCCTTTGGCTTCGCGTACCAGGTAGTCAACATTTTAATCACAATAAAGTTGGTTTTAAGTTGACGAGCAGCCGTCAAAAATAAGACGAGCGCTTTATTTATAACGATTTCGTGCTTAAGCGCTTTTGCTCGAGGACGAATAATATTCCGCGGCACGAGCTGCACGGCTCTAATGGAAAAAAGTCTCGATTCAGCCAGTGGCGGGCGGGAGTCGCTTAGGATGCGGATAACGATCGAACAGAAGGCGCCCATTGATCTGTCGTCGAGCTTCCTCCTTAGGGACATAGTTTTTCGTGCTTAATTACGCGGAGAGAGAGAGAGAGAGAGAGAGAGAGAGGGCCGCGACCGGTCGGGAGCTTATCTAAGAGTTGGCTCGTGGGCAATGGACCGCAGTCGTTGGGGCGATCGGCAGGGGAGGAGGACATTCGAAAGCGAGCCTATGCCGAAGAATCGGCCCGGCAGCGGCGAGGGCAAAAGCCTCTGGCCCGCGGGGCTCCTTCCCGGCGAATGAGCGTAGCGCTAAAATCGAAATGGAGCATCGTCCAGCGCATCCGCACTAGTCTCGTACTCTAGCGAGTCGCGCGCCGTGGCTCGCTCGGGCACGACACCAACGATAATCGAGGATTGAGAGAGAGCCACGGGTCGCGGCCCGAAGCAATATTTCGGGGCACTCCGTCCTTATCTCGAGCCCGCGGAGTGACCCCTCGAGCGACGGCGGCGTATCCTAAAAGCGCAGCGCCCCGATGCCAAGCGAGCGCCTGCGCCCGCGATATCTCTGTAGGTCAACTCCACGTACGAGCGGCTTCGGAGGCTTGCGCGCGACTCCTCGCTGCCCGGCGAGGTGGGGGCGGCCGGGGGGGTACAGCGCGCCCAAGTCTTATCGGGGCCCTGTTTTCCATTTATTTAGCGCTGCTCTCTTTGATGTGACGCCGGCCCCGAGGGCACCGACGTCCTCCGCTCCACCGGCTCGGCTTATCTCCCGGCTCTCATGCCCGAGTTATTGGCTGTTGAATCGACACGCCGCCGATTCTGTGAATCTGATGGACTCGCGAGCGCGACGTTACGACGACAGCAAACGTACTGCGCTTTGAGCGTTTTACTCTTCCTCTCCCTCTCTCTCCCACCCCCTCCTTTCCCATCCCATTTACTTTCTTATACTTTCTTGTACTTTCTTATCGGCGTCTCCTGTTTTTTTGCTTCACTCGAAAAAGAAGGTGTAACGTCTTAATTTCAGGAAAAGGACTAAAAAAAACAAAGATAAAAACAACCATAGTCTGTATCGTGTAATCGATGCGCGCTTCCTTAATTACATGCGTCGTACACACGAATTAAATGTTTTACTCGCGTTTCAGCTCCCCGAGCGCTTCTTCAAATCTCTTACCCTATGTATACAGGTTTTTAGCTTTCTGCTCTTTAGTTACCTACCAATCGTTACAATTTACATTAGTCGGAATTATTTTAATTTCCTATTATGAACAAATGATTCGCATACTCGTTTACGTTCAAATGCCCGATTTCATTAATAATTGCTTGATTTTTTACACAATTGATTGCGAAAATCTATTAAAATAGCCCGTTGTAACGTTCAAAATGCTTTATTAGTATTGGATAAGGCTTGTCATTTATGCTTGGCATTCATCTGATATCATCATTATTCATTTGAAATCGTATATGCTTCCTCATACTTAAATTATAGTAATAGCTTCACGTGAAATTTCTTCATGATTTATGGACAATTAATTCACAATTATCTATGAAACTAATATAAAACGAAAACTTGCATGTGGCCCGTCATATGAATCTCGGCTAAGTAATGTACATATATTTTACTGATGAATGGTTTATAAAATTTGAAAGACTAATATTTTTCTATTTATCAATAGACGATTTATTTGCGTTATATATACATATACATATATATATTACTCGGCACAAAATATTGAAATTAACAATAAAGCGCTTTCCTTGATGAATTTCTAGTAGCACAAACATAAAACTTGTTTATTTACAATTGTTCATTGCCGAATAATATTCAATAACTTTTATTTAAAATTATTCGGATGAAAAATAGCCATTGGCTTTCCTTATTACGATGCTCATTTTTACTCGAATATTAAAGAAAAATGCCTGCCTAATGGCTCTCTCATTTAGAAGTATATTTAATTTAGGAATTGTAACCGATATTTAAATATACTAAAAAATTCTTTCCTCCGAGCATCCGCGATATGTACAGGGAATAAAAAATAAAAAACGTGGCTCAGTACTCGTATGTTTATTTTCATCGTAACCTTATACTTCGCATTCTATAAATAATAGCTCTCGATAAAAAAAGGAAGTTGGGCTGGTATACATCAATCAATTAAGTATATGCTTAATTTGCCGACTTCTTCGCCTCTTCCTTCTTTGATTTTCATTCGAATGAGCGGCTCCAATTCGTCTGGGGGCCCGCGTGCAATTTATTGATAAGCCGCACCACCAGCACTAAGCATACGCTTTCCTTCCTGCACTTAATGTCCGTGCGTACATCAAAAGTGCTCTCTTTCTTCTTGAAACAAGTTAGGATTTACACAGAATTCACTTGTAAGACAGGATTTTAATTTTTTCATCGTCCACCTTCATTAACCACAACACTTATTTCCGAAATGAGATGATCAATAAGAACCCTGAATTTTCAACCCATCAATTTTCCATTAATACTTTTACTTGTTATTTGTTTCAGCAATTTATTCAACGTATTACTTTAAATAATCTGCTTTTTTCTCAATTGCAATATTTTTATATCATTTTCGTTATTCATATTGAAATTACTATATGATGGCTTAAAAAAAAACATTTTTTGTAAACAAATAATTAATATGTATTTTTGCTTTATAAAAATTTTGTATAATTGAATGAACAGTGGAAAATAATTAAATATAAAAATTAGAGGTTCATATTAATGTACAACATGCGTAACTTATATCATTTAAATTAAAATAACATGAAAGGTAAAAGCTAATGGCTAAAGGATTTTTAAATATGGAAAATTCAGAATGTATACAAATTTAAACGATAATCGTACATTCGATGTAACAAAAACGTCAGAATTTTTTTAGTAAAAAGCTGATTTTAATCATTTGTACAAATTATTTACCTTAAATTATACTTAAAATGACAATGCGTGAAATTTTTCTCACTGTCGACTAAATCATGCTACTTTAATTTGTATTCGCATATTTGCAAATGTTATTAATTATCATAAATATAAATGCAGTTAAGAAACTACGAAGAGACGTAAAAAAATTTTGTTTTAAATGGTTCCCACATGAACGTACAAAAGAATATATTCACTTACTTCCTAATGACTATTTTTTTCCTTGAAAACTGAATCGTTTTCAACAATAATTAAGTTAATATCAAGTTAGTGTATTTAAAGCTAGAGACAAATTTAATTTTTGTCAGTTAAATTAGTTTATTCATTTATTTTGTCATAATTTATTGTATGAAAATATATAAAGGTACAATGACAATGATTAAATATGTTATGAAATTAAATGGAAAATACCTTATTTAGTTTTAATCAGTGATTCCTAATAATATGAATAACTTAATTAAAATTATTTGTAAAATATGCACTCGAAATTTTTAACTGTGCTATATTTGTTCTAAAAATAATTAAATTAGCACGTAAAAATGTTAGGCGGTAACTAAAGATATTTTTACACTTCATTATTTATACGAAAAAAATTTATTTGATTTAATAATTGTAATAGTAGTCGTAGTCTAATAAATGATAAATTTTGAAAATATACATATTATTTGCAATGTATCATAATATTTGATATAAATATTAAGGTACATGTGAAGGAGTACTTAATTAATTGGAACTTATTAAAGGTTGATTAAACGAGTTTTTATGTAAATAATTCCGTAGATTTGATTAAATACGAATATTGGTTATATTACAAGCTTTACAAATGATAGTGATTTTTGTGTACATCGCATCTAACTCAATGATTCTATACGTATTTGATACGGTTTTTATAACTTAATTGTAGCCTTCATTAAACATTGTGATGTTTAATAAAAGTTGCAGTTTTGATTATTTAAATTCTCGATACAAATACTTAAAAGTCAAGTGGTATAACATCTATTTAAGTCATAATTGCTGCTCTGCGTGTTTCCTCTCTCGTCTTCCTAACAAAACATCGTTCGGCAGATTCTCACAAATTGATTTTATTACTTCATGAACTTTATCTGACAGCAGCATATCATGTAAATCGTGTAATCCACTTCTACCAAACAATATTGATTATCGTTATTATTCTATCGTTGAGTATGATAGAAAGTTGTCTAAACGACGTATTTTCATGTCTACTAGTGAATCATTACACCGCATTATTTCTAGTCCATAATACGCCATTAATTAGCCTATTAGATTTGTATAGCGTTCTGTCGTAACGTTTGACTTGAAGCCTATCAACGTTAAAGATGTTTTGTAAGTTTTTCAAAGTTGACTGAAATATTTTACGATTACATTTATTAGATATATAATAAGAATATATTTATTAGCATTAAATTGTAGAAAAAAAGAAAAAAATTCATATTTGCCCATATATCATGTCGTAGAGATTTCTTAAATCATAAACCTAATTTGTCATAAATATTATTAAATCCTTGAACCATTGTGCATTATAGTTAAATCTTGAGATGTGTAAGGCATTTAATGGTTCAATAAATGTTTTGACAGCTCTTTTATAAATTGACGATAACGCTTAATAATTTTTATACGTAAAAATTTGATATTTTAACAAATAGACCTTTGGTATTGTCTATTTGCACTTCGAATGTATTATATTTCTGTTTTTTTTTTTTTTTTTTTTTTTTTTGCTGAAATTGAACATCAACTTATATTTTACGTCAGTAGCTGTTGTTGCTTTACGGATATTTTAAATCTAATTAATATTGTTTTGAATTTTGGAAAAATTAGCAATTTATTTGACAAATCTCAAAACTTAAATACGACTCACGAGTGGGGCTATTACATTATTATAAATTGTTTAACTTATCCGCACTTTATTTAACTGCAAATATTTGCATACTTATTTTATGTGGGGAAATAAAACGTAATTTCGGAATTCAAAAACACAGCATTCTAATAGAATTTTAGTATCTAAAAAAAAGCTCTGGAATGCCAATATCCTTATTTTCCGGCATTCAAAGCGATAATGTTTCTAATTTATTGTAGGAAAATGCATATGCTCCTGGCTTAATTCAATGTTAAATGCTTTTAAATGTCTTAATTCGAATCATAGAGCTAAACATCGGCAGCAGAGATGCAGAAGCGGCATCACTTCGGGACAAAACTCAACTGTAAGAAGGAAAAAGAGCTTCCCTGTCATTTCCCATATGTTTCACTGTAGCCTACACTTCCCATTTCACAGCTAAACTAGAGGAAAGACTTTGAGTCGTGTGCGAGACCTCAATATTTTTTCTTCGTGGCAAAACGAGTTCGTCTGAGGCCGAGAGATCCGATGAATAATCGTGCGGGTGACTCGAGAGCGTTCTAACAGAGAGAGAGAGAGAGAGAGAGAGAGTTAGAGAGTGAGCGTGAAAGTGTACTCGCGTCGGTTATTCAATCGGATGAATCGTATTGGTATAGTAAACAGTTGTAAAGCAGACGAGAGACACATAGAGAGAGGAGAGAGAGAGAGAGAGAAAAGGGAGTCGCGGAGTTTTAGCTGCACCGCAGCCCAGGCACATGCAGATGACGCAGCTGTTACGTGATAAATGCGGTAAACGCGTTATCGTCACCATCAGCAAATATAGTCAAGACGTATTTCGATGAGTCCGCGACGCCATCGCTTCGGATGATGTTCGTGCCTCGCGATGCGCGTGCACCCCGCGTACTACATCACCCACAAGCTCGGCCACTGCCACAATTGTATCGGATGATTACAGGCCTTTAATTAGCCGCTAGCGTCTTACAGCGAAGGCGTAGGAGTTCTGGGCTCCGTTATATGGGTATCCTGCTTGTGCGCGCGCGCGTTGGCGCATCGCTGCGAGGGAACCAATGCGGGTGATTAGAAGGAGACTTGGTGTTATATTTTTCTCCAACGCACTTGGCAATTTACTTAATTACTCGGTTCTCTCTACAATAGCAGGCATAGTAATTAATTGCTTTTTAACGCGAACGATATTTTCATTGTCAGCGAATTTTACGCTGTACATTTTTTAATGCGACTATCAACTTTTTAAGCTCCCCTTCAATCCCGTCGATTAAATACATATTGTACGTTCGATCGATTGGTATTGGTCGGCAAATGATTTTTAACGTACTTTCAATATAAAATTAAAAATTCAGACTTTTTGTTTGTCGATTCGTTACAAGAAAAAGTATCATAAGCAAACGAAACCGGTTCCTAGTATAAAGATTAAGAAATCCTTCTTTATATTGTGATTTATTGCATTATCTAATCTCCGTTTCATTTTGTTTTATTGAAAAAATTGCCTATACTATTTTCGATATTTATTTTACATTATTTTTTTTATCATTCAGCACCGTTAAAAGTACATTTACCAAAGGTAACGAGTAAATGACAAAGTTTTAAGTGCTTTTGAATGTTTATACTTCTCGCTACAATTACATGTATTTTATTTTATAAATAATGCAAGCATTCACATTATCTGGCTTTTTATAGAAAAATATATTAGCCGATAATGAACTGTTAATATATTTAAATTCGCTGCACTATTAACCAAAACCGAATGAACCATCTTCAATGACGAATGGATTTTTATTGCAAATAATATCATTATTAAGCCAACTATTTTTGCATTCTTATAAAATTCTGTTATATTTATAGCCCGAGCCGTATTTTATAATGCTATATCAAATTATATAAATTTTGTGTTATGCACTGAATCTAAATTATTACTAGGACAGCACTGATGTACTTATAGATAATGGGCTAAAGTATTGCACTATAAAAGTTCGCTATTCGATGCTGTTAGATGATGTCATTTGTACTAAATTAGACGCGTTTTTTACATCTTAAATGCATACGACTATTATAACGATTATTTGACACACTTCACATTGAAAAAACTCTAATATTTTCGATACCAATACCGCTTATATAACCATTAAGACTATAGATGTAAGGTCTTATTGATATTAGAAGGGGAAAATTAATTGGAAACAATATTTTTAATTGTAATCTGGTTTTCAAATATTTCGAATCTTATACTTTTGATTAAATCAATTACTGCAGCGCATGCATTTTCAATAATTATAATACTCTCACAGTTTATCAGCATGTTTATGCATTGATCATTCACAATGTTGAATGTTTGTTCCAATATTAATCAGATGTAGTTTAGATCGAGCTACTCTTAAACGATAGTAATAAAAAAATCAAAGTTCTTTTGTGTATCATGATTAAAAAATTCCATGGCATATGAAGTAATTTTCATTAAAATAAGCCCTTGCTGTTCGATAGTTAATTTATCTAAGCGTCAATAATATTGACAAACAGTACAACGATTCATCAAATGTGGAATACGCCAATTTAATTTAAAAATAGGCGCACTTTGAATTCGTATCGGCGTCGATTCGACATCGCGGCTTAGCACGTATGGAATTAGTTTTCAAATTGAGTTCAAAGGAAATTCGTTGATTGAGTTTTCATTTAACGCCTTTCAATATCCCGAGCTTCCGCTACGCTTAGCGATATGCCGAAGGCAGATTTATGGCTCTCTTTGCCTCGTAAGATCATGGACGAAAAAAGAAGCGGCACACGCGACGCAAGGAATAAAGAGAAACAATCCTGTTTTATCATATAGGCTGAGCCTTGAAGTATTAATTTCCCACTTGGAAGGCTTTTCTCGGAATTGTCGGGTCTCGCAAGTCGTAGATCGTTGAATACATCGAGAAATCACGTTGGTTACGTTAAGTCGCCAAATAATTGACTATTCATTATGTCCTACATAAAGTTTCTAGTAAATAGCGTGGAAGAGGCCTGGAAGTGACAGTAAAAGAGTACACGCCTGTCATAGAATTTCAAATTGCCCCTCTAACAACTAATCACTGGATTACGCGATTGCGCAGTCGCGTGCCTCAGAAGCAAAAAGTGGGTTCTTATGCATCTGCTGCGTATGGAACTATCAAACTTTTATAACTAAAGCATAATAATTTACACCCACTGATACGCTACGAGTGAATCTCTTGTTTAAAATAGCTACTGTTAAGGGGAGGGGGCGGGGCTAAAAGAACTCGAAACCCCAATCATAAAGTCTCATTGGGTTAAAAATAAACGGTACCTAAAGGGCGCAGTTCATGTTTCTTCGATTTTCACATTCTTTGGCCAATTCTCTGATATTTTCAGATGAGCTGTCACGAGTCTAACTTCCACCGAATTACACTTTTGCTTCAAGAGAGATTTATATATGTGTAAATTTCTTTGTGAAGAGAGCTCGAGGATATTTTGAAGATATTTTAAGAATTTTTTAAAACAGTTTTTCATTAGAGTGGCTTTTATTTCTTTTACTATAAGCATAGGAATACACGTACTTTAACTCCCACTAATATTAATAACGGCACAAATGTATAATAAAGTCTACAAAATAATGAAATTCTTATAGCAGTACAGTCAAGCATTTTTTTTAAATATTAAGCATGCCAAATATAATATAATTCCACAGTTATAAAAGTAATTAACATGGCATCGGTATTTCCCTAATAAATATTCAACTTGCTTTCATCATGATTATAAATATACATTAAAATACTTGATACTTTGAACTTTTTTTTACATCGACTTAACATTACGTATAATACTCAATTCGCTTATGTAAAAGATTTTATTAAGGTAACTGAAAAGTTTTGAAAAATCTTAATGGTTACACGAAATATGGAATTTTACCAATTTGCTTATTTTTTGTTAAGAATCACTACATTTGTCCAATAATATCGAATGTTGTTTTCCAGTTTTTTTATTTACTATGTCAATATTCTTCAATTAATAAGTATTTTTTTTAACTTTTTAAATAGGTGGTATGTGTATACGCTCAACAGTGGCGCTCTTAATTCTTTGTTAAGTTATCGTTAAAATGTCATTGTTTCATCATGTTTATCAAATAGTTAACGTTATTTGTAAAAGCCATTAAGTTTACAACTAAAATTATTAATTAGCCTAAAATATTCCTTGTCAGTTTCTGAGTTGAGAAAAGGAATTTTTTCTTGCGCTATCATAGCTGGATTCCAGAAAGAGTCACATTTTTTTCTGAAGCGATTATCCTGCTCCTTTGGCTCCTTGATTACGACCAAGTCATCCATTTTTCTTACGATTCGTTCATTTATAATTGCCAGCCTGACACGAGGCGCTAACAAGGGTAGTAAAGACTTCTTAAATTTAGACCGTACATTTTTATACGAAGTTCAAGGTAGCAATGGCATATGATACTTAAAGAAACTTTTGTCTTCATTTTTAATTGGCCTTTCATCATTTACTCGGTAGATTAAACTTGGCCTTAACTACGGTACACTTCACCTTTACCACGGTCAAATACATACATTAGATGTTTATTTAAATGATTTTTATTTCCGGGTGTTTATAAACTAGACTCCAACAATTGATGTCCAACTCATAGTCGCAAGTACTTACTCGACATTGAAAGAAGCGTAATTGGATGGAAGAGGTTTAGGCTAATCTTTCTAAGCGAACATTAGCTCTTAGGGTCGCCGAGACAGTGACTGACGTATGTCGAGCCCTAATAAAACTTAACTCAACTTGATGTATTTTTTGTATTTGATGATTATTGACATTGACTGCATCGCCTCCGATACCTGGATAATATCGCATCGACCCGTCCACTCGTGTTCGTTTTGAAGCGTACAATAAACCTAAGGTGGGTCAGGAAGATACAACTATTATGTCAAAGTACTTTATTCGATGCGAGCTATGCTTATTTCTACCCATCGCGAGTCATCTAATGGGAGCACTTTTTTTTATCTTTGACAATTAATAGTCATAACTGGTAACAATCCTTTGGTAAGGCTCTTTTAATAAAACCTGATCTATTTGAAGAATTTAATTGAATTTAATTGAAAATGTTAATTGAACTTCATCTACGGACTTGTTAATTATTAAAAATTCTGTACATCTATTTTTGTATGGTATTTACGCATTTTTAATAAAAAGTCGAAACATATTTTACGAAACTTAATTTTCTGTACGTGTGGCTATATAAAAATATGAACCTCGCCAAAAAATATACTGTTTCAAATAACTCGTGAAAGTTGCGAACGTGACATGACTTCTAAATATCTTTTAACATCGACAGCTTGGCGTATCGTCGACACCTACGCTTACTCTTACTCTAAATTTTGGATGAAATAACATTTTTACGTTATTTAATGTCGTTCTAACACTCCCTAAGCTCATATGGATAGGTTTCCCTTATAATTTTAAAATTAACATTTCGTGTTAAATGAAAGTTTCCAAATTTCATTAACGTATTCGTAGCGTAAATAAGTAACGCATAATACTCATATAAAAAATTTAATAGCTGTTCATGAAAATTAAAAATTCAGGTTAACAGGATTTTATGTTATTCGTTTATTTAATCGATTATATGTAAAATAAAAGATACATCGTTAATTAATTCAATTTTATACCAATTTTTTACGACGTACGCGATACATATATTTTTAATTTATGTTGAAAGCATTATTATAAAACAATTTGTTTGAAGCAGGTTTTTCATTATCTTGCATTTCTGAAAAGAACGTAAAAAATGGATGTACAATTGATTTATTAAAATATAAAACGGTCTGCTTAAGCGCGCTTACTTATTAAACCAAGTTAATAACTCGATAAAGGTTCAAGTCACAGTTTACTCATGAAAATAATATCAGCAAATTTTTTTAGCATATACGAGATTACATTCGACCCTCAATATTCGCTTGGATAAGTTGTTTCGCGCGATAGCCGCATTACTTAAAATTTGTCCGACAGATGGAAAGAGATCATCAGCGGGAGAGAAGAAATTACTAGAGAGAGAGAGAGAGAGAGAGAGAGAGAGAGAGAGAGGGAGGGAGAGAGAGAGAGAAGCAGAATGAATGCACTTTATAGCTAAGCCAATAAGTCACGCCGGCAACACCAAGCCCTCTTGGCTTTTTGCAAAGCATACCGCCAAGCAGATTTGTATACATTTGCGTCTTTCTTCCTTCATCCTGTCCTTCTCCTACCCAACACATCCAAGTTCCGCCACGTTTCTTCACAGCAATGTTCTTTATCACTTTTTTTCCAAACGTATATCGGCGCCTTTAATTGCCGGCTTGATTTTTGTTTGCGTATTTCATGTCAATAAGTGATTGGCGGAATATGAATAATATGATCGAGTGATAAGGAAAGAGAAGCTAGCGAATAATGTCTATGCCTGCTAGTGAAAAATTAAGGAATTCGTAACGTCGTATGGAATGGGGAGTTAAGTGTTACGTAATGTAAGACTCTCGGTGCCATTTCATTTTTCGTCTTGCTATCGTCTTAGATGATGGACGATTCTAATTAAAAGTTCTTTTAAAATAAATCTTATCTTGTACATGTTACTCGATGGATTATATTATGAAGCAGGATTTTTGAAACGAGATAACAACTTTTCCTTGATTGCCAGGAGAAAAATGTTAAGTGAAAATGCACCTTTCGTTCGAACGAATCATACTTACTATTTACCAATCGCCATTGTTCGCAATAAATTGGTATTTGTAACTTCAACCTTTTTTTTATCTTGAAAGACGCAATATTTGTTTTTAAAGAAAAATTGAATCAATAACTGTATAATGATATTCATATAAATTGATAAATTTCCCGACATGTACTTATTAAGTGTACTTGCAATTTTACCTATTAAATATATATTACGCTTGTAATTTTACGCAAATTATATAGCCTACTTTCATTAAGAATTTAAATAAAGTACACATTTATTAAATTTCATTTAACCAGGTGCACGTAGGATTTTACATAAAATATGTACCATGATGATCATATTATGAAAGTTTATTTAAAAATTAAAGACGCGAAGGCTTAAAGTAATTATACCACTAATGTGTGTAATACTTATAATATCACAGCTGAGTTTATGCTTATTTTGAAACCTTTTCTTCAAAATTCATCGTAGTATTTTTTATAGCATATTAATTTTTTTACATGGTATTTTTACAATTTGCTGAATTAAATTAAAGTAAATAGATGTTCCGTATAGATGATATATTTTTAAAAAATTTATAAATTCTAATCGAGTTATTATAAATTTATTCAAGTTTTACGTAATTTGAATACAAAAATTCTATTTGGTAGATTTGTATAATTCATGAAGAATATATTCACTTTAAAAATTAAAAAAAAAGTGTAATTGGTTGAACTATTAACGTAGTTTTTAAATTATACGCATACATATCAAAGCGATTTTGTATTAACTTATTGGACAAACTTTGAACTGAGCACAAAAAAATAATAAGTAACATCATATGATATAATGAGAGAAGCGAAATGAAAAGTTTGTATTTAATTAGAAAGCACACGAGTACAAAGTGTAAAAGGGAATTGAAAGAAAAAGAAGGTGAGAGGTACTGAGATGGAATAAGAATTAAGTTTTTATGACTGAACGGTGGCAATTAAAATATGTCTGTTAAATCAAGTTGTAAATCTGCAAAAGAGAAGTAGTGGTTAAAAAAAAGCAAATTTAATCACCAAAAATTTCGCTAATCCCCATGAAATTGAATACAGTATTTTAAATTTTGACTAACACCGTAATTTCAGTTATTCTCCCATTCATTCGCTTTGCTGAGAAAAATGCAAATAAATAAATAAAAATATTAATAGTGAAATCTTCTAAGCGCATAACATATTATATTCCCTGGTACTTGAATTAATAAGTTTCTATAATAAGTGCAAATAATAATAAAATTCGAACGAGAATAATTATTCAGCTTACTAAAAGCGAATCATTAAGATATTTAAGTTCAGCCGAGATGTCATCGTATTTTACTTGTCTCTGTGTAGTACAATATTTGTGATGTTATTATCGCGCGACAGTCATCTATATTCTCTTGAAAAGAAATGTCGTTAGATGGAAACATGCGCGACGCATTAATTTCATTATTTAGTATCCGTATTTTTGTTCGCTTACCAGAATCGTCCATCAATAATTCATATTAGGTAAACATTTATTCTCAGTTTTAAATTACAATCCAGAATAAACGTAGACTGTACCACAATAGCGGATTCTCGTTTGAAATGGAAAGGCATGTCGCCTGATAAATAGAAATGCAACTTACATCCCTGTAACAATTGTGCATCAATAATTTACGGATTAATCAGTTTCGATTATATTCATATTCTTGCGCATATCTTGAGTATGCATAATGATATAGCCATTAATCACTTTAGTCTTCATATTTCTCTATTAATCTATTATGCTTGTGATAATGATATATGATATCTTTGCATTTTTCTAAGCATTTAGCCATTCGATAATATAATTATTTTTTTATGTAAAACAATTTTTGCCAAAGCTAGAACTAACGTCAAACGTATGTTTGGAATACATTTATTAAATTATTATATTCGCATTTATAAAATTTATATTAAAACGCAAACCGTTTTTTTTTATATTTTAATATTTATCATAAACTGATACATATTTTCAGTTGTAATTTCAGCAATTACAATTTCTTTTGACATGTAAATGGTTGTATTGGTAAACTAGTTATTATTGTTTTCTTTTTGCGTAAACCAATTGTAATTAGGAATTTACATTAATAGGTTTTCTTATAACTACTAATAATAGATATTATCGAAAGACTTAAATTTTTAATTTATGTCACTCTTTGCATCGTATATTTTATAAACTTAGCTGTATAAAAAAATTAAAAAAATATTCTTTTTCAACTAAAATTCCCTACTATACAAATCGGGAATTCGCTTTTAAATCAATAAATATTTGTTTTTGAGGGCAAATTTAAATTTTAGTATCAGCCTAATCTTTTTTAATTTGTGTGTTAACTTAGTTGGATAAATATTTGCGTATAAAAATATGCGTAACTTATTTAACAAAGTAATATAGACTTGAACCAGATATTATTAGTATAACTTCATTATTTGAAGTTTTGATTTTCTTTTCAAAAGGACACGATTATGATGTAAAGGATGACATGTAGCCGCTTTTATATTTTCCAGCAATAATTATGCAAATTTTGATTCATGAAAAGGTGTAGCATCTTAAATTCTATACAGATGAAGTTGAAATCGATCGTTTTTTAAGTAAACATCAAGATTAAATTGTTTCTTAATAATAATAACGTTTATATAGTAACAAACCAGATTTACAAATGCATTTTTCAGCTGCTTTGTAAACAAATTACGCATAATATATATATAAAATTAACCTATTTGTTATGAATTTTACATTAATACATTTGTTATGAATTTTACAATATTTTTTTTATATTTGAATGAAAAAAATTTATCAATTTTTAGTTTTAAAGTAAAGAATTTTTAGGAGTATAAATGCCTGCAAATTTATGGCGCATAAAATTATTAATAAGCAACTCAAATAAATTTCAAGATATAGATGAGTTCAGTGCAAACTTGTATAAATATTTTGCAGACATTTTAAAAGACTAGGTTGTATAATCAATATATTACGGATTAACTAAAAGCAGAATAAGTTATAATTTTATATTTATTTACATTCCATAACTACAAGATATGTTTTATCTTTTAATACTAGATTTTTGAAGAGATTTAATTAATGGTTTGTCAATTATAATAATTTTTTCTTTATCAGGGCTAATACGTTTCACTAGAAATATACAATAACTATACTACATTGATCCCAATCGTTCATTTGAATTTAAAAACAAATAACTTACAGCCTTAAATTTATATCTGCGTGCACGAGTGTCGCTTTTCAAAATTAATTTTGAAATAAAATTACAACGCTTTTACAGTAGAATGTATTGTGCCATTGTTAATTTTATGACGTTGATATCTCGTCTAAAATCGCTGTATCGTATATAATAATAAGTATTTCTAATTTTTTTTTTCTTCGTTTTATTCAATTTGAAGATAATTTAATAAGAAATTATTTTTATAACCGATGTCATTATTATTATCTAAACAATATAACTGATTTTATTAATTGAAATTTCGAATTTTATTCATAGGATTATAAAACAATTACAAAAGTTGATATTTGCACTTGTAAAGTAATGATATGGATTGGTTACGCTATTTTGGATTTTCGGAGCAAAGTACATTTAAAGTTTAATACCAATATTATTGCGATGTTTAATATTATTTGAGAAACCGTACGTAAAACAGTAGTTGTAGCCTATATGACATACTGGCCCATACGTAATTACAACAGATCATTCGAGTTATTAATAGCCTGAAAATGAAGGGGCGATCCGACGATTACAGGCCGACGAGTAAATCGCGTTGTGTTACATTTCCGAATTGGGCGTTCACTTCTATTCGTCAAATGCAGCGATCTGACATAACTGCGGCATGCGTAAGCGGGCACGGAATAGAAGAAGGAAACGGCGATAATCCACGAGCTCGCGGACGTTAATATACTCTCTGGCTTTGTAAAACTCGAATGGCTCTTGGAGATTAAAGTATTCATTACATAAATATATGCCATCTTTCGCACCTAGTGAATATAGTTCACGTGTATCGCCAGTGTGGCACAGCCTTGCATAAACTACGCCAATCTCGACGAAACGGGTTTTTTCATTTATTTTTTTCTTTCTTTAAAGGAGGTATTGCAACCGGCCGCTTTTGTCAACTACTTTGTCGTTCAAGATTAAATGAAATGAATTGAATACCTTGAAAGGATGTTAAACTTGTTTTTTTAAGAAAACGTGTTTAGTCATCGTCGATCGTCAAGATAGCCAATATATATATATATGTTCTCATTTCCTAAGATTCCGTAATGCTTAATTTGCGGAGCTTATAAAACAGGATGAAACATTGAATCGTTAACTTTCGTATCAACTAATTAAAACCCCCTAACCTCTTATAATGTGTATCTAGATCAGGCGCGCGCGCGCGCGCGCGTGTGTGCGTTAAAGAGTGAGGACGAATAGACCATTTTTGGCCTACTTAAAAATTTTTAGTACGGAAATTCAACGCACGTTCCGGGTAATATGTCATCTTAGGTAGCGACGGTTAAAACCGGTTAAATGGGCTAAAATACGCGTAGAATGAAATATGCGTGGATGATAGGTAATATATGCGTGTTGGTGCGCAGTGTGCAAATAAACGACGAAACGACGCGTGCATGTTGGCGAATGTGAGATATGTGCGAAGGGATGCTTATAAAGGGAACAGGTAGACAGGTAGACTGGGTAGGTGCAATGGGCCGGAGAGAGCGCGTGAGTTAGTTCACGCGGCGCGGTGGCGGGAGGGGGGGGGTAACGCTTGTGTCTAGGCACAGTTACAACCTGTAGAAATCCGCCTCGATGTTTCGACATTGGGTCTGCCTTTACCTTAGTCTTTATTTTGACCGAGAATTTTCGGCGATTTTTCCGATTCGTATGTGGCTTCATCGGAGCTTAGCCCGACGGTCCACGAACGAGGGATTATTGTACGACTAATTCCTTGAAGAATTTACATCCAGAGGGCTGTCAACCTATGGGTTATTACTAACACCATGCAAGCCATCGGCACGCGACCAGAAAAGATTCCGAGGAAGTAGACGAGTCACAGGAAGAGCTAACCCGTCATAGCATCCAGACGAAGACAGAAGTTTAACGAGAGGCTTCGATCCCCAGGGAAGTCCGACCCCAAATACGTCTCGTTGAGTTTCCACCACCGAAGCGCCGGAGGCCTTAACGAATGAAAAAGACTTGATCGGACGGTTCATTCAAGATATTTGAGCGATTGTAAGATAATTGATCGAGTCCGGAAATGTCATTGCTTCTTCGACGATAAAGACCTGTACGCGTTATTTTTCGGCATCGAAGCAGTCGAAAGGCTATGCAGACTTACGGAACATCGTCTACTCTAAGCCACGCCCTTGTTTTTGGGCACAACCGTCGTAATGAGGTGTTCACAATTGGTGCAGGAACAAGGGGCTCTTCAGCATCTGGGACAAACTGATCCAGGAGTCAAGGAGCGTCTTTATTGCACCAAGCCTGGAGCAAATATCATCGAGGAGCCGGATTTGCGAAATAAAAAACAATCGGGTCCGAGAACAATCCTTTGAGTGCAAGAATACGACGAAGATCGCAATGGGAGTCGAGCAACGTGAATTACGGGAGAGAGCTAAAAAGTGCCAAGTTCTCTCCACTAGCAGGTCCCCCATCCGCAAGGCCCGCCTACAAAAAACACCATTGCGTATCAGTAGCCGGATCAAAGGAGGCTAAAGGCTCGGCAATAAAGTCGTTACTACTGATCTCCGTCGCTGCCACTGGCAGTCGGAGCTCCACTCCACCGTTCACGCGTGAATTCCCGTACCATCGGACAAGAGTAAGACTTCAGGACCGAGCTATTGCCCGTACGCAGTCGCACAAAAGACCTCCATCTACTGGACGTTGAACAATCCAACGGACTCGTACGTAACGAGGCCGTACAAGCAAATTTGGGCTACCTTGCAAAAAGAACCTGAACCAAGCGATGAGCCGGGCATTCTATGCGAGCCCAATGGTACACTTCCCCTCCCAAGACGATGAGGCAGACCCGATAAATGTCACCGACCTACTCAACCATCGGATCGGTCTCCGATCCTGGATACGCGTTACCACCTAACTGGCCGAAGAAACGTATCACCCTATTGAACATGGAGCAACGAATAACGCCCGTAAATCCAGCACTCGAGTCCTCGCGCCTGGTCTACGAGTGCAAAGCACTGAACAGCCTGGACTCGTCTCCTGGGACGGCCCACTTACCCACGGAAGTCCGGACAGCCGCCACCGATTTTCAAAAATATTGCTTGTCACTACGTAACTCGTAACACCTCGTGATCCTTGGGGACACTTCCTGAGCCTTGTGGGGATAAAGCCTTACCCCCACCTCCTTACTCCACCCACCCGAGAACTACGATCTCGTAGAAGATGGAGTAGAAAACTAAGTTTAGTTTTGAGTTCAAATTTTGTTAATTAAGTATTAATTATATTTAGCTTGGGAAAATTTATTTGCCAAATAAATTACAAATTTACTTTTGATCTGCGATTATTTTCCTCAACTTCATTGTTTTTCATAAAAACATCTATTGAAGCTGCACTTAATGAACTTACTGCATCCTTTGCTTTGAAATTACTTGGATAATTGTTTTCTATGGCTTGTGGAATTTTCTTGTTTCTTCTATTAAAAAAGATAAATATGCGTCGACAGTTCCATTCGCATCACCCGATAAGTCACGAATATATCAAACAGACGCTCCGCTAATTTTTATCTTAGCTCCTCACAAATTTATAAACTTCTTCTCATTGCTTTAATATCCTTCGATATATATATAATTAATACGAAAAAGTTAAAAACTCCGCCGGATATTCTAAAAAAATAAGCCGATAATCCCACTCGTATCGGCCACTGAGTCACCAATTTATTCGATCAATTAATTGTCACTCCACCCATTTTTATCTTAGGTTTTTATCAATTTATACACACAAATGATCATTGAAAAATTTGAATAATAAAAAAAATTGAAAGCACCCTGTGTTTTTGGAGAGACTTAGGTCGAAAATCTTTCTAGCGACCACTAACTCACAATTTGTTCTACAAAACAATTATCAATCCGGCCATTTACATCATAGTTTCTCCTCACTTTATACGCGTCATCTAATTTCTTTAACAATCTTAAATAAATTTGAATAATCCGTAAAAGTAGAAAACTCTGCTCGATATTCAAAGAATATCCGTCGAAAATCCCATTCGCAACATCCGCCAAGTAACAATTTTTTCGATTAAACGACTATCGATCACTCCGCCCATTTTTATCACTGTTATAGCGTCGCTTAGCCTAATCCATCCCCGAATGAATACATATACCAATCATCCTTGTCGGTTAATATTCTCTGACGTAGTATAAGAGCGTAGAAATGAGGAGCAATCGTATTTAAAAAACTACTAATCCCAAACCCCGTTCTTATTTCTATTACGAAAATTAATGTAAGATTACTGTAATTCGACTGCGTACTCTTGACTATAGAACCGTAGTTTGTAGTTAGTGATGGTTGACAGTTTGTTGCGATTAATAATGTGAGATCATGGTACATTTTCACAAACAAAGTTAAAAAAAAATAAAAATCCACATCCGTTTACAATCCGTTTGTGTTATTTGCATATATTCGCTGTTCGGAATCCAGTCCAACTCGAGAGATATTCGAACCAGTCGAATGTCGCGCATATCGTAAAATGTTGTAGTAATCTCAAATAAACGGCCGGGAGGCAATCGAGCGGATATTTGACGTTAGGTTTCTACTTTAATCGATATCTTTTTTTTTAAAGCGAATTTTCACGAATCGCTTTGATTCGGAAGTCACAGGACAATGACTGAGCAAAACTGACCAAATAAAGCAATTTTATGAACAAAACCTAACCGACCTCTTTTTTTAATAACTAATTGAACGAGCCAAATATGGTTTACCTAAATTATTGTATAAAATATGCATTATGTTTTTTGGAATTATTATCATTTAGGAAATTAAAATATGCTTTTCCACCTTCGAAAGAATAATGATTTAGTATTATTTTAACACTAATTATTAGTATAGAGAATTACAAAAAAATTCTATATTTAATTTAAAATGCATTAAAATGATTCATATGGAAATCAAATGATATTGATATGAAACGAATTTTTTTTCATAAATGAAAACTATGCTCTCATCAGATTAAAAAAGCAAGTACTTTTTATATGAATTTGCATTGCAGAGTGTTTTCTATCTGCTTATTTATATAAAATCTGCAACAATGTTTTTTGCAATGATTTCTCATTTTAACTTTAATTATAAGTAAATAGTAGGCTTTATTATGTCATAGAAAAAACAAACGTATTAATTATAAACTAATGTAAGTGTGAGGATTATGAAGATATAAAATGCGCTTTTTTAAAGCTGGATGTACGAGCCTTTTCGAATATTATTTGCATAAAAGTTGCACTAATGCATTTATTATTTCCAATTTCATGTTTATACAAACACATTATTTTAATATATAAATAAATGTGTTCTTGTACAAAAAATTTGAGCTTAAAAAATTTCTTAGAAAATTATCTATCGGTTAAAAGCGAATTTTGTTTGACATCCTTTGCTAAATAAAAATAAATATACTCTATGAAAAACCCGAGCATACACATTCACGTGTGTAATAGCGTAGACGATACGTTTATTAATTATACATATTCCATCGGATTGGAATTTACCCTCCATATATATATATATATATATATATATATTGCATTTGCATTTTGAAATTTGATATTGCTCATAATATTTTTTTAACAATTTCAAATGTTATTTAGTTTTTCAGAGATTTTAAAAATGTTTTTTAAATTGTTCAAACTAAAGTAGGAAATAAATAGGAAATCGTTGTACATTTATTCTCGTTCATTTGCAAAATATTTTAGGTATTGACTATAAAACGATTTATGATCAAAAAAATAGCGCAAAAGCAGTTTCCGTTAGTCGTTAGTGTTATCCTTGACCAATTTCAAGTTTTATAGTGTCAAAGATGAAAATTGCACCGATTTTGTGTACAGGGTTATTGGATCAAGCGCGAAGCTGAGATGTGGATCACTTTCAGAAATTATAAATGCTTCTGAAAATTACAAAAATAAATACAAAGTATCCGGCCAATTATTATTGTTAATAACCCCATTCATATAGCTAGCAGATATGTAAATGAAAATTGCTTAGAAGTGAGTAATTTTTATAAAAAAATTTATCTAACTTTATTCAATGTAAAGCATACATTATTATAGAGACGAAAAAAAACAATCTTCTAAAACAAACATCATTGTTACAATTGAATCTCAATTATATTCTATTTGTATTATTATATCCTTAAACAATAGACTCTAAAATCTCAAGTTCTAATCAATGAAGTGAATAAATATTTAATAGGTCTCTGTTATATGAGAAACTAGAAAACGATTGCATCACAATTATGTTGTAGTCAGCTTATTGCTATTAATATTAACCGCATAGAGCTTTTACTGACTTTATACTCATTCGGATAATCGGAACTATAATCCCAATTACATATGACACACACATATAATGTCATGTCTTATAAATACAAACACTTCAATGTATACTTGTACATTGAACTGCAATAATGACTCAATTCCACTCTTGTGCTGTTCGGTATACTTGATTAGTCGGGAATTATTTCTTAGTGCACATATTGAAAATCAATAAATAGAAATTTATTGATATTTGAAAATGTTGAGTATTATCTATTTTGACGCCTAATTGTCGACAGTTATTAACAAATATTAGATTGTCAAGATCAAATACTTGTTTCTTACGTCACCTAATGAAGACATCAACAAAAACCAAAATTGACTACAATCGCGTACATTGCCTAGTTGTGTTATTTCGCGGCTCATTACGCTCAAGCTGGCTGTAAACATTCAACAAAATGATTCACAGAAAGTTTAGATTACTAAAAAAAGTCTTTTGTTGAATATTATACATGAATAATGTAACATTATTATGTAATACAATTACCTTATACATTGAACATTTAACGTACTGATTTCAGATTATTAAATTTATTTAAATTTAAATTACGGTATTTTGGTTAAGTAATGAAAAACTAAAATAATATGTAATAAAATTATAATAGGCTAAGACTTTTTATTCAAGACCACCATCTGAAAATAGATGAAATTTGAAGGGGAAAAAAATACATATACAATTAAAAAATGCATCCAATTTATGTAAAACTAGCACCAACTAATATGTCTAGGCTAATAATTTATAAATGCACATCTTTAAAAGCTGAATATATGAGTATTCCATTCAAAATTTATTTTAAGATAAACATTTGTTTACTCAGATTTTTAGTCAGCTGTAAAAATTATTTTAAAAATAAATCGAAACGAAGGATTAAAGTTACGCTTATAACTTCATATGGGACCTATGCCTTGCTAAATTATAATAAAAACGGCGGGTATTTATAAATAATATTAAACGTGCTATGTCCAATAAATGTTTTTTTAATGTGTAACCGTTCGAGGAGGTTGCAAAAACATGCTTGAGTGTATAACATTTAAAAATTGAATACCCAATAAACATTATCCTCCGTGCTTAGGTGGAATCTGTAAATTTGGCGCTCAATATCCTGGACGGTTGGCAGTTGCGAGAAAAAACTCTTTCGGTGCAGAGAGCGAAATTCCAAATGAAAGGCACATATAATCCAGCCTTAAAGCCTAAGCGAAAAAAGAAAGATAAAGATAGACAAAAGAAAATGCAAGAAAAGTAAGTCGTACGGGCAATTGTAATATTGTCTAATAAAAATATACGAACTGACTCGTATCTTGAATTATGAATATTTAATAATGTACACTGATTGTAGGCTTCTTGACTGGAGACCCGAGCGAATGCGAGGAGAGCCATTGAAGTGCGAGCGTGTGGTTATTATAAAAAACCTCTTCCAACCAGTGGATTTCGATAAAGACGTGACACTTCTTTTGGAGTACCAGCAAGACATCAGATCTGAATGCATAAAATGTGGCGAGGTCAAAAAAGTTACCGTCTATGATGTAAGTGCTAAAAATGCATTCAAGTGAATTTTCTCACTCTTGGCATAGCCACCGAAATCATAAATAATTGTCCGTAACCTGTGAATTCTTATTTATTTTAATTATTTGCTTTAGCTAAGACACTAACGAAAATTGAAATTGATAGAGAAATGCCTCCTGCTAATTTTAACTGTCCATTGAAACATTTTATATTAATTGTGCAGGGATTCCTCTTAATAAGAAAATTAGTAAAGAAAAGTAAATGAATTTCATGGGAGAAATTATTTACAATAGCTCAAAAATTTTTCGTTCGTTTTTTTTTTTTTTTTTATTTATTTATTTATTCGCATACAATGGCCTGTGAGGTCAATGGTAAATTAAAAAAAAAATTAAATTTGAAATTTCAGCGACACCCTGAAGGTGTGGCGCAAGTAACTTTCAAAGAACCTGAAGAAGCCCAAGCGTGCATACAATTATTGAATGGACGATGGTTCGGACAAAGAAAAATAACTGCTGAAATATGGGACGGCAAAACCAAATATAAGTAAGTACATTTGTATTCTTTTCCTCTCTCTACACATATATTAAAGATTTTTAAATTATGATGGCTCAATTTTAAATTTAGAATTCGCGAGACAGAAGAACAGATTGAAGCAAGGATAAATAAATGGGATAAATTTTTGGAGGATGGCGAAGAAACTGAGCAAAAAGACAAGAAAGATGTTGCAGCAGATTCTGACTCGTCAAATAGTAAAAATATTTCATAGTTTGTCAAGTTTCGAAATTATGTTACAAATGGAGTGAAAAATATAATACGAATTTCGTATTTTTCATTTTATAAACATAAAAAATAAAATGAAAAACTTTTTAATATAATTGTTATTTTAAAATGAAATTTAATGATTTTTTTGTTATGCAATTGTATTATTTTTTTAAAAGGTAAAAACAATTAAAAGAAAAATTATGCTTCCAATGAAACATTAAAATTTAGATTATTAAATTTTATTTTCAAGTAAAATTATGCAAATGTACAATTTTTGGGCTCTAGACATGAAACCAAGATTATTGTTTGAAATTATAATTTGACTGTCATCGTTTCGATGCTAACAATTAATGATAAATCTGTTAGATTTAATATTGTTTTGAAAGTTGTATTTGTAATCTATCTTTTTTTCAAACATATTTTTTACAGTGTCTAATTTATTTATAAATAATTTCAAATAAAAGTGTTTCTACACCATTTTATTTGTCATGTATATTTCCATTATTCTTTACATCAGATAAATAAGATACCAATGATATCATTGGTAGATAATGTAGAATAGTTTTTTTATTCTACGAGGTAAATATAAATTATTCGTTTGAATTTTAATATTTTTATAAAATGTTTGTATTATTGTTATGAAATAGATTCTAATCTTTGCAATATCAATCATTTATGATCATAAAACATTAACTTTTAAAAATTATATAGATCAGCTTAATTTTTTTTTTCATTTTATCATCCCTTCCTCTATATACTCCTATAATTCCTTTTGTGAATTCTTTTTCTAAAATTCTTCTTATCACAAATAATTATCTTTTTTAGTTCCCACTTCATCACTCTCAGGAGTGCCGTCGGTATTACAAGGAGTTCCTTCAAATTTCTTTTACTGAATTGGCCATTGCTACCTTTTACCTTTTTGTGTTCTTTTTTGTTCTTACAGCGCTTCCTTCAATCGCATACACTTAGCTGTCTATTTTTTTATCTCTTTTTAATTGCTCATTGGTTATTTTTTCCCATTCTTATTACTTTTTTTTAACTAATTTTTTTATTTCATCAACTGAAAAACAGTTTTAAATTATCATTTTAAAAATCAATGAAACAATAATGAGAAACGTTTTGTAAATTTAATTTCCATCTTTATGACACTAATATCTAGATTTAATCTTCATTAATTTAATCATTAATTTAAATGAATTTTTTTAAATTGGTATATAAAAATTACAGGTACTGATTCTTTAAAATTCTATTAGAATTTTTAATTTAGAAAAGATAATTTAAAATTCAATTAATATGAGCATTTATTGTATTTAAAAAATTCAATTATTATAACAGAATAATAAAAAAATAAAAATTAGAAAAATTAAATTTGCTCATAATTTATATTATTTATAATATTATTGATAAATTTTAATTATTGATAGTAAAACAATTATAATATTTGAAGAAAAAAAACATTAAGGATATGTTTTCATATTTAAATTTGTGATTTTGTATTTTTAATTACAATTATTTTTAGAGTATTTATTAAATCAATTTGATTAATAAAAAATTTGTTACAAAAGTGATAGTTTTTCACCGTTAGAAATCACGATGACAAAATATAGTACGTGAATTGTGTCCAATATGAAATATATAAAAATGTATACTTTGCATCATTATTGAGAGTTCATATACTTACAAATGATTTCTCTAAAATGAATTTTGTATGGAATAAGTTATACGGTGTCATAAAAATTTTGGGACTACAATAAATGCTGAAAAATCAAATCATCATATAACACAACATAATCATGAATATTGAAGTGAAAAAAATGTAATTTGAACAATCGTTTCTTCTTTACTCAATAATCAGCTCAATCGGTAATTTAATTATTTATTACACCAAGTGAAGGTTCGATATTAAAACCAACATTGACTAAATGGGCTTGTGTGCCTCTGACTGATTATTTGCATTGGTATATTGTGCTGCCACCTGCAAATTTTACCGCTAACGTCGCATTCGCATATTTGTTGCTGCGTTGATAAAATCGGACCTAGAATAAAGCTTTTTTTGTAATCATTAAAGTCGGGTTTCAATTTATAAACCGATTGTACTGTTGTGATTTATTCGATTTAAATTATTTAAATAATTTTTCATTGCTGTACGAAAGCTCAATGTACGGAAATATCCTTGATAAAAAGGTTAATTCGCGATTGCTAAGATGTGAATAAGATATTTAATTTAATGATTATTTACAGTAGTCATAATATTAATGTGTAGATACTACATGCATTGTGCTTTTATTACATACTTAAAGCACTATTAAAGGGACGGTAAGTTAATAATTGTGTTCACGGATGTAAATTAATTCTTGCGGTTAGAATTATGTGTTTAAGATATTTAATACCTCATCAGTTCTTTTGGATATATAATTCATTTATTAACCAATAATTTAGAAACAAAAAGTTATGTAATATTTAAGCCATGTAAGACCACGGATTGAATTTTTTTCGATAATTTTTTTTATACGCATTCCTTTTTAAGAAATTGATATTTTTTTATAACAAACGATGAAATAATGTCAATATTCTTGTAAAGACAAGAGCGTAGATGTAAGTAACGTTGATATATGACAAAGTTAAAAACCACGCCCATGATTATGTAGCTGTTATGCATTTGTGAAATAGTAGAAAAATAATTTGTTTGAATAATAATAATAAGTAATTAATTTATTGCGTAGCCGTCACGATTCTCTATTAATAAGTATTTATTTTTATATCATAGTATGCTTTATCTACTTATTTATGTGCCCTATACTATAATTAATTTTTACATTTCTCATATTAAACGACATTATTATAAAGTCACAATAGAACATTATTTATCGGCTATAATCCCTCCAAAATATTCCACAAATATATAGAAATAAATAGTTCTAAGCGTGAAAATAAATTCAAATCAGGGGGAGTATTGAATTTTAATTAATTAATGTTAATAGCTATATCAATTTTATGTAAGAGTCGACAATGTTCATATTCATATATGTATATATATAAGGGAATGAGCTTGAATTTGAAAGGTTTATGACATTAACCATAAATTAAGGATTGAAATTGTAAATTATATTGCAAAAATTAATGGAAATAGTTAAGCATCGAGGGAAGGGTCGGAGCAATTTTTGTACGTAGCGAAGGGCGCAACGAGTGTCTTAAGGTTGACAAAACAATAGCCGATGGACGTTTCGGCAATAATATATAGTTCTCCTTTGAAATGCTATGGGATCGCCCCACATATTACACTAACGGACTTATTAATTTCCGCGTGGTTGGGTCGAACAATCGACACGGACGAATTTACATGAAAAACCACGAATATAAAAGGACTCTGAAATAATGAACGAGTGCGTGCAAGTTCGGTCCTACGGTCGGCATAACAAAAGTAGAAACGCGAGAGGAACCTCGCCCATAAGTGCCCGGGCACGTTTATTTGTACCCACACCGTGTATATATATATATATATATATATATAAATATATGTATGTATGTACATATATCATCATCATCATCATCATTCCGCGCACTTTGCCCCAACGATGCCACCGCCGTCGAATTGTATCGTCATATACGACGACCCCCCGCCAGTCCCAGTCCCAGACAGACAAAGGCTGCCCCTCGCGTGGCACAAGGTACAAGGGGTGAAGACTAAGAATTCGCTAAGTATTTCTATTATTGAATTCTCTCGCATTTAATTAATGCTCGGCGAAGCGTCGGACGAACGTTCGGGCCCGTTTCCGCGTCTACCTGTTCGTGCGCACGTTATGAATTCGCAATATGCGTATGCAGCGGCGGCCTGCGCTTCTCGGGCTTGGTTGCGAGCCGGGGGTTGGCGGGGGGGGGCGTACCGTCGGCCACGTGCTCGCGTCGCTCTTCACCTTCTCCGATGGATAGACGAGACCCTCTGCGAAAATCTCCATTAATAGCGGGTTTTTTTTTTCGAGAGGGCGGGGCGGGGAGCGGCGAACTCCTGATCTACAGCATATTTCGAGCGTCATTCCATTCAACGGCACGATGGGAGCATGCAACGGGCGGGAGGGAGAGGACGATGTCAGGGGGTGCCCCAGTGGCAATATCACTGACAAATTTCAATGGGCCACTATTAGCAGTTGGGGTGTACAACCTACTCCATTGTCAAGTGGCCACGTGCGCGATGACTACCATTCCTAGGAGCGCCTGCGGACTGCCCGGGTAGGCTGCGCACGCGAGTCAGAGAGAGAGAGAGAGAGAGAGAGAGCAGAGAGATAGAGAGGAGAGAAACGGGGGTGGGGTGGACGTAAGGGGCGCGCGGAGACGAGGGGCGAGCGAGAGGAAGGCAGCGTGTCATTCGTAGAGAATTAGGGGGAGAGATAAGTAGCCCGGTGTCCTCGAGCCCGTGGGGTGTAAAAAAGCTCCCGAGGCGCAATGTCACGCTCATCGCCGGAGTTATATTGGATTTGTCGGGAGCTTCCCCTCAGGCCCGCACAGCAGCCACGGACGTCAGCCCTCCGCGCGGGACCTGCTGGATTACACACGAGATTAGGCGCACGTATTGCGTATTCGATGGCGATTCGATATGGCCCTATGATGTTTCCTTTCCGCAATAAATGGGCGCCCGTACCTCGGCTCTCCTGCACCGGCACTCGGGACGTGCAAGGAAATCAAAAGGAGCGCCGCTGGGGTGGCTTTTATTAAAAGCCATCGTTCAACGCTTAACTGATTTTTCGACTGCTCCTGAAATAAGAGGAGCCTACGTACATGAGAGCCCTGTGTTCCATCCCAATAGAACAGTCGCTCTCTCTCTCTCTCTCTCTCTCTCTCTCTGCGTCCGTCTCGCTCCCGTCGAGTATTTTACGATTGCTTAACCTGGTGGTATTTGTCGTTTCGAGAGGGAAGAATCCGTTCGTCCTAAGATACTGTGCCGATGTCTCTTAAGAATGAACGATTTCCAAGTGTTCTCGTCGTTAAATAACCCAGAGACCCGCGAGCGACGCAAAGTCTTGTGGAGAAGAACGATCTCGATTTTCTCGCTTGCGCGCTCTCCACGAATTATTTTAACACTCGAATTATGCGGATGCTTTCATTCTATTCATTGTCTCCGTGCTGCTGCGAAAACTCTTTGTTATAAGCACGATTTTAAGATTTAAAATCTTACATCAGCCGCAAAAGTGCACAGTAAAGAGTTTTATTTACGAATGATTAATGCGGCTTACATTCTCACCTAGTCGAGCCTTTTATCTTTGGTCTTTTGTCTTTTTATATCCAACTATTACACTCTACTTCTTTTTTGTTGTGCTACTTTTTCCAGCTTTTCGGAATAAATTTATGAAATATCATTGCACTCGACAACAAACCATTCTTCGCGATACTGTATTCCTATCTGTTTTCATTATTTGTACCTATCGTTTCTTTTCATTATGATTATCGCTACTCACTCCATAGGTTATTTCATCATTTTTGATTAATCGATGGCTTATTAGCCTTAATAAAAAAATATATTTTTCTTTTTGTTTTCATAATTCTCTTGCTGCTTAATATTGTCTATACAGCCTGAAAATGATAGTCAATATATGTAAGATAATTTACAATTAAGGCTATATTCAATAATATTTAATAAGAATATAATAATAAACGAATTATTTTTGTAATTTTTTATTAAAATTTAATTTAAAATCAAATGAACGTGCATTTAATGCATTCGTACAAAAGCGATGAAATTTTGAGACAGTCTTAAAAATTTCCAATATCCTTATTGCAATTATCATCTATTACAAAAAAAAAAATAATTTTTACAATTGACATAAATTATTATCCAAATGGATTAGAAACATCATTTTATAATTTTTAATAAAATAATAAGAATTATTTATGCATATGTGTAACTGAGTGTAATTAAACTAAAAATAGAAATACCAGTTGTTGAAAATAAATTTTTTATTTTTTCCATAACTCTGGTATGGAAGCTTAAACGATGGCTAAATTCTGGTTAGAGTTTAAGAGGCACTTAAAATTTATATTTACATCTAGCGGAAATTATGTATAAATTACTTCAATCGATAGAGTAATAAAGGACCATCTAAATTTTAATTTAAAACTTATATAACTTCAAAACTAATGCAGCTTGACAAGCCCTAGTACTGTTTGGTTTATAATTAAAAACGAGAAGAAGAAAGAAACCACCCCACCCCTATTATCTTATAAAATTAACCTTCGAAGGTACTTGAAGTTTCAAAGCAGTTCGAATAATTTGCTCGTGCTCGGTCCCCATCCCCTCCCAGCCCCATCCCAATCCCTTCTTTTAATATATTATCTGGGGTATAATTGATTCGATTGAGTGAGTCCGAGAGAGAGAAAGAGAGAGAGTAAGAGTGAGAATTTTGTGAAAGGGTTGGAAGAGAGAGAGAGAGAGAGAGAGGGAAGGTTGAAAGTTGAAAGTTTAGAGTTTTTTGTTGGAATCGCCCTTTTGTCAATCGAGTGACTACGTGGCCGAAATTGAGTGAACTGCCATGAGGACGGACGGCAATCGTTGAGGGGCCATTACGCAATAAATGGTGCGTTAGATAACGCCGTTATTTCTCTGCTATTGTTACGATAAACAAGAGCATTGGGCAGGTGATTGTATACCAACTCGTTAATATCAATTTCAAAGCAGTGTTTCCAAAATTGATGCCACCTTTATTTCCTTTATCTTTAGCAACTTAGTAGTATACAAAGACATCGACAAATTACTTTGTTTTTTACAATTTAATGAGTATTTGTAAACTTCTTATGCTATCGTTGAATTCATTTGTTATTTTTATTTTTAAAGTATAATCGGGGGGTTAAATGCACAAGTCATATTCATGTTTTATACAAATATTATATTATTTGCATCGATCCATCATTTGATGAAAACGCTCCAACAAAAGTGATGTGGTAAAAAAAAATATATATATATATATATTAATTGAAAAAATATCTTCTGCATAATGAAATCAACCATACAAAAAGTTGAATAGTAGACTGCGATTCACTTTGATCAATTTTATATCAAATAAATTTAATATAGACAAATTTTTTTTTCATCAAAATCGATTTTCTTCTGACACTTGTATCATAAATTATCATTTGCAAATTATAAAAAAATTTCTTTTCGTTATTTTCATTATAATAATAAAATCGAAAGTATTATTTTTAATTAAACAAAGAGCGATAAGCAATAATAGATATAATACATTAAATGTTTTATATAAATTAATAATAAATATTTTAGTAATGTTTTATTTCGGTCTGCTTTACCTTTTTATTCGATGAATACAATGCATTGTTCATTTCTGTATAATTTTTTATAAATTGTTTAAAAACATATAAATATAATTATATTAACAATTTACATTTATAATATTTTTTATTGTTTGAATTTATATAACAAATAATGGCACATAAAAAATGGATGATTCAGATGGATGAGAGGAGTATCTAAATAAAAATAAAATTTTATTTAGAAGAAGTAAAAAAAGTAAAAAAATAAACGTAAGTAAAATTGAATCTTTTTTATTCAATAAAGATTTGATATAAAGAGAAATAAGCAAATGCCACCTTGGCATAAATATTTACATATAAAATTTTGTATCTTAAAAATTTTAAATAATTATAATTATTAAACAAATTAATATTCGAAATTTCCGTAAAAAAAACTTATTTTTGATTCACCGATCATTTTCATCAAGTCTATTTTAAAAAATTAGTCTAAAAAATTGTGAAAAATTTCTGAAAACGTTTTTCACATGCCGCATTCCGAACCGCCATTTTTCGATAAAACTTTTATATCGTGTTTTTTCTATGCCTTTTCTTTAACACTTCTTACAATGTTTTTTCTTTTCCATTCCACTTCTTTAGTTCAGTCTTTAATTAGCTGTTGCCTTTCATGTTTGTCTTCTTGCTCAAAATATGTTCCTTTTTCTGTCTGTAAATAAAAATATATTCTTATTCTCTACTTCCTAATGGGAATTTATCAATTTAAAAATATTTACGTTGGCATGGAATACGTACATTAAGAAAAAATTTCAATAACTTAGGTTATGCAGTTAATAGTTAAAAAGAAAGAATAAGTTATCAATCTAAAAATACAAGAGTTTATAAGTTATAAAAATAAAAGTGATTAATAACTCTAAAATATTGTATATTTTGACTGAAAAATTTGTATCTTGCAATTATTGGATAGAATTGTTACTCATATTTAATGACCGGAGCAAATTATTTAAACAATTTTTCCGACTCTTATTTTAACCGCTGAATATTTGTGCTTTATTTGTAATATATATTTAAGAATGTAAGAGCACGCGATTGATAGTAATATTTTTAAAAAGGAGCTCCTACTAAAAAATGAAGCTTTTGAAAGAGTCAGTAAAATATTGTGACATTCTTCATCCGATGAAAAATTTCTTTATAAAAATTGCCATTTTAAAAGCGTTTGTTGCCCGAAGCAGTTGGTCATTAAATTGAATTTGAATTTTCTCAAATTGAAAAATGAGTTAAATGTATTTACAATGAGTATGTTTTTACAAACGAAAATATTTGCGAGACAGCATTTTTAGCTTTTGAATAAAGGAAATTTTAGCGAAGTGAGTCGTCAAGTGGGAAAAGGCCAGATTTTTCATCAGGGAGTAGACGAGGGGCTGCCTTTAAGTACGCGGCCTGCTAAGGTGACTCTAAGTCAATAAGGGCATCTTTCATACGACTTAATTACGCGCTGAGCGCATCTCGTTATGGACTCATTTATTTCCTCGAAATCCGTATGAAAATATTTTAATGAGTAAGGTCTGCGCGGCATACCCGATGCCTCGTAAAAAAGAAGAGCCGGCGAACGGCAAAGTAAGACGCCTTCCGCGCGAAATCAAGCGCACCGAGGCAATCGTCCTCATTACTTATTCCGCGCAGCCTTTAGCCTTTCATTTGCGATTCCCTCGGGGCGCCCAGTGTGAAAAGCAATCGTACCGCACATCGGACCCTCTCTCGCTCCCTCTCGCCCTCTTTTTCGATCTGCTTCTCTAATTCCCCCCTCTCTCTCTCTCTCTCTCTCTCTCTCTCTCAGTCACTCCGGGACCGTCAGCAACTCGGCGTCCTCCCATCGCCTCCTTCCATTCATCCGCGATTTTCTCAGGAGTTGAGGGAAACTCGAGGAATCCGAGAGGAGTAAGATATACGTATAAATATGCACGGAGAGAGAGAGAGAGAGAGAGAGAGAGAGATAGCGAGAGACGGGAATAGGGAACGACCTCTAGCGCAGGGGGAGGGGGATCGAGGAGGAGCCGGGGAGGCAAGACTTCGCCCGGCAGATGCAGTGGCGGCAGAGAGGAGCGTTTTCTCTTGGAAAATTAAGCTTCCCCGAAAGAGCGGCGGCAGCGCAACTGTTAATTAAGACTCATTATGGCCCGAGCTCGGGCCGTCGGCCTCCTCCACCCCGCCCCGGATGCGTAGGTGGTGCGGCTACGGGCACGGATGCTCTGGGTCACAGGGTGCGGAGGATCGCGCGCGTGTGCGCGTATTCGTGGGCGGAGGGTCGGGGTCCGGGTCGATAGGTCGCCGGAAGGGGGGGGGGCGGGCGGAGGTGAGCGTGGGTGGGTGGGTTCGGGAGCAGCCTAGGTTAGAGGGAGCCTCCTAATGCCGGAGCAGGGAGAGCGAGCGACTGCGACTGCGGCGGATGGTAGTAGCCGACGCAGGGGCCGATGAAAAAAAGGGAGAGAGGGAGAGAGAAGTCGAGAGTTCATTGTGGGATCAATACGGAGAGACGCGCTCTGCAGCTCTCGCGTAGGAGTGGCGTCGTCGCCTCATTGGACGTCGTGTCCCTGTCTGGCGATTGGTCGGTGCCTCGGCACTGCCAGGAGGCGGAGTCCCCTGCCCGCTTCCTGGGCTCCCGTGGCTCTTACTCCTCGCGCTCCTTCTCCCTCTCCCCGGCCCCGACCGCTCCTCGCGTGTTCGCGGCTTCCCACTCTGCGCTCCCTCTCCCTCTCTCTCTCTCTTACGCCCCGTGAGCCCGGCTCCGCTCGTCTCACTCGCTCTACTCCACTGGCTGGGACCGCCAGAGCGGAGAGAGGCGCGTCGGTGGCTGCGGCAGCGGTGGCGACGCCGTCAGCTGCCGCTCGTAGAGATAGAAAAATACTTACCAGAGAGAGAGAGAGCGAGAGAGAGATGGGAGCGCGCGAGAGAGGGAGGCTGATCGTGAGAGAGAGAGAGAGAGAGAGAGAGTGAGTGAGCGGGTTAGTCGGGGACGGGGCCCCCGAAGCCAGGCCTCGCGTCGACCCAAGATTCAGTCTGTGTTCGTCCACGAGAGACGTACGCCGTTGGCCGCGAGCGAGCCTGCGATCGCGTACACGTGTCGCGACTTGCCCGTTGTCCGGAGGCCGCCGAGTAAATAATCGAGCCCCGGCTCAGGAGCTCGGGGTGTCAGCCAGCGGGGTCGCGGCCACGTCGCTCAGCCGCCGAGCCGTTTCGATCGGGTTGGCTCCCAGTGGTGACCGGTGCCGCAGAGGTGGGCCTCGAGGGCCGGCCGCAGCACGTGGGGTCTCCGCGATGACAGCCCGCTAGCTCGGGTGCCGGCCGGGGCTTCGGAGCGCAGCCGGCCGACCTGGGCCGAGCCCACCGGTAGAGCATAGGAGTGCCGCGGGCCCGAGAAGCTGTGCCGTGCCGGGCGAGCGGCCGACCGGGAGAGAGCGAGAGCGGGAGCGGCTCTTGGCGACGCGTCCTCATCCCCCGGACAGCTGGCGGAGGCGACGCGAGCCTTGACGTCGGATTACCCGGCGGTCGGCTACTCGGCTGGCGCGACGTTCGCCTACGCGAACCGGCAGGCCGGCGAGGGCGGGAGCAGCGGGCCCGGGCCCGGGAGCGCTGTCGGTTCTACGGGGGTGCCGGGGGGCCCGCCGCGGGGGGTGATGAGCTGCTCCGAGGTTATGTATCAGTACTATCCGTACCTCTATCAGAGGCCACCGCCGCCCCATCCCCATGCGGCCCCGCACCCGAGCGTCGCCCACACCGGCAACCCCCACACGGCGCATCACAGTCCCGCGAGGCCCGCGCCCTTCCAGCCCTTCTCCACGGCCGCGCCCACCCACCAGTACGACAGGGTGAGTACACGCACTCTCCTACTTGCACCTTGGCAGGCTGTCGCGCGCCCCAACCTCGCCACCTGCTCTTATCATCGGCGCTGACTCTCCGCCGCCGCCGCCGCCCCCGCGACCCTCGGCTAGCGGAGGGACAGCCTTTACGTGCGTCCCTCCGGTGCAGCCACTCCCCGAGTCCCCAGCTAGTCTTCGGTCGACCTTCGCTCGAGCGACTGCTGTCCGGACTGTCCGGACCGAGAATTCCCCCGACCCCCCACTGGAATGAGCCGCCTTTTCTTGCCTTCTCACTCGTAACCCCGGATTGTAATGCCAGCCGAACTTAAAATGGAGCACGATATACCGTTCCCACCCTCCACCCCTCCTGTCCCCATCGACATTTAATTGTTAAAGGAGAATGCAATTATACGAAACGAACAATGTTAGATTCACGTGCACTGCAGTCCCTCGAGTGATTCGGATTAATAATGACAACCATCTCCTTACAGCGGAATTTCTTATTTTCTGCTCCATTTTTCAGCCATCTATCGTTTTATCTTATCATCTGTATATAATTTTCATTGTTATTATTGTGATTATTATTCTTCTTATACTTATTATTATGATTATTATTATTATTGTTATTATTATTATTATTATTATTATTATTATTATTATTATTATTCTAAATGATGTTTCATGTATTTCTATTTCTAGTTATTATAATTAAAAAAGTATAAAGTTACAAAGTTTGTACTATGAAAGCAGAAAACTTATCATAAATTATATGATTAATTACTGGTTATGAGTGTCAGAATTTCTAAATCTTGTTTAAACAAGTAAGTGATAAAATAATTATTCCTAATTTGAAATCATTAAATTTATAAAACTGATGGATTTCGCTTTCAAATGTATCATAAATATTCTATTGGTACAATTAAGAACAAATTGCAATTCAACGTGTAGATTTTTATGCAGAATATTTTTGCATTTTAATTATACATAGGTTCCAATTTATGCACAATTAGTTGATTGGAAAGACAAGCGACACTTCGTATTATCATAACAAAAGCTGGCGCTACCAATAGATCTATGCAAAGATTTAAAATATTTCGATTGTATTAATGTTTAATAATGATATAACATTCATACGAGCAGCGTTGGTTCTTTAGAATAATTGTTTTGTGCGAGATTATATTTATAATTTGCTAATTGACATTTCAATTCAAATATTTTGTTAAATGAATCTGCACGAATAATTATTCCACACTGGCATTTATAATGGTAAATAATATATATTAATATTGAATGTATTGCTCTGAACATAAAGGAGACGTAAGACAAAACGTTATTCGCTTGCTGCTTGTATGGTATTATTTGTTCGAGCATTGAATGGATTTAAAACTGCTACTACATAATTTGAAGTGCATGACAGAGAGCTAAAGAACTTAATCGGATTAGTGTCCGTCACGTTGCGATAAATCATAATCCTCAAAGCATGCTGAGCAGGTGTAGACTAACAGGATTATAACACCCTATAATGATCTTTTCAGCTCGAATCCTATCTGTGTTGGCTAAGCAGCCAATGCAAATATTGTTAGGCTCCCCAATGCTCTGCGCCATAATGAGATATTGACAAATGGCAAGTGCTATTGATACTCACTTTTTATCCAATGATCGCATGTGTAAATAAGTCATGAACTCGATTTGGATAAAAAAAACTCTTAAAAAACTTCCTCTTTCGATCACAAATTCCAGTACGCGCAACGAAATTCTACAGTCAAGGAATTTTAAAATTAAAAAGTATATTAGAGAAACATCCGTTGCCTTATCCATCCAATTACCTTTTATACTTTGATCGTTTGAAACTTCATCCTTAACAACAATTTAATTGTAATGAATTATTCGCATTAAGATGCGTAATTTTTTTTGCTCTTCATTTTTCATGGATAAGCGCATATTTCCAAATTATAAGAAAACCGTACGTGCGACTCTCCTATGAGATTAGCATGAAATTAATTATCGTAGCTGAGAGCTTTATTAAATTTAATAAATACAATGGAAAGCAATTATCAATGTACAATTATCAATATACAATTATCAATATTCCGTCATAGTTTATCGTAAAAGAGAAAACTGTCAGACTGTCAAGAGCAGTTGCTGCCGTCGCAAGGTTACTATCGCGGGCGATAAGAACGAAAAGGAATAAAAATAAAAGGGGCGGAGGGGAAAAAAGGGGGAAAACTAAAAGGAATCTCGCTTTACAATAGAGGCCAATCAAAGAAATTAATGCGCAGGAATTTATCATCGCGCATACTTATAGATCAGGCCAAATTGCTGGCACTCACTGTGCGTGAAAGACACGTCTCTATAATTGGGTTATGAGCCAATATAATGCAAAATGCTGCCGAGCGGCCGATTTAATTGGCAGGCAGGAGGTTATTTCCAACATTGTCGATAGGCCTCGGAGATCAGGCCATATCCGAGGCGAGCGCCTTGTATCAAAAATAATCGATTACCGAGGAGCCCGAGCCGGGCAGGGAAGGTACGAGGCGCCTCGGTTCCCGCGATCGGAAATCGTCAGTCAGCATCCGAGCGGCCGAATCAGTCATTGGTCGGTCGAGCCGCTCGGCGCAGCGAGCGACAAAGGCCGGCCAGAGGGAGGGCAGGGGCAGCGCCGACAAAGCGAGGCTCGTCATCGGGGCGAGGAGCGAGTCCGGGGTCTAAGGGCGGCCCTGGTACGAGCGCCCGGGGGAGCCCACGGGGTACGGGAGGCGGCCGCGGCCGAGCTCTGCGGAGGGGGGCGGGGGAGCCCTGCGAGAGGGCACAAGAAACCTACGGAACCCGAAAGGGCGACCGTTTTCGTGGACCCGCCGCTCATTACCACTCGGCGCGAGATTCGAGCCTCGAAGCCCGGGCCCTGTTACAATGAGCGGAGGGAAAAAGCGTCGGTCGGGGCCGGGAGAAAAGGAAAAATAAGAGGACCGAAGAAGAAGCAGGAGATGTTGAAAAAGAAGGACGAAACCGACGGGGCCTCGGCTTCTCGATCGCGCGGGGACTTTGGTAATTGACGTAGATTGCGCCGTAAATCCTCTTAAATTACCGACTCTATCGGTCCGAGTCTCCTCCTCCGCCCCCTCCCGGCCCGGCAGTCGCACTCGCGCGCCACCATCGCCACCAGCCCCTCGCTCGAGAAGAAAGGAAGACCCTCGGATCCCCGATCGCCTGCACGGGGCTAAGATGGCCGGGTCACCGAGGACGAGGACTCAACGCGGCTCGTCGGCGGTTGCCCGCCTGGATTCCACCCCCCGACCGACCCGCCGACTGTGGGAATAGTCCCTACCGCTCGCAGCATCCGTCGCTAAGCTTCCTCGACGCTTCGTGTCCCATCGCCTCCGCCGGAGCTTACGAGCTGCAAGGGTTGTTTTCGCGATACCCTCCATTACACGACCTACGGGCTCCCCGGTTTGGCCGTGGACGAAGCCGCCTCCGTTGGATTATTTCCTACGGAACGAATCTGCAGCAGCAGCCCTACGACGTCTTTATGCGGTGGCTTTACCTACTATCTAAATCTACGGATAAATCATTAGAAGAGCTTCATTGGATCGAGTGCTTTATTCTCCCGTTGCGACCTGACCATTTTTTTTTCTCCAATAATATTATTTTAATTGAATAGAATTGCCGCTTTAAATGCAATAAACTCTTCTTTTTTTTTAAATTTATTTAATTTTCAAATGTAAATATTGGCTTTCGTATACTACTGCTTTTTTATATAAATATGCATTGGCTTCCGAAAGTACAGTATTTGAAAAGCCATGAAATTTGGCAGATCTTACTAGTTTATTGCTTTAATTTTTACAATTTATAATCACCTACTTCTCATCGATTTTATGAAAGAATTAACACAGCTCGACATTTCAAGGATTCGTTCTCTCAATTCCTACGTCGATTCCCGAACGTGATGCACTAGCCTAGAAAATTTTATGACAATTTCAATTAAAGTACTTTTTGTCACTCTCTCCCTCTCTATTTAAATTTCAAATTTACTATGCTTCGAGGAATATTAAAAAAAATATTTTCAAATTTTTTTTTTCTTTTTTTTTTTTTCTCAATAATCTGCTACCGATCCATCAAAAAACCAAATGTTTGTATCAATTGATGCAGAATCACGCATGCTATTGAAACAAAAGTTGACTTTATTTCTGTATAATTTATACGAAATTATGTATAAATATACACTTTAGTAGTAATACAACTTTCATTAGATTTAATAAGAGCACTATTAGTCTAGCACTCGCTGCAACATAGTTTAATATCCTTAAGACGCGTCACAGGATATTGATTAAGCAGGAATTCCAAATAGTGTGAATTTATATTTAAGTGCAGGTTACTATAATATTATTAATGCTCGAGCGATAGATAGTTGAGATACTTCAATCGCACGTCATTCCTTGTAATTAGAACACAGTATCTCGGGTTAATTTTTCCGAATGGGCGTACGTAGATCCAGCCCCTCTCGAGGCCTCTCCTGCGAAGGACTCCTCCGTCCTCCGGAGAAACCCTTTCTCTCACGCGCGCACGAGAGCGAATTTTTCTCTCGCTGTTCACTCCTCCCTGAAAGCCCATTTTCATATATTCGTCCGGCTGTGCCGGTGTCCCCTTGGCCTCCTACCACCGTTCTATGAATTTCTCCTCTTTTATCTCCTTCCTCATCCCGACCGGGACCTTTATCTCTCACTTTTTCTCTCTCTCAACCCCCCTTCCCTGCCCTCTATCAATCTATCTATCTATCTCTCCCTCGCTTACTCACCGACCCTATGGCGCGGCCTTTATTCCGCATGCGTGTGCTCTCACCCGCTCCCTCGACCTCCTCCACCGAGGGCCCGGACTTCGCCGCGCGCCCGCACTCCCCCGTCTCCGCCGCCCCACTCTCCGGACATTTATTTACCATTCTGTTGTCAGGGCCGATTATGTTGTCAGATGATCGGCGGCAGCCCGCGCGATCGAGCGGCTTTCATTGCGAGGGAACGGACCCTCGATAAATTCAATTAATTAACCCGATGGCGATCCCGCGCACCGATCTGACCGGCAGATAAATAGATTTTCAACTTGTGATTGATAATGCATCGGTGGCGGCACCGCGCGACCCGCAAAAATCAAGCTCACGCGAATTTATCGGCCTTTTTACCGGGCTAAGCGGTTTTAATTGTACTTTTTACTACGGGCCGGACGCCTCGACGCTCCGTTGACCTTACTTTAAAAGGACTGATGGCCCGCCTCCCGGGGCCCTTATATTTTTATAGGACCTTTGCGGGCTTGATGAATAACGATCGATATTATTAAGGCTCGGTCATGTCGTTGAACCAATCGTTATGGGCTTTTAATCATTGAACCAACTGTGCCCCTTTCGTTCCTTTTTTATGCGGAGCCAAAGCTCCGCGCGGCAAATTATCATTTTCCCTTGCGACTAATTTTATCCCAACTATACAAAGTCCATTATATTTGTTCTTACAAGATTGTCCAACAAATTTAGAGCCTATTGTAACAGCTTAGCGTATTCACATTCCTAGGCCGCAAACATTATAAATTGCATGCTTCAATAATAACTTCACAGAGAATTCTGACTTTTGATTTGCTTATTCTTATCCTGTTTTTTTTCATTGTCTCCGTACTTGTTGTGTCCTCGCGTTTATTTTCCCAAATCGAAATAAAATCGTACTTTTACTTTCTAAACAAGCTTGCAATGCAAAATACCGAAAGAACACTGCCCATAACATAGTATATATCAATAATATGATATCGTACTTTCGAACTCGATCGAATAGGACGTTTATCTTGTTAATTACAAGCCCGCTAATTGCCAGTTTCGTGAACATTATATTAAATATTTAATCAGTGCTTTCGAAAATACGGATTCTCTAGAATAAGTCGTCGGCTGTGTAATCTCATAAGGTTAAACCAATAGGCTTACAGTGATAAAGAATAGTATAAGGTCACTTGGATAATCCGAGGTCCAATTAAATAAAATGAGCAACAAACAAAATGCCAATATGAAAAGAGCCACACGGATTCCGAAGGAATCCCAGGGATTCTTCCTCGCAGTATTAAGCCATCCCTCGTGTACAGTATGAAAGCTGCACATTGTACATCAGGAACTCCCTCGTTCGCGCCTAAATCAAGTCACTCTCGAAAGCCCACGACCCTCGCGCACCTCCGTCCCCGGTACTTATATATAAATTTCAATTATCGGCAAGGCGTGCAAAATCGAATACACGATCATATGTGCTCGGAGCGAAAGCCAGTGAGCAGGAGTGAGAGGAAGCGAGAAGGCGTGAGTGGGTGGAGCGGGACGGGGGAGGTAAAGTAAGTGAGGGTAAGGTCCACGAGTCTCGCGCGAGCTCAGTGATCTTGATCGGAGCGAGTTTCACGGAGTCTCTTTTCTCTCCCCACTCTCCCTCGCTCTCTCCTCTCCTCTCTCTCTCTCTCTCTCTCTCTTTCTCGCACCAAGCCTCTCTCTCCCTCGGAAGGACAAGGTCCCAATGCGCGAAAGAGCGAGAGGGACGTCGTGTAGGACTGTGCGCGAGAAGGAGAGAAAAAAAGATAAAGAGAGGACCGTGAGTACACAAGAAGAAGAAGAAGAAGGAGGAGAAGAAGGAGGATCGGACTGAGAAGGAAGGATACCAGGAGTCAGGCGAGGTAGTACCGGGGTCCTCGCAGCATCTCCTTCTCTCTCTCTCTCTCACTCTCTCCACCGGTTACCGCGGCAACACGAGTTTACTTTTATTTAAACGTTCCCTCCTTTTATTTAGGGCCTGACCCGTCGGTCATTTTGCTTCTTTGCCGCTGGCTCGCTGCTCCTGCTAACCGGTGTCCTCAGGACTCTGAATTAATAGCTGTACGTATATCGCCCCGCTCTCGAGTCGCGGTCGCGCGCGCGCGCGCCTTGGCAAATACGCCTATATTCCTCTTCCTTCTTCTGCCATTGCCGCCGCACTCTTGATTTTTATTCTCACTCCCTCTATCTCTCTCTCTCTCTCTCTCACACTCTATATGTATATATATATATATATATCTATCTATCTATCTATCTTTCTCTTTCTATCTCTCTCGCCGTATATGAATGCGCAAGAGAGAAAGAGAGAGACGGACAGACAAAAATTCGCAGACGATCGACCCGCTTTCTCACGGTCCTTGTGCATGCGAAAAAACTAACAGTCTCTCTCTCTCTCTCTCTCTCTCTCTCACTCTCTATCGCTATCTCTCTCTCTGTATTTTTCTCTCTCCCTCTCTCTCTCTCTCTCTCTGCTCTCTCTCTGTCTCTCTCTCTCTCTGTCTCTCTCTCGAATCCTGAAAACGTTTTCTGAAATTCATTAATCTAATGCTCGATGAGGAACATTGAGATACAGAGGGTATGTTTGCACGCGCATGTAAAAACAAATTGCGAGGAACAATCGCGATTATGTGCCGCAGATATCGATATCTACGTGGCATACTAAATGCCTTTTTTGCTTTCAAGTTTTGTTTTTTAAAAGTTCAATAGTGTTTCAAGTGCCGATTTTTCTTTTACAATTTTTCCCCTTACATCTATCGATTAAAATCTCGTCCTAAAATTTATTATTATTATTATTATTATTGTTGTTGTTGTTGTAGTTGTTATTGTTATTATTATTATCATCATCATTATTATTATTATTATTACATACATGTACAATACAATGTACATAATTACAAAGAAATATGGTTGCACAAATTATTTCTGTATCTGTAATAAAATGTTTGATAAGGGCACCTGTTCAAATCTATATCGGCTATAATTTTGCAACATTTAAATTTATTTCTTATTAAACTTTCAAAATGAATTTACTAATGACGTATCTGAGTTAACTAATTCAATGATATCTATTTATATCATGTCAACAATGTTTTAGCAATAGGAATATCTCTTTGGCGTCGTTATTCATATTCTTCGAGTAAAAATAGAGAGATCAAGTAAACAATACACTTACTTATATATTTTTAATAGATTTTTTCAATGTAAGAATAATATTTTATCAATCACTATGAATTACATTGAAAAATGTAAAATATTTTAATTATACGTCGCCAATCCTGTTTATTGTGGGTACAATTTTTTATTTTTGTAATATTGTAATATCTATAATATGCTTAACCAAATCAAGTACAAGCAGTATTCATTATTGCGATAATTCACGCCTTGAATAATTTTTATTAGTAAAGTGTGTTGCATAAGACATGGATGCTTAAGCAGCTCTTCGTTTTATATTTAAAAGATAGTTAATTTATAACATTTTCGCTCTTATGAAAGCCGATATATAATTGGTTATAAATTAAATGCATGTTTTCTTTCAAGGTTACGTACTTTTGATTATTCATATATTTGAAAAGGCCTTTATTTAATACGAAATTTAGTTATTTCAGCCTAAATTTTAATTTGTAAATAAAACATATCAATCGGAATTAGATGTCGGTAAAAATCTTCATATCAAATATTTAAATTAATAGCAATGAAAAAATACAATAAAACATCATTAGCGGGATTATTATTTTTCACGGTGACGGTACCGTTGGCTTATTTATTAGCCTTGAAAACGAATATTTCGAAAAAGAGTTGGTTTTCTCAGCCACCGAAACGTAATCAAAAGTACGAGTGCCGATCGAATGCCCAGCAGCTTGTGAGAAATAAATGGATTTCCATCAGCGGGACGATAATTTTTCCTCAAACCGCAACTATCTAAAACTCACAGGTGGCATAGGTCAGACCCTATAAAGAATATCGCGATAAAAAACTAGATCTTATCTGTCGCGCTTAACTGTGATACTAACGAAGACGGGAAATATGAGCGGGCTGTAAAGCGCCTCATCAACGCGATGAACGAAAACCCGTTTCAGCTGACTTGCAGCGTCTACTGCGACGTTCGTTTAGTGTTTTTCGACATGGATGGATCGCGCGAAATATTTGACGGATGTTTGAAATAGATTTTCTAAGCAAATTCTCGTGGCGAATCGCTGGCATTCCCTGGCTACCGCTTAAACGTAACTCGCTGCGGCTCGTAGAATTTTTGACCAAACTAACACCCTGTCAATGCTTAATCAACTATCGTAAACACATAATTACTTACAAGCCGAGTAATCCCGATCCCCAGCACCACTAATGCTGTTTTCTAATTAATTTGGAGCGAGTCAAGTATGCCAAACATTTTTCATTCCGAGTCCGTACATATTTGGATATTTCAGCCGCGTTTATCGTTTACTACGAGACACAGCTACAATATTTTAGAGCGTGTCACCAATATTTTAATCGGATTTGGAAAATATGGAATTATACAGAGCGTAAACCTGTTACGCGTGTAGTCAGAAGCGTTTCGAGACCGTTTGATTTTCTTAAATAACGTAGGAAACGAAATTGCGTTTACATAAATTTATAAACTCGAGCAAGGGCGGACATTTCGTTGCGTAATCGATCCTTCCTATCGGAATCTAATGGTGGATAGCTTATCGAGCCCGAAAAAATTGCCCCTGAAAGCTAGCAAAGCCGAGTGTGACCCCATTAAGTAAAGCGCTCATCGTTATTCTTTTTGTAGGCGCTGCTGATCATTCAGCGCATTCAATACTATTTGGGCTAGATAAGCCGGAGAGGGGTTCCATTACTTGGGAGTCCTTTTTATTCGGGCGTAGCTCACGAAAGCCGAGCGGTTAAATTGTGCCCGGGAGGATGAGTATTTTTATAATTTTGTGCAATAAATATCGTTTGATTTCTTGCGCAAGACCGATCAATCGCGGCCTCGCCCTCGCGATGGCCATTTATTTATGAGCCGCTCACCTCCCGGACCCGGCGCATGTGTGCGTGAGCTGCGCTCGCTGTACCGCGGCGGCTATCGCAGCAGGAAATCGCGTCAACATGAGGGAATACGAATCGAGCGCACAGGTGATGGGAGCGAGGCAAGAAATCGCTAACAGAGACTAAAGTACTCGCGCAACACGAGGAGGGCTGGGTTTTTACGAGCCGGGACGCGCTTTAAAAAGCCGCTGCTTTTTTGGTAAATAAATGTCAGTTTGCGGCTTGAAGTACTAGCGAAGAAATAATTATTAGCCGGGGGACTCTTCGTTCGATCGGTTTCGAACTCGAAGTTATTATTGCTCGGATGCATTTTCGGCTACCTCGATACTCTGGCTCTCCACCGATTAGCTCGCTCACTTGGAAATCTTTAGCTCCGTGTAATAACTTTCAAATAGTAATTTGTGACTCACTTGTCTTTTGCTTCTTAGGTAAAAAATGAAAAATATATATTGGTAGATAAATACTCAAAGAACGGACTCCATTTATCTAAGCAAAGATAAAATGCTAAAATGGTAATAATTTTTAATCCGACAGTAGTCCTTCTTAGCCGAAGTGCGACTTTGTAGATGTATATGCGTATAGATAGATACATCCATACATATACGTATTACATGTGTATATATATATATATATTATACGTATATATACGTATTTATCTAATAAGCTTAAACGAAAAATGGCAATCATTTACATCGGCTTTAAAAGCCTATAATTAAATAAACAAAGTTTGCACTTAAATTACTGACTAATTACAAACAATAATAATAAATCGAGATGTAAATAGGTAAAGGTAACCTTGAACTTTGCCGATAGATCACCATAAAGACGTTTTACATGGTCATCGGAGAAGCAGAAGAGGATACAAAAACGAACGACCCGTAAATAACCCAGCAGTACACTTGAAATACAAAAATATTCGTATAGTTTCGTACATATATTCAAGGAATGAAATACCGGGATCGCCGACCTCCGATAATCACAAACTTTTGTTCCGAAACTGAAGTCCGCGCGCGTGTTCACGTGAGAAAGAGAGAGAGAGAGAGAGAGAGAGTGAGTGCGTGTGTATGTGTTTGTGTGTGTGTGTGTGCGCGCGACAGAGAGGGAGAAAATAAGTGAGAGGGCGAGAGAGAAGGAGAGAAAATCGGGGAATGCGAGCGGTGCATCGGGAACAGGTGGAACGGAGTGGCCCCGCGTCCTACGGGAGAGGACGAGAATAAGTGAGCACGGCCCAGCAAGAAGCTGGCTATCCTTCATTAGCACTCTGGTTTCTCGGTCGCCGGCCCTGCTCCTCTCTCTCTCTCTCTCTCTCTCTCTCTCTCTCTCTCTCTCTCGCTATCTCTCTTTCTCTGTTTCGGTCCCTCGGCCCACCCCTCGGATTTCATTATACGGAGGCCGCCGCCGCGCGCAGGGAAATCGCGCGATGATATTACCCGCGGCCGTGTGTCAAAAGTACAAAATAAGATAGAAAACGGAAGATTCGTTCCTCCTTCCCTGCGGCTCGGGCATGAGCGAAGGTGTGGGCCGCGCCTCGCCAGCCGGTAATTATACTTCTGTTGGGCCCGTTAATGGGAGAGCGAGTGCCTTTGGATGTAATGAGCATTGCGGATTGTTAATGGCCGCGGAGTTTCGCGAACTTTTAACTGGCGAAATTACTAAAGGGGGACATTTCAAGCTCGATCGCCCGATATGAGGAAGACTATTGTGGGAAGCTCGAGTTTTTGAGCCGCGTCGGATCTTCCTTTTCTTTTTATCTTCTTTTTTTTCCTTAAATAATTTTTTTGCAATTCCGCTGAACTTCCGAGCTCCCTTTCGCGGTGGCAGCTACACGCCATTGGCAACACTCGAACGACCTGAATAACCCACAGTTATATCTTTGTTTTGCAACGGTTAAATATGTCAAAACAATACAGTCTAATATCAGCCATTCGATCAAAAATCGAAAATTACGTAGTCTGCACTCAACACACCGCGTTGATGATTTTTATTGGAAAAGTCGGTATTGCTTTAAAGTTATTAGAATGATTTTATTCATTTTTTAAATTACTGTAAATTGTAAGTACATTTTTCATCCTTTTAAAACAAAGAGTATTAGAGTTAAAAAGAATATTTTAAAAATATTAACGCAGCACATTATACTAAAATCCACCTATTATAGTATTGATTTCATTTATTTCACTATTATTAAGGCTTTATTGAGTCACGAAATCATTGTGCAGATATGATAAAAGGACCTTTTTTAAGCCTCAAAAATATTTTGTTGTTTGAAAAAGAGTCGAGTTTCTTGACACATTTTCATATTAAATGCGTTACGGTAGCAAAACATCAGAAGTAGCCACATTCACTTTTCCACAGTTACTTTTTAAAATATACAGCGTAATATTTACATGAACGTTAATCGCATGAAAACTTTACGATAAGTATACTTTTACTTTTAAGACTACTAAAGCATTTCATTAATTGCGATTAAATTAATTGTGAGCTGCAATTTTAACGAGACAAATATTATTTTTTATACAATTACTTAACAATACATTAGATTAACGCTCGGAAAAGTTCGTTGTGAGATTAAATTTTTTAAAAAATAAAATCGAATTAAGTCTAGAGCTTATCAATTTTTGAAAAAACAAATGTTTATCAATACTGTTTTACTTCATTTTCAAGTGCTCAGGTGAACAGCCATTTTTTTCGTAAAATTAAAATGGGAAATTCGTATTGATTGAATTTTTCATCGATACGTTCCTAAACTGTGCATTTTAGTTAAAGCAACGAGCCTTTTGATATAAATACAATAAAAAATTTTGATTGAAAATAACGATTTGAAGATAATAATTTGAAACAAATATGTAACACGCATAAGTGTGCGCATATTTATAATGTAGCCAGTGCAAATAAAATAAGCAAGAATGTCTGTATTAATTTTATTTTTAAAGAAACAAATAATGGTATCATTGAGAAATATGTGAAAAATATCTTTTGTACGCTGTCATCGGTATCGTGTAACCAAATCTTCAGTAGTTAAAGTTCACGACAGATAACATTCCTTGTTACGCTAGAGCTACAAAAAAGGATGCAGCTAAGATTTCCGCTACCTGAGAAAGCTACCAAACAAGATTAATCGAAGATAAATAAACGGGATAGATAAATGCATATTCAAAAGATAAAATATGCTTTTAATTAGTCGATTGAAATCCCCTATAAATCGCTTCGGTAAATAGTGCGAAACCATGGTTGGCTGACAGTTTTGTACCACTCTGGGACTGAAATTTCTACCGGGAACACATAGTCCTTTCCTCGTGGCTGAGAAAAATTTATGTGGGAGAGGATCACTCTGGAGGCCTCTGGAATGCGAGGGAATAAATTAGCATAATTTTGGTCGGAACGTTTGTTTAGCCTATGACGAGCAGCGTGTCGCCCGGCGATATACTGGTTAACGCGTGAATCTTAACCGATGGTCGCTTTTTTCAGCTCTTCTTCCCCCTCCCCTGACGAAGGCTCGGCCGGACCCCATCGTCTCCCCTCCCCCTCCCACAATCCAACGTCCCTCGCCCCGCCGCGCCCCCCCCCAATCGGGAAAATTTAATGAAGCAATAAAATTATATTAGTCATTGGCTATGAATGAATAAGCTGTTAAGACCGAACTGAATCGCACGTGCGCTTTCGGGCGAACGGAAAAAATTCGGCTTTATGACCATTTTGTCGCAAAATTGTATTTCTTCGCCCCGGTTCGGCGAACACTGGCAAAAAAGGTCTTTCATACTTTACACGAAATTTATATCGAGTACTTAATAAATAATTCTCAACCAGTTCCAACAGAGGAAAAAGTGTCCGCAGTAGGCTACTGAAAAAGGTGGTAATCAATGATTGATCAAGATAATGACTTTGTTTGCAAACACCGATAGATCACTGCTTTCAATGTTACGGGAAATCTCATTAAATATTCAAATCGGCTAAACGTACATAGACTATTTTATTTACTTCGCGAGATTATCGCAAAGGATAATAATTAAGTGCAACAGCAACACGACATTCATCATCGCTGCTCAATATCGAGCGTTAATTTTATGACTTTGTGACCGATAAATCCTTTCTTGCACCGATCGATTGTAAGCAGTGCTGCAGTGAAAATTCGCGCCTCAAGATTCTTCCGATCGAACAGACATCTCTTTCTTTTTTTCTCTCTTTCCTATAATCAATAATTTCAAAAATCACGAAAAATCGTGAAAAATGGTGAAAAATCATGAAAAATCATGAAAAATCAACGAAAAAAGATTCCGTACGGCAAGACACTGTCCTTACGTTCAGGCTGTTTAATTATCATTAAAATGTGCAAATGTCGAGCTATTGTTGGGAGTTGCGCGTATCGGAAAACCGATCGCACAACTCATGCACTAGCGGGTAGTCGCTGAAAGGTGAAAATATTCTTCCTTATCGTCTCATTACGAAATCGTGCGAAAGGCAGGAGGGAGTCGGAGAGGCTGTGAGAACGGCCGCAGCGTCGCCTGGACTTAGGACGGGCTTCGGGTGGCTGGTCCTTGCCCCGTTATGAGGAAGGAGGACGAGGAGGAGGAGGAGGAGGAGGACTAGCGAGGAGAGGAGTCAGGGGATGGCTTACAGGGGGATGAGGGGACAAATGTCCGAGCACGAAGGAGGCAGAAGCGGCGGCGGAAGGCGCATATGCGTCAGCGTGCATGTTTGTGTGCGCGCGCGTGCGTTTGTATGCACAAATAAATATATAAATATGTACGGTTACATATATATATATATATATACATATACGCACAAACGCACACAAACGCACAAACACACCCATGCGCGTGTGGGCGTGCACGTAAGTGTTTACGCGCTTAGGTATGCGTATGTATGTGCACGTGTCCTTTAGTCGGTGCGACAGCGCAAGTCATAAAAGCCTGGCTCGTGTCCACTTGCCTCGCATAAAACTTCTCCCCTCTATGCCTCTTGCGGGCGCGCGGCACAAGAGAGCGAATTCTTGCAAGAGACGCGCGTGCGGCACTTGACCGATTAATAAACCGATGTCATCGCACTGGACCACCCCGGCGTTACACGGCCATCTAACAACCCTCTTCTTGCCTATCTATTTCTCTCTCTCTCTCTCTCTCTCTCTCTCTCTCTCCATCTCTCTCTCCATCTCTCCTCTCATTCTCTCCCTATATCTTTCTACCTCACTCGCCGATATCTCTGCTTTATCTGCCTCTTTATCTGCTTCCCTCCGCTTCCCACTCCCTCGTTCCCACTTTACTTCTATCACTCTCTCTCTCTCTCTCTCTCACTCTCCTACTTTTTCATTCCCACTTTCTCTTCGGATCCCTCTCCGTCTTCCGCTCTCCTTATTTCTTTCTTCGTGTCCGGCGGCTGTGGCTCCATTCTGCACTTTTCCGATTCTAATTTTTAAATAAGTTCGTTGACAACCGTAGTACCAGCTTTTAATTCCATTCGGTCATGGTCGCATTTTTTCCATCTGAAATTTATGTTCCCGCCGATGCCCAAACAATTTCAAAGCCAATGGATCTACGTAGATTTTCATAGTGAAGCCCATTAGTAAAAGTGTGTATTTTACGGTAAAGCTGCTGAGCGTCGTTGCTTGATCTATAATTTCATCGGATATCTGAATTTGAACATACGAGCAATTGCGCGTTTATTAAACCTATTAATAGTTTCGAAACCGGAATACGTAATTTATTTTAATATAAGTAAAGTAAGCGAGAATTTGTTTAAACAAACTGAATTTCAAACATCTACTCGAGCTATTTATCTTAACGGATAATTAGCAATTTTATATAATTACGGCACGGCTTAGGCTAATGTGAATTTTTTTTTGTATTCTGTAAACAAATGATAACTTTCTATCTTATGCGTATGAGTATTATGTATGAAGGATTTAATAAAATAATTTGCCTTTACAAGGGGGCTTAGGTATTTTTCTGTAAAAATATTTAACAATTAAATAAATGATAAATTTTTGAAAATTTTACAATAATTCTTATCGACCTTTGAAAACTTAATCTACAGTAGCTTGATTTAAATTTTAAACTCAGACCTCTTAAATTCTATTAAGCTGTACTCATAATAAAATACTAATAAGTAATAAAGTAAGAATTCACGTTTTATCATTCTGTATGTAGCGTTCATTATGTATTTTAAACGAGGGAATAAGTAATGTTAGGAGCATTATTTTTAATTCTGGTAGTGCACTTTAGGTAACCAGAGTACAATATGTTCGTTCAGAACTATGTGCAATGTATGCAGTAAGCTCTCGCTCACGCGAGTACTTAAGTAAGAGAATGGAACTCTGATTGTCGGTAAAACGGAAGAATTGACATTTGAAAGAAATGAAAAAAATGTCCGTGGAATAGAGCATTCGAGAGGCATAAGCAAGTAATCTATCTCACGATTTCGTGCGGCCATGTTCGTGCCACGGCGGGAGTTTATAAGCTGAGATTCCAGTTTAAGTTACATGCGCAACTCGCTGCCGATCGTTCGATCCCCGAAATGTCTCTTCATCGAACACGGCAAAAATGTCGCTCGCGCTATTGTGGCAAGTCGCGTTGCGTGAAAGCCCGCTTTGATTTGTCGTCCCCTCGCCCTCCCGGTAATGTCCTCGGCCGTCCGCCGAGTGAGTGCAGAGTCGTCGGTGCGGTTCGGCGGCGGCGGCGGCGGCGGCGGCGGCGGCGGGCCCTCAAACGGGCCGCGCTATACCTGGGCCCCCGAGTTTTACGATCGTCGCGCCGAGGTGGCGATGTGTCCTCCGGTTATCAACCAGCCGGGATCTTCGTTCTTCTCTCTCTCTCTCTCTCTCTCTCTCTCATCCCGCTGCCTCGCTCCCGCCAACCCTCGGGGAGGTTCGGGTCCGCCTAGTGAGGACAATATCGCATCTTCGTCGCGCCGACTGGCCTCCTCTTCCTTCTCTAACTGGCGTCCCATGCGTGGAAAAAAGAGGGCAAAAGGCAAAAAGTGCCGCGAGATCTGGACTATAAGGCTCTCTCTTTTTCTGCCTTCGGCCGATTGGATTCGCTAATTTGGCCCGGGCAGTACAAACCCGGGGTAAGTATTTGGGCCGCGACGGCTTCTGGACTATTCTCTCCTTCTCTCCCCTCTCGCTCCCCCCCCCCCACTTTCGCTCGCTCCTTCCCTCCTATCCACTTGTGCGCGCACACGCACACGCGCGCGCGTGTCTGCCGGTCTCGTCGTCGAGATATTTTCCCGCGTCCTCCGACTCCCGCCATCCTCGCAAAGACGAAAAAGCTCCTTGAGGGTCTTTGGGGCTCGCGCTTATACGACTGTCACACTCAATTTCAGTGATTTATTTCTCCCTCGCTGCGGTTAATAAAGGTGGGAGCGGACACGCCATCTGTCTTCCTCCTCCTCCTCCTCCTCCTGCTGCGGCCCACACCCCCTCCGTCTGCCGCCGTCCCCCTCCCGCTCTGTCCGCTGTCGCCGCCCGTCGGGCCGCGACCCCCTTTACTCCAGAGTCCCCGCAGATCCAGCGCCGCGTATCTCATCGCGCGGGAGGAGGAAGTTTAATCGAGGGGCTCGACCCTCAGGGGCGAACCCTTACGATGCCGCCCATCGGTAATTAAGCTTCGCGAATTAGTGTCCGTTACGGACTTTTTATCCGGGCATCATTCGACCTTTCCTTTTCGTTGCGTTTAATAAAAGCGCACCCCCCGACGCGGGGAAGGATATTTCACTTAAGGAGCTCGTTAAGCTTCTCCGCCGACTCGCCTCTTTTCATTCGTTCCACTTGTGCGATTCGCTGACACGCGTCCGCGCGAGTCGCGGGGAGGGGGTACGGAGGGGGGACGTGGGGGGGGTTAGGCTCCGCTGAAACATCGACTCGCGCGAATCTTCGAGGCAGCTCAGCCACGACGAGCCCCATTACGAAGATTAATACAAAGCTTCAAGTGTAATGCGGGGCGCGGTTAGGCGGGCTCGGAGAGGCCGTCGCCGCCCTACTCCTCGAGCCTCTGATCTCGCCGCGGCAGGGCCCCGCTAATCCGTGGAGCGACGCGACCGGGAGCCAAGAAGACGAGCTCTGGTCGGCGCCCTTGGCCGGGGCTCCCGACAGGGAGCGATGCCGGAAGTGCCGGGGTGGGCAGCGGCCGGGGGTGCGGGGCCGCTGCCGAGGGGAATCGGTGGAGCCCGGCTCGAGCGCGGAAGGCCGGGGCCGGGGGCGGGGTCGAGAGGTAAAAGTAAATAAATAAGGGAGAAAGGGCGCGGCGAACAATGGCGCATTTAAAGCACGCGTCGCTATCGGGCGCGGATCTCCTCCTCCGCGTGCGGCCCTCGGGCAATCGCGCGGGGGCCTGCGGGGGGCGCGGTGCGCGCGAGGTCGGGCGGCGAGGTAGAGGACGGAGGGAGCGTCGCCGTCAGGAAAGCCGGACGACTTGGCGTGAGACGCGACGTGACATCGTTTCGCACTGAATGGTCGCGGGCCCACGACCGCGTACGTACAACTTGTACGCATGAACGCGGACATTTAACGTATGAATTATAACAAGCGTGTAGACTAGCTTTTTGTCTCAACACATGTTCAGGTCGGCGGGTTCCTTTTTTCTCTCTCTCTCTCTCTCCATCTCTTTCTTACTTCTATCCTCGCCTCTCTCTCCTTCCCTCACTCGTTTCTATAGGTACCGACATAAATTACGACGAGCAACGCGAGTTCCCCCCCCCCCTCTTGCCCGCCCTCCGCCCTCCGCCCCGCCCACCCTCTCCTCCTCGCAGTATCTATGTGTTCTTCGCCTCTCTCCTTCACTCTAGCTACTTATGTTCTCTACGACAGGCCTTATGCGTATCTTATTTCGAATGATCTATGCTTGATTCTGTTCACACTACTCTCTTGCACACGAGGAATATATTATTCCGATGTTGAGCAATGTCGAAAAAATAGTCTGCTCGAGCATTTAAGAAAAAGCCCGCTGCTTATGTAATGGTATACTTAGTGACTAATATTTCGATTTTTAACTATAATTCAATCCAGCGCTATTCGCCACTCGATTTAGTCTCACTTTTACGCTTCGTCCTCGTGTAAAATGCTTGACTGAGGACGATTATTTCACAGAGTTTATTCAACCAAGTACTTGCTAATTAGAATAACGTGAACTTACTCCGGAAGAGTCTAAAAACTAATCATTTTGGTTCATATTCGTGTGAAAAAAAAAATTTCAACGCGCCAACTTCATTTTCCGGTTTATATTTTAAAGCTATATATATATATATATATATAGAGCACACTGGTTATTCTTGTTCACTCATAGTTACGGTACTCAGTTGACTACTCTACAAAGTCGTTAAGTAGTACAAATTTTTCTACATGTTTTTGTATCCTAAAGTTACTGCCTGTACAAAATGTTACTCGTGTTATTCTATTACTTTAATGCATTTAATGCATAACACGAATAAGATTAAGGTAGAGTTTTTCACTTACATATAGATAAGTACACATAACTGCACCGACATTTTATCTATGCAACGGTTACGCAAGTGCAAATTGAAATAAGATACACAAAAATTATGAAATAAATTTAGGTGTAGAAAAATTCTCTCCATAGTCTTAGCCTAACCTCAAGGATAAATAATTTTTCGTGAAATTACCGCTGCTTGTGAAAATGAACTGCAAAGTAACATTCCAAACAAACAAGCAGCGTCGAGGGTCTCGTCGTGATTTTATTCGATCGACAGATTCCTCACACGAATGGTAAAACGCTACAGTCACTCCTAATGATAAAGCGGAACAAAATCTCCGCTCGTCTTCTTCTTCTTCTTCTTCTTCTTGCGAGGACGGAGGCTCGAGAGCGTCTCCGGTGATCAGAGAACGACGGCCGGGGCGGAAGGGCGCGAAACCCCGAAAGGTGCGCGATAAGCCAGGCGAAGGGAGGGTCTCCCGTAGGAGGAGGAAGAGTAGCGTATCGAGCAGAGCCTCGCCAGGGGACCTCGCCGGAGCTTCCACCCTTGAGTGTCGCGGCCAGTAGGAACGCGAGACGCATGCGCCCTGGACTCGTCGATACGCCACCGCCTGGGAGAACAATTGCCCGCCTTTCGTCCTACGTCCTCGAAGAGCCTCCATCGGCTCGTGGCCGAGTCGCCATTCGATTTTCTCCGCATGACCGTATGAAAATAAATTCTTCGCCCGGCTCGACGGGTTCCGCACGCCTGAGCCGACGAAGTCCAGGGATCGCTCACTTTACGCACGCCTCGCTATAGTTCAGCATTTTCTTTTCCTTTTTACGCCGGAGTGCTGCACTTTTCTCTTTTATGCAAATGCCGCGCGCGAAATGGCCTACGGACGTTTTAATATTCTATCGCGGGCTCGCTTAATAATCGCTGGTAATTAGCTGAGACCGGCGCGCCGGTAATATTTTTGAAGTTAATTAATACACGGATTGTCGCTGAATAATTACACAATACAATGTTGCAAATTAATGTAAGGGAAATGCATTTATTACAGTCGCAAAAAGAGGCATTGATAAATGTTGCAGCTTGCTGTTGCAAGGTTCTCGTTTTTACTTATTACGCACGCTTGAGTAAATATCCGCTGGCTTACAATAACCAAATGACAATATAGTATTTATAGAATGATAAATCGAATCGAGCGGACTAACAGTGCGATTTTGACATTGCAGGAATTTGAATAACCATTTTCGACCCGCTTTCGCGACACGCGATTTTGGAGAATCCGCAGAAATTCAATCGATAACGATTCGTTTAATGAGTTCATTCTTACTCGGTGCCAAGCGATTTTCAGTCATATTACATTATTACCGGCAATGACATTTCCAAGTTTTGGAGGGAATTGCAAAAACTCGCTACCCTTTATGGCACAGACGAAATAATCATGTTACACATAAGGAAGTGCATCGATCGATATTTCTTCTTTGGGATATGCTGACTGAGCTGTTATTATATCCCAAAGATTTTTCAACAATTATACGCGATGCAAAAAACGCACGTGAAACTCGATTTCCCGGGAGTCGGTGTTTTTACTCGCTCGGCGAGCGACGCGATGCGGGACTAGGGATCATTGCGCAAACCGAGTGATTTTTTTTGCTCCTCGTCTCGCTGCGTCCCAGTGTTGCGCGCGCGCGGGGGGGGCGAGTAGTTGCGCAACGGAGGGATACGGACGAAAGCCAAGAGAAAAAGGACCAACGGCGGGAGGACAGGATAAGAGGGTCCGATGTAAGGAGCAGAGAGAGAGAGAGAGAGAGAGAGAGAGAGAGAGAAAGAGCAGCGAGCGCTCGGATGACAAATTCACCGATGGCTGCATTTACCGGGTAACTCAATTTAGAGTCGTGTAACGTAAGCGCGAGTCGTGCGCGCATTAGGGGAAAGGTAAAGCGAGACGAGGCGCGCGCTTACGCGCGTCGTGCGCGTGCACTTTCCTTCGTCATTTCCACTTAATTCGATTGCGCCTACTGACCTGACAACTATCACCTCCATTTCAACCAGTCGACGGGCCGAGGGAAAAGAAAAATTTCCGCTAATCGGCCGCCGGCCCCCAGAACCCGCACTTTCTGTTCATCGCTTGCGTGTCTCCTGCCTACCGCGAATATTTCCTTAGCTCGACCAATGGCATCTGTAAACGGGCGCTCACTCGCGCCGCTAATCGTTCCGCGTTCGTTTTTACGCCGACTTAGGAACAATGAGCCCTGGCCAGCCTCCGTTTTCGCTCCTTGCCACGCCGGCGATGAAAGTCCCTCGGGCTCTCGATTCCCTCCAACGCTCGACGTTTTATATACATATAAATATACATATATTCGATATATCGGGCGAGGAATATATTCTATTCTCCTGCCTGAATTGCGATCTACGTTCATCATGCGTCCACTCATTGCTATAGGCGCACAATAAGAAATATGCCACTTGAAGATTTCGAATTTTAATTTTTAATATATATTGAATTTTTCATTTTACCCTCTCTTTTTCATTATTTATTTCCTTTTTCTTTCTTTCTTTATTAATTACTTTCTTTTTTTGTAGATTCTAAAATGTTACACGTAACTAATTACTAAGTATATACTAACTATACATAGTTAGAAATTTTTATTTTTACTAAAATAACAATATTTACAAATCTGTTAAATTTAATCGTACCCACAGTAGTCATCAGCGTTAAGTTTATTTTTAAATTTCTTAACAATCTCTTCTATTTTAAAGATACGCTTGACTGCCAAAATGTAGCTACACTAGTATTTGATTAAAAAAATTTTTCTATCAACTCTATATATATATATATATATATATATATATATATGTATATATCAACACGTGTATACATATTTTTGCGAATGTCTCTTTGAAAAAAATTTGTAAAATGGCGATAAACTTACAAGTATGTAATCGGATAAAATTGTAATATTACCAAGTTTTCAAGATAAGGAATAGTTATATATGAAGACGATAATGTATGTATACACCCAAGGATTAATCGATTCACGTAAAAATACAAAGAATAGATAGCAAAGATGCTTGAGATATCATTTTGCACAAATTTTGTACGAAAGTATGGGCTTAAGACTTTATCAACTTAACCAAAAGTCTTTGTAAAGCCGCATCTGAGCTGTGAGGTAAAAATTTTTCTTTGACGTATGCGTTGGTTATGCAGCTTGTAAACGGAACGTTGACAAAAAGAACATTTAGCGCGGCGCTGACAGAGATTTTTATCTCTATAGCTTTAGTTCGCTATATAAGTGATGCAGATGGCTTTTTACGTAGATCGTAATTTCCTTTAGAAAATACCGAAGAATGTTGAGCTACGGGCTCGAGCAGTTCAATTAATAAGGTAAAAAATTCTTTACTCCATATGAAAAAAGTTTAAGTGTTGCCGGCACAGGGTCTATTCTGTTGAAAATGAACTTAAAAAGACTGTTAAGTTGATCGCGGGGTTGCTGTTGTGTTTGAGTTTTTAAGGGTTTTTAATGAATCATTATTTAACTGCGGGCGCTAATTAACATTCAGTATTAATTACAGCAAGTACAAAATTTACAACCACGACCAATCATAATTGATATTGCATAGAAAATATGGCGAAAATATTTCTCGGCATCTTAATCAATCGTATCGTATTATCTTAATAACGTTGTAATTATTATTTCTTCGATACTAGCGCATGTAATCAGATATTAAAGACAGTAATTTTACTAATGCTATGGAGGTTCGGCTCGTATTAAAATACTTTTGAAAAAGCTGTGAACATAGCTTAGTTCTTAAAGTAAATAAGTCATACTTCAAATCTAATTTTAATCAGCAAATTGTCTAAAAGAATCTAACGAAATGTCATTACTAGTAATTGATGTAACTGTCGCGCAATCTCACTAAATGACGGATGTAAATTTTGTAAAGTAAATTGAAGCCGCCAATTATACAACTACACTTGCGTGTAATAATGATTTTTATCAATCATAAGTATATGAGAGCAGGAGAAAAAATTAAACCTGTTATGAAAGCATTTTTCCATATAATAATATAATTTATTCGATTTGAAAAGAGTACAAAATAAGATATGTATATTATTTAAGTGAGTAACTAAGTTGTACAATCTAATTGTGATAGTGTTAATTAAATTTTATTTTTCATTTTTGTTCGGCTTGATTAGCAAGTATTTATTCTACAAGTAGTGAAAGCTTGGATTTATTCGTGGAAGAAAAATTTTTCTGCATGCCATTTGTCATTGCGATTAAATATATAAATAATATAATTTGCATATTTCATTACAAGCTTTATTGAATATCTTGTATAAGCAATAATACGCAAAAGAGTGAGTTATAACACTAATTTATTTATTACCGCATTTATAGTACAGAAATGACATTTTTACCAGATTTATATTAAAGTTAAGTCTATTTAATAATCTGTAATAATAATTTTTTAAAATGCTTATCAAAAATGTATTTATGTCAAAAATGCGAAAATGATAATTTCAAAAACCTAACTAATTATAAATATACAAAGGTATCAGAATGTCTAATGAGCTCTTGCAACTTGAACATAAATGAGCGCGGACTTTGCTCGTTCTAAGAAGTAATCTATTATAGGGTGTTATATTTTTTTCCCCAACATATTGTTTTGATTAACACTAACCTATCCAAATATACCGAAAATAGATGTAAAATATGACGTTTCAAAGAAGATTCAGAAAGCGGAAAAGGACCGTAGTTTCTATGCGTTAACTAAACCCTTGACGAAGTAGCGGGCAAATGACAAACGAGTGAACCGATCTATTTAAATGTATTTTTATTTCTCATCCTTGCGTCTCCTTTTCTTCAGCTAAGTCTTTCTCACTCTCTCTCCCTCTGTCTCCCTCTCTCCTTCTCTTTCTCCTTCTTTATCTCTGTCTCTGTAAATCAATCCATCTTTTTCCATTTCTGTCTGAACCCTCGCGAACACGGTAACAACTATCTTGGAGCGTCATATATTAGCGAAGTATTTTAGGTTCCCCATAGAAATGCTCGAGTGCTTAGTTTAAATGGGCAACACGTCAGTCGCTACTACTTTGCATCGCTTAACAGGCGAGCTTACAACCATTTTCTTTTAATTTAAAGGCTCTCCACGGCGAGCCTCAACGTGTAGTGCGTATGCCTTAAAGCGTCTCTATCATCGACTCTTTCTCGTGATAAGTGGGTCGTTTATGCCTTTATTGCGGGAACTTACACGCGACTAACGAGTTTTCTCTACGCCCCGTACTATTATTTCTGACATAAATTTTAATACGTAAGACATGAAGTGTTGCAATAAAATCTTAATTATAATTACAGTGGCTCTTAACAAAGAGCAATACTTATACGCAAATGAACAAGGGTACGAACAAATAAGAATTAAGTTTAAATTTTCATTGCTTATGTAGTGCTAACTAAATAAATTGTCAGCGTAGAATCTCGAGCATGTTTATTTTCAATTATTATCTTAGGGATGTATATTATTAAAATAGAAAACAACTTATACTGCAGTATAGTTTACCGAATTTTCCTATTCGATAATATTTTATATTCGAATTTATACTTTATATTATTTTTTGAAATTTGAAGGATTGTTATCGACAGCAATGAAAGTTAAATCCTTTATTTTAATTTAATTTATGTATAAGCGATAATTATCCGTGATAAATAAGTGGCACGTAAAACCAAATTTTAACGAAATATATATATATATATATATAATATAGTAAAAAACATTCCTGTATTTACAAATATACACTTCCCTGCTCGGAGAAAAACTTCAAACGTGTATAATATTTTACATTATATTTACAAATTCAAAGCAGCAAGTATAATGAATTGCACATGAAAGTGCAATCACAACACGCATTCGACAAACTGAATTATTATGTTGTTAAATAAGCAGATACAAGAAATGTAAATTCGAATAGAGCACTTTGAATTTTAATCAATAACAAATATCTACAATTACATACGTTTATTTAGTATAAGGTTTGGATGCGGGTGATATGGAAAATGCAGTAAAATTCTTTCTTTAACACGCATAGCGTTACTGAATTTTATGCCTCGGAAGTTGATAGATTTTTTGCTTCTTCTTTATTGTAACACGAATTTAATATTACGAAACTTTAAATATACCATGAGAATGAATTTACAGTATCAGTAATGTTCGCGACGCCATTGCAATTGTAGCTCTTGAAAATATTTTTAATGGAAGCACATTTATGAAATTTTATGTTTTATTTATGTAAAGGAATTCGAAGCAAAATATATTTTAAAAAAGCCCAGGTTTCATATATTTTAAGTATCAAAGAATAATCTTTTCTAGAAAAGAGAAAATTTGTTTAATCTTCGTCTTATCGAACTTGTGCAAAAAATGAGATAAAAATTAGACAGCTCTTGCCTTATACAAGAGCATAGTTGTGAGTTTGCTGAATTGAAACATTTTTTTTGGCTTAGAATATTTTGATTACAGAATACTGGAAGAGTGTACGGTAAAGCTTAGGCGTAGACTGTTAATAGTAAACATTATCAATAATATACATGTCGACTGGAACAGTAAAAATTACGGGACTCCGTATTAAATGGGCAATGTTTTTCCTTAGTGTTCGAGATTCTCTGGCAATTTTTATAAAAAGAGCTTTCTCCAGATATTAGGAGAGTCGCATGTTTGTTTTTCTTCCTCTCCTTCATTTTAATTTTTTCTCGGACGCTCTTTCTCTCTCTCTCTCTCTCTGTCCCCGTGTTTATCTCTTTATATTTATTTTTTCATTAAAATGCGTCGAAAACACGATCGCTACACCCCTTAAATAACTCAGATACAGCTTTGGGAGGATCGCGCGAGCCTCTGGTAATATTTGCCGATGCAGGCAAGCGGCCGCATAAATTGACAGCCACGGTCATCGAATCTCGAAAAAGATCCCAGCTGACGAGTAATGGTAGCGATTGGGCTTATCGGGGCCCCTCGGACTTATGACTGGACACGAGCTCGGCATCCGCGAGCGTATCCTTCGCTTCCGGAATGCTAAGCCGTCGTATTAGGAGAGATCAACTATCGTTCGTAATTTGTTGTTCTCGCCTCAGTGGAATAAATCTCGGATCCGGGCAACGCTTGAGCTCGCCCTGTCCTCGGTGGGCATTCCTCTGGAGCCCGGGCACGCGAAGAAGCGCGCCTTAATGGCTTACATATATACCCGATAAACGCGGGTGCGAGGAGGATAGAACAAGACAGATAACCGACGTGTCCACGAGCGGAGCTTTTGATATTCCAGCTTCTATGAGAGATCTTAATTGAGTCTCAGGGTCGTGTACTTTCCCTGCAGACGAGCGCTCGTCTAATGCCGCGCCGATCGTTACCGCCGAACGTGGGAATTCATTGGTACATATCGAAGGACTTCCCCTTGTCCTCTCGGCCTTTGTCGTCTCGCTCACCAGGCTTTTATTTTATTTATTTTTTTTTTTGGCTTTCGAGTGTGCTTCAATTTGTTGACGGATTCCTGGGGGGAGAAATGCTCTCGAAGCGTCTGATCTTAAGACGCATTTAGAACATTAAAACGTTTCGGTCGATAACTCGATTTCACTGCTTGATTCTTTTGTTTTACCAAAAGTAAACTACTTCGAATAGCATATTAAATTTCACATAAAAACGGATGTTTGATTAAAAACAAAAATTCACTCGACTTCACTCTCTCGGTATTTCTAATATAAATATAATGAAGTTCAAAAATTAAAGGATGAGCTCCTTTGATTTTTTAATTTTTCGTAAAAACGCCGAGCTGAGTAATATAATGCTAAGAGCACTTTAATTTATGAAGGAAAAAAAATCTGCAGTGCCCGGCCAATGCTTCTAAGAGACTTTCATCAAACCTTGGTAATAAAGGCAGGTAGACACTCTCGTTGCCCTAATTACATAAACAAATAGCGCGTTGCGAATGTCGTGCGCTGTATAGTATACAACAATATAATACGTAGGAGATTGATAAAAAGCCAACTGAGATGACCCGGCTTATTTATTTTAATGCCAGTCGCGGCTCATATTCAACTTTTTCTGCACGGCGAGTAGAGGAAGAAGAAAATATTCGGCCTCTGGTGATCCTACGGCCGAGGAACGTCACCCACGTTCGCACTATCAATCTTTCTCGATAAGCCCGAAAAAAGGAGGAAGAATCCCCCTCCGTAGCCGGGAGTCCGGCTAGCCGTTGGGGCTCGGTATCGTTCAGCTGTCGGCGGTCATCCTCGAAAAACAGGACTCGGTCCCTTAACGACCCCGAGCGAGGCCGGGAGCAGCGGTGACGAGCCTCCCTCGGTCCGCCGGCAGCCGCGGCCGTCGGTTCGGAGGAGCCAAAAAGCCCGCGGCCGAGAGTGGCTTACTATCCGATGTCGCGCGACCGCGAAATTCAATGGCGAGCGGCCGTACCGGTTTGGGCAAAAAAATCGCTACGTGAGGCGAACCCGTTTGCAAGGGCGTTCGTGATTTCTCGTGGATCGGGAAAGCTCGAGATTCGCAAGCGCTCCCGGCTCTCGCTCCGTCCCGGCATTAGAAAGTTCCGCGACGAGAAGAAAGCAGCCCGTGAGTGTTGTTGGCATTAGCCGTTATTTGGAGTTGATGGGTATAACTTAAAATTGCCGACGCTCTGAGCCTAGACCGTTTCGCTGGAATGTCCACGCCCAATCGCGCGCAACTGACTTTCGGCGAGAAGGAGAACGAAAAAGAAAGCTGGACTTTGATACTCCGGAGGAAAGCCCGCGACTGCATCGCCCCGCAAGCTTTGCATTCATTCTTATTTGAAGTAATTAACGCACTTAGTCTCGGGCATACTTCGTTGGATACTTTGCCGAGTAAGAAATATCGATTTTAACGGCTAATTGAATTCCGAGTATTGCTCGAAACGTGAAATGCCAGTGTAGAGATAAATTTACATTGTGGCTCTGGTATTCGATGGCTTGAGATAAATAAGTTCGCGTCAGGCCAGTATTTAAACAATGGCTTACAGAATAAGGCTGTCTGCGTTAATGAGAGCATTAGTCAAAAATATTGCCTCGGGCGACGCGCTGCGTCGCGGCTTTTATTAATCATTCGGTGCGATGAAATGCTCCCGGGGCGAGCAGACGCTGAAATACGAGAAATAAAAAATTAGGATTGTCCGAGTGAGAATAGCATTCGAATCGCATGTTCAGAGCGCAGTATGTGACGCATTACACATCCGAAATTAGTAGGACAAATACGGGCCATTAGAGTTACAATGGCGGACGAACTGTATTTAGTTTTTACTCGGACTATAAATATTCATTAGAAGGGTTTTTTTTTTTATACGACCGGCAGTTGCATTTCTGTATAAATAACGGTATCGTCGAGCAGCGTACGCCCAAGTCCTTTATAAAAAGCAGCGAAGGCATCCGTCTTTTCCACATAAAATCGATTCGAAATTGACTTCCACACGCAGCCGGAATGAAAGATCGAGCAAGGCACCGGCCGCGGCGCAACCAGGCACGCGGGCCAGAGCCAAAATCCAGCCGGGCGAGTTTATCAAGGGAGCTTATCGGGAGACTTTTCCAAGCGACCGCGAGCCCCGTGGGATCGATAAGATGCCGGGGAAAGCGGCATCAGTCGGGCTGCGCCCTCGCGACGGCTAAACGAGGTTTGGCCAGGGAAGAGGTCGTCGTCGCCGGGACGGAGGAGGAGGGCAATTGCGTGCGTGTGCGTGTGCGTGGGGTGGGTAAGGAGAAGGAGGAGGTGGAGAACGGAGAAAAACACCCATCTCCTGGATGAGCGAGAGGGGGAGAGGCGCGCGCGCGCATCCTTCGGGGCCCTAGGGTGGCATGGTTGGCTAACACGTGTTGGTTAGTGATATATCGCGGCTCTGGCCAAGCGCACTTTGTCAAGTCCGGGTCGTAGCCGCTCCCGCGTCAAAAAGCCAAGGAGCGAGGCGCTTTTGTACCGAGTCGGCTGAATGCGCGCGAGGCGCGTCGCGACCCGCAACCCATACGTCAAATCTCGTGCCACACTTGGCGCCGTCGTGCGCGTCGTTATTTCTCCCCGTCGAGCCCCACCCAGCCGGGGATGGAGAGACGGCCTACGCCCTCGTGAATTATCACGAGACGCCTGGGAGAGGAGGAAGCGGAAGGTGCCTTCCTTCCCCGGACTCGCGTGAGCTCGAGGTGTTCCTTCGTACCGGCCTCGGCCCGCGTTCTGCCTTGCCCGGTTGAGCGAGCCGCGGAGAGAGAGAGAGAGAGAGAGAGAGAACTGTCGTTGACCACGGGGAGCATCTTCGCGGCACCCGGAAATTCGACCGCTCCTAAGCTCTCCGATCTGCAGCCCGAGGCTCTTTAACGAAGGAACGATTGCTCGGATAGCCGATCGAAGAATGTCGCTCAGTTCGGCAATTGATGTTTGCTTATGTTTTTACAAAATAGAAACGGGTGAATACTTTTGAAATGCTTCCTTCGTGTTTACACATTTTATCCCGCGTTTAAGTACTTAAAAAGCTTGTATCTATCGTGTAAGGCCTGACGCGCTCGCCGTGAAATGTGTTATTTTTATATAAGTTGACTTATTTGCTGGCATAACGAAGCTACACTTGGCTTTCGCGTAACACTGCGCAACATTGTTCGATCGAGAATAATGATCCTGGCTCATGAGCAGGCGAAGTGCGCTGTTAGTCGTTCCGTGCATGAGCCTCGACGGAAAAGTATGCAATTTATAAAAAAAAAAAAAAAACCACAGGGAAGAAGGTGGAGTGCAGTGCGCACGATCAATTAAAAATGTCAACGCATAAATCAGAGGACGCGATATAAAGCTAAGGCAAATTAATGTTGCAAAAGTGATGCTACAAAAATATTGGGGCGCGGAGCGTGTGCGGCGGCGGCGGCGGCGGCGGCAGGAGGGGGGTAGGGGGGGGGGAGGAGGAGATAGGGAAAGGATGTCTTGGAGAACATTGAAAATACTACGCATTCCATCATGATTTATAAACAAGAGCTCCCGTAGTTCGGGGAAAGCTACAAGAAGCAGCCAAAAACAACTGCCCGTAAAAAGAGTAGAGGAGGCGGCGCAAAAAGCCAGGGAGCGAGCAGGCGAGGAGGCTTAAAAAATAGAGCCGCAATAATACGGATAGGGGAGTACAATGTCATTGTAACACGTGCGTCGGTGAATGCGCTTTCATATGCGCGGGGTCCGCGAGGAGGATAAGGTTTTGTCGTGAGGGTCCGGCCCACGGTGCCGCTCCCACGGGGAGAGACGCGCAAGGGCTCGCATACCAGAGTCCGTCGATCTGCGGGGGGACAATTAATTAGAAATTATTCGTCGGATATCGGAAGGTTGATCATCGGGCCGATATACACGGAGCCGGAATCGCGCAGAGGCGCGTCCATGTGTGCCGGGGCCGGGGCGAGCCTTCGAGCCTTGGAGCGAGCGAGCGACGTGGAAGAAGCGACGGTTGCGTCGGCTTCGGCTCTTTGATGCGTCAGCTGTCCCACCGGACCACTTTTTCGCCCTGCATCTCCACGCGCGAGCCCCGCTCCTGATCCTTGCCCACGCACGGCCACTAATGCCGGCGCGCGCATTCTTACGGATTTCGACGAGTGTCTGCCTCCGCGCCTCCGCGCGCCTCCTCCTCTCCCCGTGTCTCTGCGAGCGGCGAGAGTCGAGGCTCGATTCGCGCGACAGACGACCAAATAGAATTTGGCAGGATACAAGTCGCGCAGTTTGTATCCATTGGCCGATGGGCGGTTGGCGGCGATCGGCCGAGTTTGACTTAGATAGAGAGAGAGAGAGAGAGAAACGCGAAGGAGGAGAGTGAGTGACATTACGAGGACGCGGCGCATACTTAGACTTTTTCCTAGGGGCTGGGACACACGCATATAATCCCTATTGTTTTCTTGCGCGGAGTCGGCGGCGCGCGCCACCGCCGCGCCGCTAACGACGTTAGCGATGCCCCGGACAAAATAACGGCGACGCCGCATCTCACGACAAAAGGATCGCGTCCGGCTGCGTGACGTCCTCGCGCGCTTTGCCTCCGGCCGCATTCCACGGGACGAGGATTCCGCGGTCGACGGGGATGCGCGAGGCCCACTCCTCACCCGAATCCGCACCTCGGCCCGCTTCGTCCACGGACCCCCGCTTATGAGTTTGCCATGGATGCTCGTTATTCTTTAGGCCGCGATGCCCTACTGCCGCGCTACTTACGCATCTGGAAAATACTGACTGGCTTCCTTGAATCCTCGATTCCTCCCTCCTTTTACGCTCTCTTATTTCCACCTTGTCGCGGTGTTCTCTCGCTAGCCGCTCTGTGCTTTATTTCAGATTTCTTAATACCCCAATGAATTTCTAAAATACAGTGGACGCTACGTGAAAACTATAAAAAAATGATGCATTTGAATTTGAAGTCGGGGCTGTTTTATGTTACAGATAAGCTCGAGCTGTCAATTAAAATGAAATTATCTACAATATCATAAATATGTATACGTTGCATCTATATATCTATCTATCTATCTATCTATATATATATATATATACATATATATTTATACATTTCTCCATGAATGTTTAAGCTTGAGCACCCTCTTTTACTTTCATTTTTAATTATTCATCTTATATTATACGGATTGCACGAATTATAAAAGGCAGGAGTACTGGGAGCTTCCATTGATGGCTAAGCAGGTTACCGAGTTTAGCATGCAATTTAATGTGATATATAGCTGCTTTAATTAAAAACATTTCGCGGTTACAGTCGTTAACTTCTTTTCTTAAGTGACATTTTATTCAAATCATTTTTAAATTAATAAAATTATATATTTACCGCATTACAAGACTGTGAATTGATGAAATGTTGTCTTCGTACGTTAAATTTTCCTTGTTGCTTTGTGAAAAAATCAAAAATTCTTTGGCAACGCAATGCTGAATATTATTAATAAATAATTATAAAACATCTTCATACGGAATTTAAGACTTTGTGCATTCGCTTTAATGAATATTTCTCGAGCTTATTAAAAACTTCATTTACGACTACTGTCATTATTCGTCATTGAAATGGAAGAAGTATAATGAGATTTAATAAATTTTGCGCAAGACGAATTACTCGGAAAAAAGAAAGCGAATGGAGATAATGACGAAAACGGTGTACAATCGGGGAAGAATTTTACATAAAGGCGTTGCAGATCGCCCCTTTTGTACTCGTGAAATCGACTTTCGATAAACATGATTTGTTGCTTCGTTTGCCAGCTGTTATTTCTCCCGCCTGTAGAAAAGTCACTTGCCAAAGACTAAAGAAATCGTTATCCATCCGATTCACCTTCTGTATGTTTCTTTCGGGCCTCGAACATATAACATTCCGTGCTCTACTCTCATTTAAAATGCAGCTGTACACACGTGCCAGTTTTTTCTACTTGTCTTTCATTTTACACACCGCGAGAATTGAAAGACAGAGAAAGAAAGGGGAAAGGGAGAGAGACAGAGAGAGAGAGAGAGAGATAGATAGAGAGAGATGGTGAAAAAGTGAAGGGCGGCTTATCTGATATCGACTTAGGGAACAAAAGTCACCTGTCACAAATGTCACACTACTACCTACCCAAAACGTCCCAGTCATTCCGTGACGACATGGACGATTCGTCGGCTAGAAAGCGATACCAGTCGAAAGGGTCGAGTCGTTTCTTCTTTCTTTCCCTCCACGATTTTTTACAAGATCATTAAAGAGATTCCCGCGCTGATGTGGCTGTACGGATACGCACACGCGCGCGCACGCCCATACAAACACACATACATATATACCATGCACATTCGCATATAGCGCAATTCTAGCAGAGTATCCTGGCAAATTTTTTCTTTTTTTACGTGACGACTGTCGCAATGAATTCGCATAAGTCATCGATTACTTGTCAGCTCGTAAGGTTTGCTTTAAGATTAAGATGAAAATTGATTATTGTAACATGTATGTTATAAAAAAAAATCTTAACAAGTATACAATTTATGAGAACATTATCAGAGACGTATTTTATTTTGCCGTTGAAACATAAAGAATGGGTAATTTTATAGCCAATAATTATAATTATAAACGTCATATTTATTGCTCCGATCGGAATGTGCACGCGAGAGATAAATAAAGAGTTCAAAGTATAACGTTAAAATTAATTTTATAGATTTATAGATTATTCATCAGCTATTCACGGTATAACTGCGAATCATTAATTTGGCTTCATTCCAAATTACTGTCCATATTATAAAATCATTGGACTGTGTAAAATAGCTATCGTCGATTTTGGACGATGGGTATTTCTTTTTTATAAGCTGCGAGAACAAAGCACAAATTTTTGGGTATTTTTGAAATGTTCAAAATAAATTTGAGACGATGGAGGATAATGAACAACTATGGACATTGGTAGAAATTAATTTCGGTAGAATCGAGTTGATAAAGGCCGTTGAGAATAGAATAAGCCCCAGGATGGAATCAGGTGCTCGTGGAGAGATCTCCAGCAGCAAAGAAGCACTGGACTCGAGGGAGGTGAAGCGAGTGTGGGCTCGCGAGAGGCAAGTACTCCTCGTAGTCGGCTCACCTTCTGGCCGCTGCCCGCTATTATTAACCCGCGGGCGAGAGCCCGTTCGGGGCTCGATCTCCTTGCTCTATTCGGCGAGGGTCGAGCAGCCGCGCAGGGGGCGGCACGGGGTGGTGGCACAGGAAGCCGGCCTTCGATCCGTGTCGGGCGGGGTGCGCGCCTATCGGCATTCCTTCGATCGGCGCGCTCGTGTGAGGCGCGCACGTACACGCGCACCGACACGAGCCCCCTTGCACGCACGGCGCGGGCCCTCGAGGATGCGCGGGTGTGCGAATCGGAAGGGAGACTCCGAGCGGCGGAGGCCAAAGGCGATCGCGAAGTGCGGGTCGACATGCATGCGCCGCTGTTAGGATCGTTTCTCTAGGCGAGCCCTGCGATAGGACCATTTTCGCGGCTACTCCCTCGCTCCGGCCAATAAACTACGGCTTTTCTTATCTCTCTCTCTCTCTCTCTATCTAACTCTCTCTAACTCTATCTATCTCTCTATACATATATATATGCATGTATGTATATATGTACCCCGCGCTCTCCTCCGACCCGCCGCGGCCCTACGCCATTGCGCAACGTCGGGACGAGAGCCAATGCAAGTACGGAGCGCGGGAGGCAGCTTAAGGGCACAGAGAGAGAGAGAGAGAGAGAGAGAGTGAGTGTGGTTGGTGGGGGGAGACGGGCAATCGAGTACTCTAGCACAATAGCTCACGATTCGCGCCCGTACACCCACAACATCTCGCTCTCTCTCTCCCTCGTTCTCACATTATCTCATCCTCTCGTTCCCTTTCTGCAGCGGATTTCCTCCGACGATTTTTAACCTGACGCTGCGGATACGCGCTCCGACTTATCTCGATTTCAAATGCCTGCCCACGTCATGCACCGCTTCGGTCTCTATTCCCATCGTACTTACGTATTTTCTGACCAACTTTTCATTCGTCAATTTCACCACTCGTTAAAAACAATAGTTATGCACGCGATAAAACTGATATAAAACCTTTTTTTTTTTATTTCACAAGAGTCCAGAAATTTTAACAGAAAAATGCACTTTTAATTTATCGAACGTGTTAAAACGTGTTTTTTCGACTCGCATCTCTACACGTTAACAAGAGTACTAACGGCTATTTCAAATGATTTACAAACATTTTAAAATAAAAACGTTCAAGTCGGTTGTTTAAAAGATAATTATTTTACTTAGATATATTAGGGTTTGACGCTGCATCTTGTCAAATACAAATGCTCTAATTCTAATACATTAAAGACTCCATGATATCAACAGTTTTACTTTTTCGCATCATTTAAATATAAAAATTAAGAGACTTTTCGATACATGTTCAATCACGAAAATAACAATATTTGTTCCCTTAAGATAAGTCTAGTAATATCTGCCAATGAAAATTTGTATTATATAAAACCCGATAAAACTCCATTAAAAATTTCTTTTTTTAAAATATATTTACTCGATATTTAAAACTTGTGTACTAACTTTGAAAATTGATTTATTCCCGTTGGAATATTTATAGCCCATTCATTACTTTCTTTGGCTTCAGATAATTTTACTTAACAAGCAACATTATATATTACACTACTTAATGGCACATGATACAGTGTTTCCATTGGGAGCAAAGTTGTTACTTATACAAGCCTGATTTACGCAAGCTGCTAATCTATCAACAAAGAGAGAAAATATAGTCCTGAGCATCAATATTTCTACTTACGTTCGACTGTCTTAATTTCTCCATTTAGAAAAAGTCGCGAGTGCTTTGCGACATTTTTTTCAACTGCAATAAATCGGTGTGTTGGCTCGACGTACCTTTTTTCTCCTTTGAATTACGATGTTTACAGATTCAATTAGAAATCACATCCGTAAAACACTTAGGATGAAAAATACATTTGTTTCAACATCAATTCATCGAAAGACTCGAGTGTCATAACAAAGCTATAATTAACCGGGGCGACGTGGCTCAGCTACGGGGACTACTTGCGTGCCACTAAAATACTTTCTAAAAAGTATCCATCGCTCAGGAAAGTGGCAAGACTAGGTAAGGATCGATAAGCGCAGCCAGTGAGCTCGGATAATCTAACGTAGATTGGTTTCATTGAATCCTCTAGTAGCAAGTGGCAGTACAACAGCGGCACTTGCTACAAAAAGAGGGAAGGCTCTAGGAGCGTTGGAAGAGGCGCGAACGAAGCGTCGTTCGGCTCTCGAAATACAAATGAAACTTTCAACGCTCACTGGCAGCTAGGAGAAAAAGTAACTTCATTAGTTGAGTCTGAAAGGCAGTCGGGTCTGCTAAGTAGTGGTCGCGCGGTTCCTGCGACGACATCCGGCGCTTTCGCTCCTCGCTAGCTCGACAAATCAATGGCCGCCGGAGCCGCCGACGCCGGGAGAGCTTTTAACGTCGCTTAAGAGCCGAGAACTGGCTCGAGTCGGGGCTTCCCTCGTCCTCGTCGGCGGCGATGACGCGCGCAGCGGGCGACGCCCCCGTCTCCGAGTCGGCAGATGGGCGCCGCCGCTCCTTCGCCCGGCGCATCTCCTCCCGTAAGGAGACTTCTTCGGACGAGAGGACAAAGGAGCCGGGGGATGAGGAATCCCTCAAATCGCGCCGGCAGATGGGGCGCGGCATTAGCATCCGCGCGCATAATGCCGCAGGGCGCTTCCCTAAGGGAGCGGCTTTTTGCCGAGGGGCCCTCCTCTCCCTGCGGCCTGTGGAAATTCGCGGATTCCGGGGCCTCCACCCTCACCCGCCGCGCCCGTAAAAACCCCAGCAGCCGAGAGCCCCGCGCTACTAATCGGCCCAGCCGCTCGCCCCCCTGCGCCAATTAATTCGGATGCAAAAAGGTGCTGGCGCGCTCTAATTTCTTGTCGACACCTTTAAAAGGACGTCGAGGCGTCCCGCCGAGCCGTGAAAAGGCTCTTTTTGCTGCCGCTGCTCCTGAAATTTTCATTCATGAATTATTGATGGAAATGGCCGTCCTCGACCCCGTCCTACCGCCGCCGACGACTGCCGTCCTTGCACGGGTTCGTTTTTCTCTTCTGCGAGTAAAAACTATGACCTACGATGACAACTATCGGTTAAGCCGATAAGGCTCTGCGCCTCTATCGAGCTAAAGACTTTAACGGAGATCATTTGCGATCTTTTTTCCTCCATATCTCCTTCGATATGGAATTTTATAGCTTAATCCATAAAACGAAACCTTACATTACTATTACGCGACGGTCAGGTATGCTGTACCTACTTAATTGTTTCTATCGATAATCCTGTAAATACTATTGTACAAAAAACTTAGTCAAACAAAATTGCAAGAATTATCGTTACTAATTGTTCTTTGTAATTGAGACCAAATCACCCCTTTTTATGAAGCATGAACAAGCTTATGATTCAAGTAAAATTGTGAAACTTTTCTTTAATGAAATCATTATTGAATATCGCTAATGCTATTGATTGACGCTTACGCCTGTTTGAGTGTCATTTACAGATATTTCTTACATTCAAAGGAAGTTAAATGCATTACAATACTCAATACTTAAGTAAACGTAACATTAATACCGCATTCAAGTTGAAACCGTTTTTGAAATTAATTTTACTGTTATTATTAAAATAGGATTGACAACCTATTGTGTCTGTTATAACAGGAATAGTATCTTAGTATTTGCTTTTTATTACGCACTAAACAGTTTTACATTTTTTAACTAAAAAATTGTATTTTTGAGTATTTATAAAAATACAACAAAGTGATTCTGCTGTCCTGATTTTATAAATTTTAATGAATTTCATCGATAGTAAAAACACAAGCAAAAATTCATTCTACCCAAAATCTAATAATTTTTTTAGTCGGTTTTTGGTATATAAGGTTAAGATAAGTGTCTAAAATTGAATCGCTTAAAATATATATTCAATAAAAATATATATCAATGTGAAAAATTACAGTTTTAGTAAAACTCGTCAATTTTAAGTTTTTTATTTTCATTATATGTTTATAGTTTTAAATTTACATTTTATTTTTACAATCACATATATAAAGCTATTATAAAATGTTTGAAAATTTAATCAAATCATTACATTCGGTAAATTTTTTTATGAAAACTTAATCTTGATTAAACTTAAAAATTTTCATACTCTTTAAATAACAACTATTTGTCGATTATAGAGTATTCTTTGAAATCCTTTAATTCTTTAGTAGAAACTATAGCACTTTGGATTAAAATGTAGGTACAAGTGACATGACATGAAGAATTCCAGTGGTGGAAACATTTTATGAATGTATACGTATATACATTACAAGACAGTTTCAAGTGTTTATAAGCGGGTAACCGCTGTTAAAGTTTGTATCTATTCAAATATTATATCATCAAGCAAGCTAAAATGTACTTATTACTTTAAATATATATATATATATATTTAAATATATAAACATATTTATTTAAGGTATTAATTATATATACACAAACACACACACACACACACACACACACACCCATATATATATATATATATATATGTATATATGTATATATGTATGTATATATATATATATATATGTAGTTAAAGTAAAGTTACAAGTTATTGCTACACGTTTATATTATTTTCATCCGTTTTACTAAATCAATATTTTCACAAGTACTGATATCATTACAATTTGTATCCAATGCCTTCAAAGGAATGCAATATCGGGGTTGTGCGTGCGAGTGTGCGTGCGCGTGTGTGAAATATGTGAAACGGTTTGCATTGATTTAATAAAACGTAGTTGAATATGATGTTTTACATTTGTGAGAAAATAATAAGAAACGTATTTCAGATGGAGATGGGGATAAAGGATAGATTGAATAATTAATTATGCGCATTTATTCCAGTTTAAAAAAACTATTTTCTACGGATAGTTGCATCTGTTAGTGGCCGGAGAGGAAGGCTTCCTTATATTTTGATCGCTCGTAAAATAAGCAGTTATCGCTGTACGAACAGTAATATCTTATCGTAATAATAATTGTCATACACGGCACGAAGCAGCAATGCTCATGGAACGTAAGCAATTATTGGATACGCACTTGATTGAGACGTGAAAAAAGTGTGTATCTCAATCGAAAGCACCTCGAATTCTTGTAATTATTTTTGTATTTGCAATTCCATTTTTTTCAAAAAACATAATTGCTGTAATTGTCGTTATGATTATGGCACAAGTTTTTTCGCTTCTCTTCCCGCCCCGTAAGCCGGCGCCCGTTCGTCCATTATAAATTCGAATCGACTTATTTAACGTGCAGGCGAGGGCAAGTGACGAGCCGACGGGATGAGGCTAAGGGAGAGAGAGAGAGAGAGAGAGAGAGGACGAGCGAGTGAAAGGGCAACGCGAGAGGGAGAGGGAAGAGGCGGCAATCGTGGCAAATTTTTTCCCGCGTCGGCCAATAGGATTTCCCGTAGAGCCTGGACAACCGTTTTGCGCCTCCTCGCACGGGACGAACAAAGAGCGATCGCAATCGGCGCGGCAACGCGAGACAAGCCGTCTAATAAAGTCGCCAATCTATGCAGGTATTCCATCAGCATCGGATCGAGGAGCCGCTATCCTGGCCAATGCCAATGCCGAGGGGGTTGCTGGCTCGGCCCGATCGGATTCGACCATCGGGTGCAGTCTCACGCGTCTGCGCGGCCCCGGGATCCCTATGGGAATTGGGTCTCTCGTGGGTCCCTCGGTGGAGGCGGCGGCGGGCGTCCGTCCTCCCCCCCCCCCAGCCCAGGGGCCCGTGCCTGCCCCTAACCGCCGCGACATCCCTCGGCGGCCCGCGACCCTCCGCCGTCCCCTCGCCGACGCCACCGCCGACGACGCACCGCGTGCCAAGCATTCCGAGTCCCACGCGTCCTGAGTCAAGGAGCGCACCAATACGGCGCCCCCAGTCGCCGGCTCCGGGCGGCCCTTTCGCCGGCCCGTCCTCGTTCCTTAACGGTCCTGAGCGAGCGCGCGCTTCAATGTTTCTGCCAGTGAGCCGTGGGGACCGTGCGAATGGGACTTCCGGGCGTCGCCGAGAGCCTCCGAGTTGGCTTCTGGGAGCGAATTTCTCCGGGCCCGACTCCGCATTTTTCTCTCTCCCTCTCTTTTTTTTCACTATCTTACTCTAGCGTTTTTCATCCAGCCGGTCCGTCCGTTGTCGATCTTTTGTATCCACCCTCCCTCCACTCTCTCTTTCTCTCTTTATATATATATATATATATATCCGAAAAGCTCGTGCTTTATTTGCGAAAATATATTTGCTCTCTAGACAATATTGATTGAGCACTGCTCCGCTATTTTATAAGGCTTGCGTCAAGAATGGAATGCGTATATCTTTTTATTTACCGACCTAATATACGAAACGTTTTCTGCCTCTACCCCGAGACTTGACTCCGCCTTCATGCCAATTATATAGTTATCCGTTGGTCTAACCACTTAAATTTTTACACCAACCCCGGAGTACATTATGCACTCACCTGTGCCTCTCTGTCTTATCGCTCGAAAATTAGCTTGCGTGTGTTAAATTACCGCACCTTCGCTCTTGTTAATTATATTACTTCATAACGTAAAATCAGACTCACGTATTTGGGGTATTTACAAGTAGTTAGTGAAACGTAACCTTATTTAATTAAGGCGCTGCTAGCAATGAGTAAAATTTTATGTATGAGAAAGAGGAATGCGCGATGCTTCTCGCTGCTTACAATTCCAGTAAAAGCCACTTCTAGACAATTATCTCTATCAATTTTGCTGGTATTTACAGAAAGAAGCCAACGTATAGATATTACGACTGAAATCGACGTGTTTCGCGAAAACAGGGGAAAAAGTAGGGATCTAAGCGAGGCTGCGCGATACGAAAATGTCAAAGCTTCCAACGGAGGGATGCGACGTTGAGGTACGTTTTTCGCATCACCATGAGCGTGAGAATATATCAAATTAAAATGCTGGTTCACCTACTTTTTCGATGTCGGCCTCCTCTTTCCCTTTCCCTTCCCGCGCCCTTCACTCTTTCTCCCCCGCCCTCCACCGCGGCCCAACCAGCCCCGCACAACTGGCTATTCATCGGAGGATTCAGCGCGAGTAGCGTCGGGAGCAAGGAATAAAGGCTCGATCGAAGGCGCGCGCCAAGGTGCTTTTGCAAAAAGTTCGCGGATGCGATTCAATGCCGCGCGCGTCTCTGCGCTTCTTGCGGACTTTCGGCCCTTGGAATGTCGCGCGAGGCGCAAAAGCTCCGCGGTCGTCGTGGCCAGCAGTCGGGAGCGCGGCACTTTTGGTCTACGTCGATTTCGGGAGTCGAGAGCCGACCGACGGCAGACACTTGGGATCGAGAGCAATGAAGCCGCCAGCGGCTCGACGCGGAAGTCCAGTCGTGGAACACGTTTTTATCCGATATTTATTACTCGAGGCCGTGCACGTATTACAGATTTGCCGGAGTTACGTGTCTCGGATCCTGTACTCGGGAACGTTTTCTTCCTATGCGCTCCCTTATCCATTTGCTAGAATACTCGAGCTGCTTGATTGAAATAAGATGTTCGTCTTTATCGAGAGGCGGGAAATGTTTTTTAATTTGTGTGTGTAACATTAAACGAGACAGAGATGAAACATGGCTATTGGGAAAACGAATTCTAATCTCGCTGCTCTGTGCTTCTTAACCCACGCGCTCAAACTCGCTTATCCCAAAGGTCCATCGAGCGAAAAGGAAAAAGGAAATTTCGCTCTAAAACTGGCGTGACAGGGCTCAAAAGCGTTCAGCTGCAGCAATAGCGAGCATCCCGATTTTAGCGGAGCTTTAGCGTCCCACGCAGGGCCGGGTCTAAGCGATCAATGCCAACGGCCCTGGCATAGTTAAATAAGCGGGCACTCGATCACGAGTCGAGCAAAGTCCCGCAAATGCCCGAGACTCTTGGCTTTGGACTATGTCTCGCGGAGAAAACTCGGTACGTGTGGCCTTAGCCCCGGCCGTCCTCGTCGCCCACCTCGCCGAAGCTCCAGGGGCGCGGACTGCCGCGTTAGAGAGCCCGCCGCGGCTCACCCACGCCAAGTCGGTCGAGCTCATTAAGCCCCTCGGTTGGCTCGACGCGTGGGGCGGGCGCGAGTCGCGTCTCAGGAGCGATCCGCAAACTCCTCGGGATTATAGGAGCGGATTATTCGAGGTTCGCGCGCGCCCTACCCCGGAATTAAGTGAGCTAATGTAGAGGAGAGCAGCGGCGCGCCAAGGGCTTTTAGCGCCTTGAAATCCGATCCCACACACGCGCCGCGCGACTGCCTTCCCGGGCCCTCCCCCGAGCGTCCCCTGCTCCCCTCGGGCGCCACCCCCGAGACCGGTCCTCGACTAGCCGTACAATGAGCCGGGGGGGAATATCTAGGAGGCGGCCGCGGCCGTCCGGCTGCCTTTGATCTATTTCGACCTCGCGCTGCTCCTGCTGCATCGCGCAGCTCGCATTTTTCACGGCGTTGCCCGCGCTCGACAATGGATTCCCACTGGCTCCCTCGGGGCATTCCTCGGGGACCGAGATGTCGTGGGCGACTTTGTATCCGGCGACGGTGTATTTCCCTGAATCCGAGCTCGGCTCGTTCTATCGTCGTCTATGAGCTCGCCAAACTTCCAGCTACGCAATTATATCGGCTTTCGAGAACTCCGCCGAGTTCGCCGCCGCCGCCGCCGCCGCGCTCGACATCGGCCGTTCCTCGAAGCCGAACGAGTCGCCGCGCAATTATGGGCTCCGGCCCTGCGCGCGCTTAATAAAGGCCCGATTATTCGGAGGAGGCCAGCCGCCGATCCTGATTGATAGGAGCCTAATTAGCACGTCGCGCAATCCGACAGCGCCGAGGAATGTCAGTTGCATCGGCAGCCGCCCATTCCAATCGTACGCCGATCGCATTTTAAGGATTTTAGCGCTCTGTAAGTGGGCACGCGAGTCCCAGCACTCCCGGCTACCGGGGAGGAGCTCTCCTCCCGGCAAAAAGGATTATGAGCCGAAAGGCCCCGGGCACGCGAATTTCGGCTGCGGTCCGCGTCTCCCCCACCCCCCCGTTGATGACTCGAGCCCGCGAGCCCGGCTGTCGTCGTTCGTCCCAGACGCGAGGCTCCGCGGGGACCGGACGGCGTCGCTCGACGGTGAGCCGCTCCTGCCGAAGCTCCGCGAGGCGCGAGCCTTCCGGACTCCGGGGATGGGCCGACGACCCGGCGCGAAAAAGACACCGTTCGAGTCTCCCGGCTCTTATTAATGATGCGGCCCGACATTCCCGACGGGCCGCCGCGGATCTACTCGCCTCGCAGACATCTGATCCTGGAGGCGAGCCTCGTTGACGCCCGCGGCTCGGCCGGGGTGGTAGAAGGCCGAGTGCCGGGGGCGCGACAAAGAGAGGGGGATGCGGAGAGACCGGAGAAATCCCCGCGACTTATAATGCGAGCGAGCCTATTCTCGCGCGCGCGAACGAAGAACAGATGGTGCGTGAGCCGAGATTAAGGGGGAGGCCCTCCTCGTCTTTTGCGATGCCACTGCTTTCTTCTCCCTCCCTTGACTCCTTCTTCTTCTTCTCCTTCGTCTTCTCGGTCCTCGTCTTCTTGATCTCTTTTTACCTTGTGAGCTCTCAGACGGAGCTTTCGGATGCGAGCGCGCGCGCGCTTTTAGCACCCGAACTGCTAGCCGTGAGATCTTTACACGCGCCTACACGACTCGCGAAATTGAGTTTGCGTGCGAAGAATGTTATTAGGGTGACGAGGATTCTTGCTCTTCCTTTGTTTTTACTTACTTCGTTACGTCCTATTTGCTTATTCACGCCTCGTGTTTTCGAGGTCTTTTCAAGATGAGTTGAGCGGCAAATTCGGGCGATCTCGAGACCCACAGCCATCCTAAAGTAATCCTTCTAATGCTGCGTAATTTATACGACTTTGTTACCTACTATTTTTTCTTCTTCTTTTTTTTTATTTATTTACACGCATGGACGTGCAGACCAACGACTGGCAATCAATCTAAGTGCGTTTATACGCAATTTCTCAGAATAATTGGATCACCGTTTCAATCTCAACAAATTATTAACCAAGAGAGAAAGACTATACTAGAAAGATCGTAGACTCTCGTTGTTTTTAACTTTGCACCAACTCAGATCTGGCATAACGAATAAACATCAAAATGTACACCTGAATTCGCTCATTGAGCAAGGAGAAAAAAAGTCTGTCGGAAAAAGCGCCATGTCCTGCTCTTTTAGCTTATGTTTACAATGTCAATCTTTATCAATGTGTGAAAATTCACCTTCTTTCTAATTTATTGTTTATTTGTATTTATATAATAACCCTTGCTTGCCTCGGTATGTCGACGCAATGGATTTTTTTCAAATGAACGAAACCATTATCCAATTGAAGCTCCAATTAAATCTATCTAATCTGTAAATGTATTTTATTGCCTAAAAATAACTCATTACGTGTAGCGGAAGAGTATCTTTAATGATTTCAGAAGATAAGTGTCGATCGTATTAACAGACCAGATAAAGCAGTTAAAATCTTACGTTTTCTTAATCGTGAAAAAGTTTAAACGCGCGTACGGAATTTCCTCATAATTTACGCACGAAGAGGACAATAGAAAAGCGACGCTCTCAAATGCTGGCGGCAAAATGAATGTATGCCGAGGCAACCGTTTATCTTCGAAGGGCCATTAGGTTGAGCTACCGAGGAATAAGAAAGTAACGAAGTAGGAAGAAGCGCTGAGAGAGATAAACAAGGTAGTGGGTAGCTAATTTTTAAACAAAGCCCCGATTTCGCAGCTTCATAAAGTCGTTGTACTCATTATATTCCTGGGGATAATAAATGATTATTGCGGGAACGGGTGGAGGACGTTGAGGGGTTGCTCCAGTACGAAAGAGTGCAGGCAAGCGGGTAGCAAGGGATAGCAACAGAGAGAGAGAGAGAGAGAGAGAGCTAAGAAGGGTATGGGAACAAAGGAAAATAGAGAGAGAGAGCAGAGAGGGAAGCAAAGAGAGAGGCTCAAGATTCACCTTTGATGTTCTCTCACCAGAGCTGCTCTCAACGAAGCGACAAATTCTTCGATATTTGTGCGATGAAAAGCCTCTCTCGACTCCTCCGAGAAGAAAGTCACCGCAACAGCTATCGACGGCGAAGACGAGGTAAACTTTCGTTCGCGGCTTTGCCGCACTCACGATCCTTACTCCCTGGCGTATCGCGCAGTCAGGGCTCCCAGGAGGAGAAGCTTTTCCAGACAGGAGAGAGAAGGAAGGAAGGGATCGGGAGCGAGAAAAAGATGATAAATGAGTCGTCGATGTGCCGACGCGACAGGGAGCCGCGGAAAATAGCGCGTGGGTACGGGAATTCGATAAAGGATATGCGCGTGCCTGGTAAATTGAGGCGTTCACAATTATCTTTTGTTCGAAATTAAGGGATAATGGCATTCTCGGAACTGGCTTTGTTGTTTCTGAATAAATACATTTAAAACGAATAGTACTTTTTTGTGTCCCACATTGCTTACACAGTTCTGCTTCCGTCCTGAATTTTATTGCCTTTGCTACATGAAAGTAGAACTTTGCCGTTAACGTTTAAAATAGGCATTCGATTAAATAACCGAGCTCTCGTAACTCTCGTGTTACAGCGCTTATCATTATCAGCATCGTTATCATTATTAATTATTACTATTGATTATTGATTATTATTATTATTATTATTATTATTATTATTATTACTTACAAAAAACGAGGATAAGATTTTTTGTAAAAAATTGCATTATCATCATCGTTAATGTTCCCTGTTTTTGAACCGAGAGGGATATTTCTTTGAATATTGGATTATTGGCTAATTGCTTATCGGGTTCGGAGGATAGTTCGTAATTGCGAGAAAAGCATTTGAATCGTCGATCAGAAGTAGACGTTATCATGATAATAAATCGTCCGAGCGGGTAAAATCTTTATCGCTATGGAGAAGGAGAGCGAAGGATGGGAAATAGCTGGGAGCGATACGTGACGACTCGCAAATGTCGATACGTCAATTAGCAGCTACGAGGATGAGCAGAGAACAGCTTGGGCCGAGGTGAAAAAGCAAGTCGCATCCTCGGGCACGTCATAATGGCGCGCAGAGGCGACTCTCCGTAAACGCTTTTATCGAGGAGCTCGAGCCGCGCTCGGCGCACGTAGCCATTAAAGCGCCCTGGTGAAATTTCGCCCTACGCGCGAGGAGCTCCGGTAAAAAGGCGCAAGCGACGAGGATCCCATGGGGCCGCGGCAATCAGAGGCTCGCCGAAGGTCTGCGTGACAGAGTAGGTCGTGGGGACTCTACTCCGCGTCTAAAACCCCCCCGATTATCCCACCCGCCTAGACCTCCGCCGCCGCCGCCGCCTCCCCCCCCCCAGGTACCGCCGTCGAGGAAGAGCCGAGAGAGGTGCGCGTCGAAACGGAGGAAACGGCAGCGGCTCTAGTTAATTGCCGGGGGTAATTGCAGCCTCATTGTTCGTTCAATTACGCGCGTCTAGACGCGCGGGAGCGCGCGGACTAGGAATTTTTATGAAATGATTTGTGCCGCCTTGAAGCGCCGCTCGCGTTATAAGCGGCTCCTTTCCTTTGGCCCATGCCGACGATTGTACCTACTGCTGCAGCCCTCCTCCGCCGCTGCCGGATAATATAAATTAGAGCGTTCGCGGGGCGTTGCGACGCCTCGGCGAATTATGCATTTTTCGTTCCGAGTCGGTCGGCATATTATCCCTTTTATGGGCGGCGATTCAACGCCGGCGAGGACGTCATGAAGACGTCTTAATAAACAGAGTTCTCCGCCCGCCCGCCCCCCGCCCCCCTTCCAAACCCCACCCCCTCTCTGTCTCACTCTCTCTCTCTCTCTCTTGCACACACACGCGCACACTGCTCTCTCGGTACGTCTCTCTCCTCGGCGCCGCTTCATTCATTTTCAATGAGGCAGCAGAGAATTGCATTTTCCATTTTACAACGAGGCTGCGCTCGTGGAAAGCGTGCGATAATGAATCCGGCGAATCCCGGGCGAGGTCGCCGTGTGGGTCTGCGCGACCCTATTATTCGTTCTCAACTTTCCTGCAATTCTAGAAGTTTCGTCGATTAATTGAAATTCTTACTTACTCAGTTGCTTACTCATTTACTTACTTACTTACTTACTTACTTACTTACTTACTTACTTACTTACTTACTTGGACGCTCACTTACTTATGGGCATTCGACTCCCTTCTTGTTAAGCCTCCGAATTCTCATTTTTCCAAGGAATTAGTTTTAATTGATTTTGTATTTTATCCACAATAATATTAATTAGTTTTAAGTAGATTCCAACAGAAATTCGTGTGGAATTGATCAAAGACATTGTTTTTTCGATACCTCTATAAGGAAATACTCAATTGTACTTATATAAAAAAAATTCGTTGAATTATAAAATCATTTTACAAATATTTCATTATAAAAAAGTAATAATACAATAGGTTTGTAGATCTTATGTTTGATCTTGTAATATTTTAAATTTATTTCATAATCTTAAATGCTTCACAAAATGTGCATTTATTATTACAAACATTATATTCGTAGTAATTTAGTTCTACGATAAATATTAAAAACTATAAGTACTTTCTGTGCAGGATAAATTTTTATGTAAAACATTAGCGTTCTTTTATTTACTAACCATAGAACTTGTTTATGTTAATATAAATTAAATGCTATGCAATAGAAGGTAATGTAGCATAAATTTATTATTTTATAAATAGTCAATTTTTTAAATTTAACTTAACTTTTGCATTAAGCTATTCACAATTAAGAAATTGATTTAATTATGAAATGATCTAAGAAAAAATAATAATTAATCTTTAATATTTATGTTTGCGTTTGACTGAAAATAAATTTACAATTTATATATAAAAATAATGATCAAATTATTCCTGAATAATATTTATAGTTAAGTTATTTGATGCTGAAGCGATTTAAATAATTTATTTGTTATTGCGGATAAATTAATTCGTGTACATTAAATTTCATAACATTAGCGTATGACTCTTACGAGATGATCTTAGAAAGAGAGAGAGAGAGAGAGAGATAGAAATAGATATAAAAAAGGATAAAAGAAAGAAATGTAGGGAATTGAGAATCAGCAGGCGGGGAAGACATGTTAATTCAGAAAATCGCAGAGCATCGGAAAAGGATTCGACGGCCCGTCGGAATATAATTTCCATCGGTAACAGGGAATCCCGCCGATCGGATCCAGCTTGGGGATTCCCTTTCTCGCCATCGTCAGCGGCTCGGCGCGATTCCCCGATAAGAGCTTATTACCCCTCTAGCTCACAGGGATATGTATCTCACGCAAGGCGTTTACAGCGAGCTCCTTGTGCATGCACATTTAATTTTCACACTACGAGAATCGCGAGGGGCGAGTCACTTCTGCTTCTTCCGAGGTCGTACCTCGCAACAAACCTGTTTGTCTCCTATATTTAGGCGCTGTTTCGCTGCCCCGCATATGCAGTGAGGGCACACACACGCACACAAACACACGCATGCTCACGCGCCCGTGCGCACATGCGAGAGAGTGAGAGAGAGAGAGAGAGAGCGAGAGAGAGGGAAAGGAAGAAATAGAAGGAGATCAAGAGGGACAGATAGATAGATAGTGTGTTCTTGTGTGCGTGCTCGAGTGCGTGCGTGCGTGCGTGTGCGTGTGAGAGAGAGAGAGAGAGAGAGAAATTGAGCGGGCGCAGGGAGGCAGCGGCAAAGGGGATGAGGCTTATTGGGAGCGAATTGTTTTTGCGCGAGCTTCGCGCTTCGTTCCCGAAGGCGCTTTAATGCGCCTCGACGCGTTCTTATTGCTACTAGATGCCGTGTCACTATTTTTATGCACCCAAGAGGAACAATTTTTCTCGCTCTTTCGAGGAAAGACCCCGAACCCCGCGTGAAGGAATAGACGGTTCCTTTGAGACTACGCTCGATGTCTCTTTGTTGGAAAGGGGACGCGGAGGGTTCCTGTCTTCTCTCTTCCCTTTTTTTGTTTTTATTTTGCTTCTTGTTTTTTTTTTTTTTTTTTTTTTTTTTTTTTTCTTCTTCTTGTTTCTTTTTTTTTTTCGAAAAAGCTCGGCTATTTAACATCGGGAGTGGATGCTTGGATACTCCTCTCTTTTTCTCGGCAATATTAGTGGCCTTTGCTTACCATCGACTTACGAGCTCGCGTTTATCACATAGAGTGTAAATTAAAATACCTACAAATTCGTGTTTGTATGTATTAATGCAGATGTAAATTTATGGGGATTATTTCGACGTTCGTTGAATAATAGCTTCCTACTCGCTTTTCGACGATTTGAAATAGATACTTACTAACTTAAATTTATGATTATCATTGCAAAGAATTACTCTTCTTGATAATTTTGACTTCTTCTATGAATTATATAAACTTGGCTAATCTTTCAAATAATTAACAATCTCCATACTGCTGTATCATACTTTTTATTTTGCAGTTTTGCTTATAATGAATGCCGGTATTTTTTTGTTTTACAAAAACATTTCTATTATTCCTCAAAAGCTAATGTAAATTTGATAATTCCAAGGCGAATTAATTCTAACTAAAATTAAGCAATATTGAGAGCTGATGCAAATTATATTAATTTTATTAGTGTGAAAATAACTCAAATTTTAGAAAACATCATTAAAGGAAATTTGCCGAAAGAAAGAGAATAAAGATAAAGAGGAATAAAGTGAAATAAATGGTAAAGAGCAGTGTTGTTATAAGGAACCTACTAAAGGTGACTGGGATAATTTCATCACGTGTTTTCAGAAAAACGTTGCATTTATCATCGGGCATTCCGCAGACACAGACAAAAAGAAGAAAGTGTAGAATGTAAAATAATGGAAAGCCATATACCTGTAAGTGCTCCGTAATATATTCTTAACTTCGAAAAAATGTTGTTCAACTTCTCCAGATTAAAGTTAACCGACTTCACTTGGAAAAGTTTTTACATGTACTTAAATCTTCAATATTTTATAAATGAAGCATGAAAAACGGCAATTACTTTTAGATAAATATCGCAGACCGTTTTACGTTCATATGAATACGCGCAAACTTATATGGTTAATCTCTTTAAAAAGTGATTAATTCTCTCATAAAGAGGCCTTGATTTATTTCATCAACGAATTAAGTCCTTTATCGCAGCGCGATAACATTTTATATTGAACTTGAGCATCTTTTCCGAATCAGACAAATCGACAATTATTTAGTAGCGCATCAAAGATGATAATACTTATACTTATAATTTAAAACAAATGTCAGATGATTAGTTGAAATAGATGCTTGAAAGATGTACGAACACATTTATCGATTAGCATCTTTGATTTCTGTCGAATCACCGCTTCAAATGAAGAAAACTTTTCGGTCTATCCTTGGATAGATTTCGCCTTTGGAGTCGGCATTGGGGACACAGCCATTTAATCGAGCGACAAGGTGGAAAATCTCAGTGCCGTGATGTTCGGATTTTAAAATAAAAGCCCTGGCACCGATGACAAAAGAAAGGTGCAAAAGTGCAAAGCTGCAAACTAGACGCGATTAGCTCATGCCTCGGTAGGCTTTAGAGAGGCGCTCCCTTTCCTTTTCATTTCGATATCAGAGAGGCCATGTCGCATCGTATAGGTGAGCTGGTCTTAAAGCCAATGACTCAAGGGTTGACTCGGAGGTTTTCGATTCGTCACTGTCAGCCGACGCAATATCACGAGCGCCGGAGATGAAACAAAAGATTATGAGAGTGAATAATGATCCGCGAAAAGCACTGGCATTCCGATTCTAGGTATCCCCGCTCCCCTGGGAACGGACGAAAACAGTAAAATCTGAAATAATATTTATTAAGCCGGAGAGAGGCGCGCTATTGTCTAGCTATAAAGTCAATCGGCCAGTGCCTTATCAAACGCCCGACTATTATTGTCCGCGGTTTAACCATTGCGAGCTTACGGTTTAACGAATTAGAACATCGCAACATGATTCATTGAAAGCCATTAGAAAGTTAGAAAAGCCCCTGTTTAATACATTGTATTGTTGTAACCTTTTATTTGCCGAGCGATACAACAATTATCGACGGTGAAACTACGAAAATTGCTCGTGAAACTAAGAAAAGATTGGTCCTTTGCCAATGAAAGTTCACTAGCTACCATAGGCTTAGCAACAGTGTTTTTATTTTAAAATCATTTATTATATTATTAAACGCGTATGCACTGTTATCGTATTTTACACGACGATCAATCACTTCCAAAATCGATGTGCATCAAGTGTTAAAAGAGCTAATGGGTATGTGTAGCAATATACAATTTACATTCAATAACAAATAATAGTCAATAACAAATAAGGATGCGTGATATACATAAATGGTAACAATTTATAATGTTAGTGCCGTTCGTTAAATTAAAGGTTACTTTCGAATAACAACGATAGGACAAGAATACGTGAATAAGCTTACGCAATGAATAATAAGTTAATTTTTTTTATTAAACATTTGGAAGGTATCAACCCCTGGAGTTGCAAAAAAAGAAAAAAAAAAAAAGAAAAAACATAATACAAAAAAGAAGTTACCGGGAGCAACATCGGTAAGACCCCCGTAAGCTGATCTCACCTCAGTGCGTCACTTCTGCTCGCGCGGGCTCTTTCCTAACAATAAATCTCTCATTGTAATCATTAAATCTCCCATCGCGAAAAGAAGGAGAAAAAAGGCGAAAAACGAGCCGACGATTTACACGCGCATTCAACGCGCGGCCCTCTTATACTCTAACTCCCTGAGGAAGGGAGTCAGTAAGGGAGTAAAAGAGAGATAGAGAGCGTGTGCGAGAGTGAGAGAGAGAGAGAGAGAGAGAGAGAGAGAGAGACAGAGTAGAAAATGCAAAGAAGAAAAAAAAACAGCAGCAACGGAAGCCGGCGCCTTTTGGCATCGGCATAAGCGGCAGCCCGTGTCCGGAAAATTAAACTTAAAATTAATTTGCGCGAAAGAATGTCTCTCCCTCGTGAATAAAGCGCAGAAAGGCAACGAATACGCTCTAAAGGTTAAGCGCGCGCTCAACGTAGAAAGTAGAAATTCCTTGCTGGAGAGATCCACGGGAGAAGGCGTGCACGCCTCTGTCTCTCTCTCTCTCTCTCTCTCTCTCTCTCTCCCTGGCTATATCTCTTTCGTGTGCGTGCACCTCGTGCACGTGTGAGTCGAGTGCCATGGCAAGTATTACACGAAGGAAGGAAAAGAAGCGGGGCCTATTTACTCTCTGCGTGTGCCCTTCCGTATATGCGGGTGCGCGCGCGTGAGTGTTGCCAGAGTCCGGGTCCGGGGGCACCGATGGGTAACCGCCCATTCGCTACTGTCCGGGAGCTAAGCACATAGTGGCACATATTAAGGTGGCGTGCAAAATTATAGTTCTACCACTAAATCTTCTAATCCGAGTCCCGAGCCGAGGGATAATAGAGCGGAAGCTCCTGCGGCTCCTGTCACTGCTCGGCCAGCCGCCCAAGTATTTTATGAGCTGGCAGCAACCAATATTAGTACGATGTGCCGACTCCACTCGTTGCGCAAGAGTTTAACGATTGGGTGGAAGGAGCCGAGCTGTCTGTCGGCTCAAGACTATTTCGTCGGCCGGTAGCGGCAATTTTTTCAATTTTTCTCAGCCTACGAGGCCCTTATCACTCCTCCCACTTTCATTCGCTTGAAAACTCCAACCGAATACCAGTTATTTTCGTAATCACTTAAGCCCTTACGCATCGAGGTAACTTTTTGCTTTTTGAGATGCCGTTTCATCATTTTGCTGCCAAAGGCTTCTCCACGATCGTCTCCATAGCTTGCTATTACTTAAGTACTTAAGATTACTGATCCAACTCCAGCTACCATTTAATGTTATGATTTATTATGGATAATTACAGAAATTTCAAAAAATTACCTATGACATTGTGATGGCATTATTTCTCGATACAGACAAGGGCATAAGCTCAACTTTGTCCTTATCGATTATCGATTTCTTGCTCAACAATGCAATATTAACTCATAAAATGTTATCTATATAAAAAAAAACACTGGATGTCTCATTTCAGTACAATCTTTTTATTTTACGATAGAGTTTTTTTTTTAAATTTCAAATCTACAAAGCACGTTTTTTCATAAATGTTCCAATAAAAAGAGGTATAAATATAAAATTTTGCTAATTTCTTTTTAGCAATAAATTTCTCCAAGTTAAAAAAGAAAGTTTGATTTTACAATAATCAATTAGCAAGATTTATACGACTATTAATATATTTAAGCAATTTTATTTAAAAGGATATTAACAATATTTTTACACATTACGATAAAATTTGATTTTAATAAATACCTTTTTTAATACAAATGAATATAATACTCATCTTTCTTATATAAAAGATAAATGTTGGGCTGTAGATACTTTTAAAAAATTGCATTTTCAAAATATTTTCAATATAAAATAATAATTTTATGTAAATGAAAAAATTCTTAAAGTTTTCTTCTGCAAATTTTCAACATTTCAGCATTGAAGTTATAAATGAATAATTTAAGTCTGATGGAACTGTCGATATCATATGAAATGCAATTAGTACTTGCAAGAAATTTTGACTAACCCGATAAAGAAATTTTGGCTCTGGGAAATTTTAGGAAATTGCTAAAATTCGAATAATTTATTAAATATATTATAAATTATTAAATAAATTGAAAATTGGAATGTATCACTCATCTTGTCATACATAAGTGTCCATAAATACAGGGTCATCTATTCTTTCTTCCTTTTTCAATCTCACCTAATCGGCAATGATAATTTTTAACGATCCAAGGAATTCAATACGCGGACTCTGATATGCAGTACAATAAATCTCGATTCATTCATTTCCTTCACTCGACTAGAGGAAAGATACTTTACTAGTGACTTGGATAATTTCGCAATTTTTCGAAAAAGAGAGAAAGAGGGAGAAAAACGTCGTGAGTCGAGTGCAGAGTCTGCGGTATTGTAAAAGAAAAGAGCGCGACGCGCGCTTTTCCTGCATTTGCTTTAATTGGCGAGGATCGCGAGGCCTCGACTACAGAAGGACCCCCGCGTCATCATACGCATGTACACAGCGATCGCAATTAATCGTCGGTGATTTTTTTTTTCTCTGTATTTTTTAAGCGCAAATTACCTAGTTGGCGTAGGAAAACGACTGGTAGATACGCGCCATAAAAACTCTAATTAGATTGAAAGACTTCGAGCGCCTTTGCAACGGTTTTCCCAATTCTTAGAGCTTAACGCGAACGTGATTCAGCCTCTATATAAAAAAACATCAATAGTTGTAGTTCATTATGTTGTTTTTTTCATTTGCAGCCATGACTGTTATGCCTTCCGCTCCATATCGTTGGCGTCAATGTATCGCATTCAGCCCCGATATCAATAAGAGCTCTTTAATTAAGTTAATGGAAATGAATTTCACTGGATAGCCTATATGAATATTAAACTTTTAGAAATAACAAGTCAAACGCTAACTTCTGGGAATCCAACGCTCGAGCGGTCAGTGCAAAGCTAAAATTGTGATAGGCGCACGTGGAACGCAAAGTCTCCATCTCCTTTTTCTCCGCAGTCTCCTCGTTTCTCCAATGCCGCTCTAGGAATAATAATTTAATACGCATTGATTCACTTGGCTGTCGCAGCCAACCCAATGGGAAATTCTCTTTATCGAGCACCGACACGTTTCTAATTAATCTTCAATCTCAGGCTCAACCGCCTTGCCCGTTATTCCTGAAGCCGACATTCGAACGATATTAATAAGCAAATCGAGCGATGGCCGCTGCAGGTTCTCTTACGGAAGATCGCTAAATCGAGGCTCGCGCACGTCGCGCATCGCGATCGATCAGGCCGATGAAGAAATTGCGTTCCCGGTCTGCCCTGGCTCGAGCCTAAGCCTAGGCCCGGTCGGAGGACCTCAGCCGTCTCAGGCAGATAGCCGAAGCATTGGAGATCGATTGGAAAAGCGGGGAGGCGATTCGCTCGGAGCATTCAGCGATAAAGTGTCAGCGGCCCCTCGCTTTATCTGTAGGGGCACACGAGTTGACGGCGTTCTTCGGAGCCTCGGATCCTCGGCGTCATTCGCGCGCCGCATCCAAAGGAGGCATTCGCCTCGCGAGGCGCACTCCTAGGCCGTCTGTCATTAATCGGAAAGACTCGGGCCATCGGATCTTTTGACAGTTGGCCGTAGTTTTTGCCCTGTGTACCTCGCGTCCGATCCGTACGGTCAGCAGCCGATGTCCTTTGCGTATGCCGATCGAATGCTCATTGTAGTTGAGCGCTTTGCCAGCCGGATGGCTTTGCGCGCGTGATTAATTGCCCCGTGATTAATTATATTGGAGCTAGACCGTAGGCCGACGCGATCGGCGAGTAACGAATTTATAAGCTCGTAGCGACGCAATTCTCGATTCTTTGGCTCGCCTCGGATCGTTTAACGTCCAACAGGCATTTCGTGCTCACGGGCAGCCTTATTATCTTTGTTGTAACAACTGACTGCATTGTTCGAGGTACAGGCAGCATCGCTCCGTTGAGTGAATTAAATAATACCGAAACGTCTTCATTTCGGAGTTGTTACCCATTCGAATCAACGAGGCTCTCGTGTAGGGTAAGTGCGTGCATATTTCTAGCTTTCTCAAAGAAACTCTACAACAATAGTCAAGGACGTGTAAAACACTTGCCGTATAGAAACATAATATATCTTGTTGCTTCAACCCGATGAAATTCTTATTCAGTTTTTCATAGCCGTTTATACTTTGTTCTCTCTCTCTCGCTTTATCTCGCTCCTTCTCCTTCTCCTCCTCCTCCTCCTCCCCTTTCTCTTTCTCTCCCTGAGCATATTCCCGAGGTATTGGTATAGTGATCCATTTGACGATAAGGATCTGTACAAGGATTAGCCTTTCAAATGATGATCGATGAATTCATGTTTGAAAATTTTCAATCTGAAAGTTTCAGCGCAAACACAGTCATTATCGAGTGCTCTGTCATTCGAATGGTTACGGTAGAACTTTAAGTAAGACATTTTATTATGGAATGCCAAAAAGAAGTCGAGGCAACGTCTACTTTCTCCGATTCCTCCCTACATAAATATCAAAGCTGTAAAGCTTATATTTTTAATGCGTTCGTGAAAAATTATGCATCGACGAGCGTACGCTCCCGAGGGCTCGGTATTTTTAAATATAAATATTGTTTAAAATCATTAGGGCCGCATCGCGAGAGCCGGTAAGTTAATATTGCCTTAAAATAAGCGACCGACAATTCGGTTGAATGGATTCCTTTATGTGAAACGCGAAACCCTTAAGCAGTAAACTGCAAGTCATACGAAGGCATGTAAGATCTACCGTGAATTAGGATAATTAATTACATTATCGAAGATGCCGGTGAGCGCGTAGGGAGGAGGGGAGCACGCGCTAAGGCCGAGAGCGCCTCTGGGCCTCTTTGTAATTAAATCAATTTCGCCGAGGCGGATTTTGAAGATCGCCGTTCGCAGCCCCGAAACTCGTGCAGTTAAGGCTAATGGCGATCGGAGGCAATATTAATATATCTCCCGGCGCGGAGCTCGGTAACGAGAGACCGAGCGAGTGTCCGCAGCGGACGTGGCAGCGCATGTATAAATGTATCTATGCTGCAATTGAAGGGCGGGGTGGGGAACCGGCGGCGATTGTCGGCCGGCTCGCGGCCCCATAAAAGAGTCCGTCTCTAAATTATGTAACGAGTCCTCGATATATCGCCGAGTGCCATCTCGTCCTCGGTGCGTATTCCATCCTATCGGGGGCAATGCGATGCCATTGATTTTATAAAGTGGGGAGGGCAAAAAAGGCTCTCGCGAGCGAGGCTCCCATTATTCCGATGCCGCGAGTTAAGTTAGCGTCCCTGTCCCTCATCTATAGGCCCAACCTCCTCGAGCGATGCCTCCCGGGATAATCAGTGTTGCGCACGAGTCCAATCGCCAAGGTCGTACTAAATAATGACATTTATCGGATGCAATATTCAGCTCGGTCGCGAGTTTATTACTCGGAGCTTGAGCTCCGAGCTTCGTAATCGTTCGTTCCGGACGGAGTCTCGATATCTGTCTCGATCTGCCGTATTGTCCAGGCTAGCTCTTGATCTTTCAACCGGCTAGAAAATACATCGACAACTTTTAAGGATTAGCTCCGACGGATTAATGATAAATGATCGAGTCCCCGCGCGCGCTTTAAATGCACCGAGAGAATACGACGATCGATTAAATCGACTTTTTTCTGTTTTTTCCTCTCTTGTTTTTTCTTTCCTTTTATTTATTTATTATTATTAGTTTTCTTTTTTGTATCAATCGCTTCGAGCTTTTCTTTCTGCCAACTGAGCGTCAAGCGCTTTGCCCAGCAGAAGCGTATTTCCTAAGCAGCTTTCAAGGAGAGCGCCCAATTACATCTGTAGTCATTCATTTAGAAATTTACCAAGAATGTCGAAGTACAAATTTTTCGCTCTCAATATTCCACTGTCGCGTACGTAACGCACACTTAACTTAATGTCAGACATTGCTTGTCTTGAGTGATACATCCGAATCTCAAACTTCATCAAATATGGCATCAAATTTGTTCTTATACTCTAATCGAATAAATCACTCGCCTGCTGAAATGTTTTATCGTTGTAATCGTGTCGAACGAGTAGCTGAAATTTTTACGATATTTCAGAAATCGATTAAAATAGTATAATACACATCCACTAAATATCCTCGTGCATAATTTATAAAGGACTGGGAGTCATTATATAAAAATAGAACGAGCACAGGTGGACACGTGTTAACACGATAATGAAGAGCAGCCACGGAACGGCCAATATTTCGCAACCACTAAACTAGCCAGAGGATCCATAGTTCTCGGGCCAAATTAAGGAAGCGCAATCCGTGTACTTGCATCTAGGCTCTACGAGCGCCCGCACATTCGCATCCCAGACTCCTCTGCCGACGAAATAAGAGAAAAAGATTCGCCGCTGGCTTAGCCGAGCGCGTGTTAGGTAAAAAAGGAACGATGCGGTGCCTAGTCGGTCGTGGTGATAAATATTACAGGGGCCGGCAAATGAAGCGTTGGCGCGAAAAAGAATTTGAAATCGGAACACAGCGGAGATATGCACACGCGATGCAAATGAGACCCGGTGGTATTCACGAAGTCAGTCCCGGCGTTCGCACTTGCCGGCACCTCGCTCCCGCGCTCCCTCCGCCCCTCGCCTATTTCTTAAACGGTATGCTTGTATATTTATTTATAAACTTACCTGCTACACGGGATGCAGGGGAATATGTCTGAATTCAATCACAATCATTGGGCGCTCGTTGGTGAAATCGCGAAGACGACGCGCCATTCCTAGCCGTTGCGCAAGATGCATTTTTTACGAATTGGCTATTGTCGTCGTCTGCCTGTACTCCTCCAACGGGATACTGCATTGTCTCGAAGATTAAAAGCTTACCCAAGCTGAATGCAGCGTCTTATGCGCTTAACGCGCAGATCTTCTTCTGCCGTGCAATAATATCCTGTCAGCTATGAGTCTCTAATCGACACTTAACGTACACCATTACCGTTAAGAGCTTGCAAAAGGCGGAATGCGGCGAGAAAATTAATTCGGAAATGATTCCTGAATCGACAGATATGCTCCTTACCTAAAAACAAAATAAGCAAACTGAATAATAATAAGCGATGGTACAATTGAATTACACGTAATTATAATCTTATTTTCTGAATTTTTATCTAGCTTAGTGCTTTAATCTTAACAATTACGCTCAATGATATAAAAGGATAATTCGAGTTCTCCAAACAATAGGCGTAAAATAACTTTTTACGACTAGTGCCTATTAAAGCTGATAGAAAAATAATCCGAAGATTCACGAGAGTATTGAATGCATTTACTTAACGCAAAGCTCAATTGTTCAGTTGTACGAAATCAGTTGTAATGAAAATTACTTAACCAGCGTGAGGAATGCTTGTTTTCGTGTAGCAGCGGATAAGATGCGTAAAAAAAGAAAAGGAAAATATCAAAAATTAATTTTAAGAAAAAGACGAAAACCCTAGTATTTGAAGTATTTTAATTACATCAGCTAATGCCCATTTAATGTAATGGTCGATGGAATGGGATGTTGTACCTTAATATTTATCAGCTAACAAGGTTGAATGAAACATTGAGCGTGTTTTATTCGGGTTGACTTCCATAGGGATTGAACGAGCCACGAAAGCCACGGAAGCTGTCGTTTTAATTGCTCATTATTGTCGTCTCATTGGGTCGAGACTATTTCGAATAGATAATCATCTTTTAATACAACCATTTCTATGGAGTGTGCCTGATTCAACGGAGTCTTTAAAGCATTCGCGGCATATTATTATTCTCATCGAAGATGAGATGCGACGCACCGCGGCTGGCATTTAGCGCTTAGCCGTGGCCGAGGGCCAACAATCCAGAAATTAAAATAACGCAGTCGCTGCAGGTTGCGAATTGCGAGCGAGTCGTCAGTCGGCGGGGGGGTGGGGGGAGAAAGGCAAAAGTGGGGGGGGGGGCGGGTGCAGCGAGGGTGGGGTGGTCGAAGGAGAGGAGACAGGTATGGTTTTGGAAACAAACGCGTCGAATCCACGTGGCCGCATGTTTTTGCCGATCGGCCCGAGATCGCGCGCGTGCATATTAATGGTATTATTAACGTGACTTTAAAATTAATGGAGAGGCTCGACTCTGCGGAGGAGAAACAAGAGCCGAGGACCGTGACAGGCGGTAGCCCATTTAAGAATCGCGACTATGATTAGCGCACGTGTAATTCGGTATTAATAAGGGAGAAAAAATGCTGCTGCTCCAGCGTGAAACATCGCATGCGAACTGCGCAATCGATAAGAAACGGCAGCTATAAGTCATCCGAATTCGCGGAATAAGGAGCACACGACATCAAGGGTCGCGCATAGATTGCGCGTACCGTAGAATGTGCGTCATAGAGCACAAGATGGGCGGCTCGACGGAATATGCTTTTCCTCGCTAGTTGCCGGTCGCACGCGAGCTCGGACACGGACGCATACGGATAAACGCACTCGGGCACGCCAGTGCGTCGCGGGGGAAGGAGGGGCGGGTGAGGGTGGGGTTTGGGGGGGGGTGAGGAGCGATGCAAAGAGACAGGCGCAGGGTTAAACATCCGCCCATAAATTGCGTTCTCCGCGTGAATGACCAAGGATGATAGCGTACAAAGGAAAAGACCGACGTCATTTCCACGACGATCTCGTTGTCATTGGTCGGCTCTAGAGCTCGCGGCTCTATCGAGCCGACAATACGTGGATTACCCAATGCTTCTGATCCTTTATAATTTCTGCTATGTACAAATTACGTGTCTCGCTCTTTCTCTCTTGTGCCTTCAATCCTTAATTTTCCACTTTATTCGTCACTTGTTTCTCTTTTCACTCGTCTCTCGTTCCCACTTGCATTCCCATCTTTTATTACTTTTGTCCCAGCAGTCATGCTCATTTAATAACCTTGTCTTGCTGTTTCATACGCCACATCGATTCATCTCTTATTCTTATTCCATTCAATTTCCTTCGCATTTTATTTCAATTATCCATTTCTTATTCCTACGATTGGAGATAAATTTAAATTTTATCGCCTTTCCGCAATATTTACTCGTTTGCTCGCGCACAAGGTGAGCGCTGCATTATCCTTTGGAGTTTTGCAATAGTAGAAAAATAAATCCCTTTCTTCTCGAGGCTCGCCGTCGATCCGCCGCTTAAAGCCCGTCGTTGGCTGTACTATTTGTTCGCAGAGCGATTCTCCGAACTCGATTACCGATCGAAGAGCTTCAGGCAGAATATTTCTAATAGAGCGATAAGTAAGGTCTCGGTCTGGATAAGAGGCCGCAGTTGTTTTGGATAGGCTCGGCCTGGCCCGTTACCAATCTAATCTCAATATTGAACCCTCCCGAGGAGCGTATCGCTGGCCATATTCGGCAGTAAGCCTCCCAATAGCGCGGGATTCGTGGCTTTTTTCGCGTGCCCCAGTAAACGCCGAGATGGATATTAGCGGCGAGTTTGGTCGAGGGCAGCACTTTAAATGCCGATGGGCGTCACGTTCTCTTCTCCCGGAGCTCATAAATGCTAAATATGTATAAATGGCCCGTCGGGCAACCGGCCTCAACCTTCCACTCAAAACGTTTTTGCCCGGGCCTATATCTCCTCCACCCCTCCCGCTCGACTTTGTATCGTCCTCCGCCATTTGCCTCTCCTCCATCTATCTCTCCGCCTCGTCCTCCCTCGTGACACGCGTTTTTATCGCTACCTCCTTCGGGCCGGCAGCCCTACCTTCTCTCGTTCCCCGCCGCCGCCGCCGCCGCCGCCCACTGCCTCCCCGGGCGCAGCCACGATCTCTAACGGTAACGCGCTCGCCGAATCTTGGCCTCCTCCACGGCGCGGCCGATTGGGAAACGGCCGGCACAGCCTCTCCGCTGGCCTTGGCGCAGGGAGAGCCGCTTTTCCCGTGGTGCCGCATCTTCCCTCCGGGCTCGCCCGAGGCAGCCGATACTGCGCGCCAGCCGCGAGGGAGGGGGCGAGGGAGCGAGGAACGGCGCAGAGAGAGAGAGAGAGAGAGAGAGAGGTATGGGGGGGGGGGCAGCGAGGGGGAGGGAGATGGCGGCGGCGGTCGAGCAGCAGGAGGGAGAAGGGCGAGGGAAGAGTCGGACTTCTCTCATCTTCTGGGAAGATAGTAGAGTCGCGCCCGATGAATAGCCGTGTCCGGCAAACAAATTGCAAGATACCTAAGAGCAGCATGGTAGCTTGTTACCAATCTCTCTCCTTCGCTCGGGCTTCGAGCTTCGCCGCGCCTCCTCTATACCTACGCGTACCTCTCTGTATACGTGCTCTGCGCCCTGCCACCCCTCCCTCCTCTTTCTTCCTCGTCCTCCTCCACCCCTTTTCTTCCTCCGCTATCTTCGGCGCATTCGCCACTACTTACTTCTCTCTCTCTCTCTCGCTCGCGCACGTAAGCGCGCGCCTTTCTTTTCTCAGCGGCGGCAACGGCAGCTCTTCGTTAGTCTTTCTCAAATTCTCCTTGGGGCTCTCGGACTTTTTGCCCCCGCCGAAATAGGTAGGGGGGAAATATTTAATACACGACAATGATCATCAATTTGGGCGCACCTGGATAGGTATCGAATTTGTCATATTACGGATAGGCGTGTCTACTCCGAGGTCAAGGTACTTGCCCCCCCCCCCGCCTTGGTCAAGTTGTGCGCCTATCCGTTAAGCTGCGCTTCTGCGCCCACCTTCTGGACCTTCCTTATGCAGGAAGCTACGCGCTTCTACTCAGTTACCTAACTTAAGCCCATATCATGATTAATACAATGTGCGTTTTATTATATCGACGCTCTCGGACTATCTACGCGATAGTCTGCGATAAGGAATTTCTACCTTTTCGCGCTTTGCATCCTTATTCCTGAATATTAATTACCCACCATTTTAATATGAATTGCACTCTGTCCAGTAATGCGGCTTTTTTTTTATTGCTTTAATTACAATCAACTGCAACAATTACAGCATAAAATACAATCTCCAAACAGATATATCCATGTGTTATTTGCTTAAAATATTTTTAATTAATAATGTGTTGAAAAATGAGCATTTATGAACTTATAATGCAAATAAATATAAGATTTCGTATCGTCGCGTCAAATTGATTTAAGAATCTTGTAAGATACTTAACAGTAAATTTATTTTATGGATTTATTATGGCTGATGTTAATTCATAAAATAAAATTATAATGAAAGTGAATAAATTTATTAGTTCTTAGCTTATTATCTTATACATATATCATAAATCATAATTAAAAAAAAATTTTATCAAGGGAATCGAGCAGCAATAGCGTCTTGAAAGTTGAAAACTGTTGCTTATGACTATAATTATTTATTAGCATTTATTTATACTCAAAGAATTTAGTTATTATTTTTCTTAATATATATATATTAATTATAATGCATTAAATTCTTGATTTCGTTAGAAAACACGATTGCTCCAACGCATCAAATATTCATAAATTACCTAAACCGATAAATAATCGTTAAAAAGGGTAATAAAAGGGTTCTATTATTTCTGAGAAGAGGCTACCGTAAATTCATAAGCTTCGCATTGCATTCGATCATTAAAGCAAATTGATTCCAACTGATAAATAATGAAAACATCACACTCCTACAAACAAATTCAACAAACTTTTCTTATCGCGCAAGATCTTAGACCTACGCTAATGCTTATTTATCGCTAAACTTCGGAGGTCACACGGACCCACAACGTCCAATTTCTCTCGCGAAACGCGAAAATTCCAATCTCGTAGAAGGCATGCCGACTGTGTTTTTCGCTTGACGAAGAATTTTTATTCTCTGCCTCGCTCTCTCTCTCTCTCTCTCTCTCTCACTCTCTCTTGTATCTCCAAAACCCATCGTTGCGTCACACCGCGTGCGAACTTGCTCCCGAAATCCCATCTCTAGAAGCATCTTTCTCCCTCCCTCCCGCCCTCTCTCGCTCTTTTTCTCGCGCTCTCTCTCTCTCTCTCTCTCTCTCTCTCTTACCGTAAGGAAAAGTCATCCGTGATTCAAATACTTCTTGGAAAGCAGACCTGCTTCCGAATTCACGGATGGATCATCACTACTCTAATGTACTTATGTGTGGATAAAAGACGCATATACAGACGTCAAAAGCGCGCAGAAAAGCAAAATGCCATATAACGTTTGCGTGGCTTTCTCACGTGCGTTTCTTGACTCGACAAGAAGAAAACGAAAAGTGAAACAAAGACAAAAGAAAGGACAGAGTAAGAGCAAGACATAGAGAGGGAGAGATAGAGAGAGAGAGAGAGAGAGAGAGAGAGAGAGAGTGAGTGAGGGGGGGGGAGGGAGATAGAGAAGAAGTCAAAGGGGATGTGCGTATGTAGTGGGGAATGAACATCTCGAGTTGAGGGAGAGAGGGAAGAGAAAGAAGAACAATCTCTTGTACTTTGGAATGCTTTGAAAGGCCGCTGAGAGTCTATCTCCTCTTTCTCTCTCTCTCTCTCTCTCTCTCTCTCTCTTTATCTTTCATTCTCTTTTCCTTCTTTCCGCCTTCTCTCGCCCCTCTCCCTCTCATTCTATCTCTTTTCGCTTTCTTGGCTAGAGCTGAGTGTGGCCCGTGAGATGTTCAGGTCCTGGACCAGCTCGAAAAAAGCGAGCACGAAGAGCGCGCGCACTATCTCTCTCTCCTTCTCTCTCCCTCTCTCTCCCTCTCCTTCTCTCTCCTTCTCTCTTGTTCTCTTTTTTCTTTCGCCATGCAGAAAGAAAGATTGGCGCGAGTGAAAAAGAGAAAGAGAAATTGGTCGGGACAGAGAGAAAGGGAGGAAGAGGGAAAAAGGAGCAGTTGACTTATAGAAATGAGAGGGAACGAGAGGGAGGAAGCGCGCGCACGCGAGATAGATAGAGAGGGAGAGAGGTGGACGGAGGGAGGGAGACAGAGATAGAGAGAGAGAGAGAGAGAGAGAGAGAACGAGAGAATGAGAGAGGACAGATAGAAATATTCAAGAGGGAAAAAAGGAAGCAGCGAAGAGAGGGAATCGGAGGTCGCCTCGTCTCGATTAATTACCACATTGTCGTCCGCGGTGCCGACACTAGATGTTCCGCCATGGTAACTAACCGAAGACGTATACACGGCCGCTGCTGTAGCGCCTTGATTTAATCTCCGACGGATTTTAATCCTGGTAAGCAGAGGCGCTACTCTTGCTTGGCAGCCTCTGGTTCTCCCCCCCTTCATCGTCATCGCTGACGACCACGACGACGACCACGACGACGACCACGACGACGACCACGACGACGACCCGAACTGGCCTTCGGTCCCCGAGCACCGCCGGCGTAATTGATTTTCTCGATAACGATAAGAGCGGGGACTCGCGAGCGATCTATCGCTTAATACCGACGGTTGCGAATCGCGCTGCGAAATCTCATGATCGGGTAGCTTTTGATTTCAGCGGCGCGATTACGTGTCGTGGGGGTAAGGCCGGCGACGCGCCGCGAATTGAATTATTCGAGGCTCGCGTCCGGTTGCTGCAGCGCGCAACCAAACGAGCCTCGCACTCGACCGAATCTTCCCGTGCGCGGCTCTCTTTCTTACACAAGTGCAGGCGCGCATTTAACTTACGCATAAAGCCAGATCGTGTCACTTGGGCCTCTGCCCGTGGCCGTGGCTGAAATGTGTTTGCGAGCCCTGTCATTTACACCCTTTCCCCGACTCGACGCGCACGCACACTTCGACGATACAGAAGGAACTGATAATAAATATCCTTAATATCCCCTGAATTTTCTTGATTATACGGGAGGCTGTTTTTCGTACCGGCGGTTAACTGAAACTCCGACTGCTGCCTATAAATTATTCTTCTTACATATCGTTATATAAGAAAAGTAATGTTCGCACGGGCAAGTGTAGTCAATATCGCGATCAAAATTAAACATTTTTGCTCTTTAAGATAGCCCTGTTCAACCTACACCAAATTAATTATCGTTTTACGAGTATTAATTATTGTTGCACTGCTATTAATGCGACCTTAACTTATCAAGACACATTATTCCAAATAGGAACATTGCCGTATACTTATTGTAAAATTGTCCACTTTCTTACCCTTATCGCGTATAAAATTTAAAAAAATTAACGTTCTTCAATATTGATAGCAATAATTATTATATACGAATGGTAACATGAATGGTATGAAATAATTCAATCACAAATGTAACGTTCTGCCAAATCAGTACTTTACAAGAGCATGTACATTTTAGAGAAAAAATTCCTATCCCATTATTCTCATAAGAGTATTTTCCTCATTTGTTTATTTGTAGCAATAATATTAATATAATATTAATATAATAATTAATTTAATGCCTCATCTAAGATTGAACTAAGTAATCGTTCAACATAAGTTACTAAAATACGATGAATATATTTATCATGTATCTCTTGGTCAAATTATCTAGAACGAGCTTAAGATATTATATACTCAGACATGTGGATTATGGAAGAACAATAAAATAGGTCTCCACTTTTGTTCGGAGAAGATACGTTAAAATTAATTTCGAATAGACCGCACGTTATTAAAATCGAAGTAAATCAAACAAGAGATCATAATATTTTGCTATCAGGGGCAATAAATAATAAAAGGCCGCATGATCAACTAGTGATAAGCTCGTTGCAATATTAGGTAAATAATAGGTAGATATTTTGAGCATAAGCAAGGCTATAAACTACGTCTCCAAAATATTTTCCGACGAGAGCGCTAAATTTCCTAAATTAGAGGATAAAGTCTGGAAGAGGTTAGGCGTGCTTTATCTCCTGCCGCTTCATAGAAGCAACGATCGTCTGTCAGATATTGCTGTAAAAATGAAAAAAAGCGAGAGCTGCGAAGGAGAGTGACGCGTTGGAAATAACGAAATAAGCGAAAATTCGCGAAAGCACGGAGGAGGAGCCGAGGAAATCGAGAGATTATTTAGGAATATAAAACAATGTGCGGAGCCCGAGGGCGCGTGGGGATGTCAACGGCGTGCGTCACGGCACCGCAAATATTACCCGCTCGATAAGAGGGTTCGGGAAGGTCTGCGGAAAGGAGCCGAGGAGGCTGACTTTTTGACGCGAGGCACAATGGCGAGGGGCGGAGGCAGAGCAGATTCGCAGACCGGAGCGGGCCTCGGTTCGCTTCGAGGCGCGGACATTCCCGTCGCGCGGCTGCTCGTCGCTGCGCCTCTCGAGCCTTATAAATTATATTTCTAAGCCGAGGGCGAGGGCGAGGGCCGACGGAGCCACGGGACCCGGCTAATTAATGCTCCCGCCGCGAAAAGCTTAATCACTCGCGGCCCGCTCGCGACGTTTGATTCTCTGAGTTTGCACAATAATCGTCGCGCGCAATCGAAACATGCCTCTTTAAAATCTCTTTACACGCTGCACGAGTTGGCCGCTCGATAAGTAAATGGTCGCGGGCGAGCGTGCGAGTTACTGATTACTGTTTGCACAGGTTACGAGAAATCGGCCCAGCGAAAAAATGCGAATGCGAATCTGCCTCGAATGCGAGCTAATGTGCCGCAATGAATACTCGGCGTCTCGTAATGAATCTTTTCCCTTTTCGCGGTGCCTTCGGACGACGTCGCGATAATAAAAAATGCGCGCCTCGCTTTATGGAAAGACTTTAACTAGAGACACGATAAGGAAATCAAACTTCCTTCGCGAGGTGATATTTTTTTCATTTTATCGATGAAGTGCTCTCGCGCACTTGCATTATCTTCCATGAATGAAGCGAGCGCAGCGCTCGCTCAAAGATATAAATGGTATGTTTCGTTTGAAAACGAGTAGTAATCAAATTTGATTTCGTCGAATTTTAAATGATATAGAATCCGGTCAGATTGCACGTCATTCCTGTATCATAATTTAATAATAACCTTTTTAGATTATAAAAACTGTGCTTGTACTTTCTAATAATAAGGAGCACTGCAAATACTTCAGTCTGTTTAATTTGAAGATAAAAATGTGACTGGTTCTCGACAAAGGTTACGCAATATGGACTATACAGGCTTCCTATTTGTATTTAATTGTTCTAGTCTCTTAATCGCTTGTAAGGTGATTTCAATTCATTCGGATACAATTAGTAATTAACGAATAAGTAAATTGAATGCTTCGTTAAAGGTGATGCTTAAAAACAACCGAAAAATAAATTACTAGATCGAGCGAATAAAGTGCCTCGCAAATCGGACCCTTTAACTTGGATTTGCCCATACAATATTTAAAGAAGTAACTTCTACTGTGCGCGCAAATAATCATTATAGCTAATCGGCATCTCATTTTGCAACTCATGACATGCCACCACACTGCGCGGCTATATTCACACAATTTTAACGCTCGCACGGATAATATAAATGGTTAAGTTACCACCAAATAAATGATCGCGTCGAACGGGCCAGCGCTTACAATATTTTAACTTTCCACTCATGAGCCTTAACTCCGTACTAACCGGTGTAAGCATAATTTTTCAGTTTTTCACAATTATTTTTCTTCGCTTCTACATTCGTTCATTTTTCAGTTCAATGAAGCTGATGCAATCGATCGATAAAAGAAATTTTAGATAACGCGTAGCTGTGAGCTTCGGCCACCACAAAATAAATCCTGCATATTCCGCAATAATCCAGGATCGTTTTCTTTTTTATGGGTCACCAGTAATAAAGCAATAAGTGCAATGAACGGAGTGGCCCTACTTAAAATTAAAAATACAATGTTGAGCAGAAGCGAGGCCTCCGTTACAGCAGGGCTCATCTGTCCGAGTAAAAAATAGTCTTAAGCGGCTGCAATTAAAATTTCTTAGATTTGATAGATGCCGTATTATTTAATGGTTGAATAAGCTTTTCAGCAAAAGGCTTAATGAAAGAAAGGAGGAAGGCACGATAAAAAATGGCAGGGCAAAACTTGAAAAATGCATATGAGAGCAGAGAAAAAAGAAGCGTCACCTCGCACGGTGAGCCGTGATTACGATCCAACGTGCAAAAGCGTCAGGCTTTGAGTAATATATTGGCTACGGGGAAGTTCCTATCGGCGCAGCATCTACTCGACGCCGAGACAATAGGATCTTCATCTCCGTTCGCTCGCGCGCTTTTTAATCGAGCCGGGCCCCGCCGCCCTCCGTCCCTCCCTCGCCAACGTCGCCCCGCGTACCTGAGACCCCCCTCCCTACCTCTATCTATCTATCTATCTCTCTCTCTCTCTCTCTCTCCCGCCCCCGCTCCCCCGCGAGCCGCACCGCACGATCGGCCACGACGCAGGGCCTCCCGGAGGAGCTCGCTCTCGCTCTGTCCCAGGCGTACGCGCCCCCGGGAAACGCGATTCGCGCCCCTCGACGCCCTGGTGTACTTTACGCGCGCATCGTCGCCGTTCCCGAGCGTCTCGCCCCGGGCTCTCGATCGGAGCGGGCTGCCGAGGAAATCCGAGGGAAGTGCCGCTGACTCGCGACGGGCCGAGCGGCCCGAGTGACGGGAGACGTAACGAATTGCGGGCATCGCTATTTCGTTCGCTCTCGGGGACGCCCGTTACAGCACGTACCCGAGCTATTTGCAGTTTGGCACGAGGGGCACGCGCTCCTCGGACTCCTTCGTACTTCCCGGGCAACCGCGTAACGCCTCTGCCCTGGCTCGTCGCTTCTCTCGCGTCCTGGGAATCCCCCGCGTAATCTCGCCTCTATAGCCCCGGTGGGCGAAGGCGTCGAGAAAGTGGTCGAGGAGGCGGCCGAGGAAGCGAATCCGTCTAGTGGCCGAACGCTAGACGAGAGCACCGAAGGAACTTCCGCGTGAGTCTCGGGTAATGCGCTCGGCTGGCCGTAATCGGATCGCGAGTTAACGGTCGACAGGTCCATTCTCGGATGGCTGTGGCCAAGGGTGAGAATGCGAGTGATGCCGACGGGGCGGAAGGGTGGGAGCAGGCCGAATATATAAATACATGGTATAGCTTGGGAGGCTCCTCGAGTCGTCGTCGGCTCGCGCGAGTACGTAAGCCCCACCAAGTTGGCGAACGCGCGACACTCGTAACGGGTCTCGGACCTCGTAGAATACCGAGGATACTCGCCGCCTTGCTCTTTTCCTCTTTCTCCGTCTCTCTCTCTCTCTCTCTCTCTGCCTCTCCCCCTCCCCCACCCCTCTCTACCGCCAATCGCTAGGGGATTAAATAAGCCTTGGGAATTCGAGCCATCTTACTTACTTTTTCGGTGGCACTTTACCCGTAGCTTGCGAAAATATACGGTCAAATACTCTCAACTCCCTTCTATAACCGCATTTTTTCGTTTTTCGTCGGCTGCAACACCGGGTACCAAATCTTTACGATTAAAACTCGAGCGTAAAACTCGAATCCTTAACGTTTAGGTACGTTACGTAACATTGGCTCTGTGCGCGTGTATGTATATAATGGGGGCATTTTTCATGGTTTTTGGAAACTTCATTGAATGCTAAATCGAAATTTTATTTCTATTATGTATAAATGTATATCAAAATTTGGTCTCGGATAGAAGTACTGGTTTACCGATTTTCTTGCCTACGCCAGAAGCAATATCTAATACAACTGATCCTAATAGCAGGAAAGGACTTGGTTATAGTAAAAAACTTGCAGTGCAGGTATTGCAAGATGCTTTCAAAAGACGTAAGGGTAGAGAAATATGTAATAGATTTCATGAATAAATAAAAGATTCTCATCTCAGTCTTCTAGCCATTGTAATGACTATTTCCGCACTAGGTTTGACTTTGGATATATTCTTCGTAAGCATTCCAGATACTTTAAATTTAATGGGTTTTTTGAGTCCATAAGGTCTAGACGTCTCACGTTAATTCGTGAAGACCCGAGCTGTCCACTTAAGCCCTCTTAGCTCTACAGAATTCCTCTCGTGCAACTTCAAGTTCACATGATTTCCAGTATGAACAAATACGGATATCCCGTATTACACGAGGAGAGCTCAAAAGTACAATCTTGGCAAGATCGCAAGTCGTTTAAATAGTAAGAATCAAGCGCTGTCATCGGATAGTATTAGAGTTTTACTCCCGCGTATCGGAACACTATGGACACACCGAGTCTGCTTACTTCTGACCCTCAAGGCATTATCTCCGATATATTATTAAGCGATAAGTTGGATTCACAGATTCGTAAAGGTAATTGTTATAACAAATATAATTTTTTCGAGCATCAGCATTTCGAGAAGTGCCTCTAGTTTCCTTGCGATCTGCTAACACGACAAAGACGCTCCAAAAATTTAGCTGAAATAAAATAGGCTAAAGAGCCACCTCATATTGGTTAGAGGTTTCTAAATACTAAAAGGCGAGTGAACGTAATATTCCATCGACACTGAGAGCCGCCGCCGCCGCTGCTACTGCTGCTACCACTCATGTACCTAGGACTATTTTTAATCGACTATCGAATATTACACCGAGCTTAAGATCGAGCTAGGAAAAAGCCGTGCTAGCGAACGGCTATATAAAAGTCTTCTTTCGCTACGAGTCCGTGCAAGGAGCATCCCAAAGCCAATTGTCCCGAGCATAGTCTCGGATTCGCGTTTAATACGTCGACGAATAAGGGGGCGAGCTTAGGGAGCAGCGTCAAAAAGAACGGGAGCAGAAATGGAGGGAGTCTCGTCTACGCGTCCCCGTTAGTAGGCACTTGCGAGGCTCGGGAGCCAAAGCTCCGCGCGCTCGTCTATTCGACCCTCGTCCCGGGCGCCATTTTACGAGGTCCTAAGGAAGAGAGGCAGGAGGGGCGCGCCTGTACGCGAGGGCGAAGCCGGCGCCGATACATCGGAAGGGAGGGCGCGCGTCGCCGGGGCAGGGGAGAGCGGGGCTCGAGCCGCGGAGAGCCCGACTCGGCTTCGGTGCCCGTAGCCGCGCTCCTCCTCTTCCCCGTCGGCCGCGTCCTCCGGCTCGACCGAGTGCCGAGCGCGGCTCGCGAGCGACGCGAGCTCGAGCAGCCACGAGCGCGCTAAGGACGTCGGCGATGCTCGGCTCGGAGGGTCGCTCGGGCCGAGGGGCCCGGGCAGGAAAGGCAGGGCAGAGCTTTTACACACGTGTCTAGTGGCGAAAAGTGCGAGCGCGGCCAAAGATGAATCTCGGAAATTTCGAGTCCCGACGTTATTTACTGCGACGGGATGATCGTGACCGCGAGGAGATCCTATCGCAAATTGAAGTATTTGTTGGTGAAAGTTCTTATAAAGGAGACTTTGAGTGCTCCGCGCGCATATTTTCAGGTCGGCGTGAAGTAAAAGTCTTTTTACGCATCACGATTACGAGATGGCGACTATTTTTTACAAGGCTCTCGTGTAAACGAACCGACTGCAGCTCCGTCTTCATTGTTCCGATGAGAAATTTCCTCGATATCGTATCGAGAGTTCGGCTTCGTTCGTTCTTGCTTGCGCTTTTATTTATTACTGATGCGAGAATGCCATTATTAAGCAAATAAGAAGTAAGCTTTTTCAAACGAATTAAGCATTCGTTGTTAAGCGTTGTACACTTGTTGTCCGAGTCGATTCGCAAGAGCGACATCCATGAGGGCAGTCGCAGTGTTTTAATGCTTGGCAATACTTTTCCCCGAGGAAGCCGCCGAAAGGCTAAAAGGCATTTGGATCAACATTTGAAATTCTCGGAGAGGTTTATTAGAAAAGACTGAGGCTTCGAGCTAAGAGAAAAGGGGAAAAAACTCTTCGCTCAACGATGCTCCGTACTTTTAAGCTTCGCACATTTCCTTTACGAAAATAGCGCACATCCTCGCTAAATGGAATTTTTTATTTCAAAATTTTTCCTCCTGCCAGTATTTTCATTGTTGTTATCATTATCATTATTATTATCATTACCATTATTATTATTATTTATACGTGGGTGTACAGCATGTGACCGAGAGTTAAGATATTGTGAAGATACTCGAGGGCTCGGAGCAGATCAAAGGTCGAGCCGTTGCGAGAGTCGACGAAAGTTAATAGTCAGCGTTCGACACGAGAGCAGCTTCTTAACAATAGCAAAGCCCTCCCCTCTCGTTAATCGGTCCGCATTGGCCTCCTCTGATAATCCTAATAGCGCCCGTAGCGGACGCGATCGCAGTGGCGCAATCCTCGAGCCGTGAAGTGCCGTGAAAAAGTAAATGCAGCCTCTGCCGTCCTTCTGTTTCAGATCAACATCAATCAGCGCTCGCTCGAGACCGCGGGCCTGGAGCTGTGCGACGCGGGGGGCGGCGGGGCCGGAGCCACGGGCGTGCCCCAGGGCCAGTCGAGCAGCGCCGGCTCCATAGGCTCGGCGCCTAGTCCAGCCTCCCCGAGGCCCGCGCCGCAGCACCGGCCGCCGCTCACCACGTCCTCCCAGTCCTCGAGGAACCTCGACGACGACAGATCCACGGACGGTAATGCGCCTCGCCTCCCATAAGACATTGGTATCATTCCTATTCGAGGGGCTTGTCCAGGGCGGCCCTCCTGCGCCTTTTAACCTTAACGACCCCGGCACTTTAGGCTCGCCTTTGCCGTTAAGATCCGTTACTGCGATATCAAGCTCTCTTATAGAGACCTTCTCGGAGCGTCATATTTTGCACGCAATTTTATTCAAAATTTACATTCGTACGCAAACATTCGTTATGACACTGATCTTACAAAATTTAATTGCTCTAAGTAAAACAATGGCTCAGCTAAATGACTTATTTGTCAATTATCAAGCTTATAGTTATCTATCAATAGGCAGCTGAAGATTTTTATCCAGAATCACAGGCCTTTCTCTTTACCGACTCGAATACCCAGTCGATGTCATTTTATGCCGTAAATATTTTTAAAAACAATTACTTTACTACTTTTGACAAAATTATTTAATACACAGCAATGTACTCCGGTGTTAGATAACCTAAAATCATTAATAATACGAGTGATATTAAGCTATACTGGGCCTGCTGCAATCGATAAAATCGATTCACTGAAAAATGTAGATATTTTTTAACGTCTCTTCATGAAAGATGCTTTTTAAGCCCCATACGATTCTTTAATATACGAATGCATAATGCAATTTAATTTTAAATAATCAAGGCCATTAAAATGACAATTATCGCAGTACAGTGAACGGGAGTCAAGGATGAATCGTTTTACCCTACTGTGACCCATGATTAATTTAGTTTCCGACCTGCAGCTGCACCTGCAAATAACTTTTGCCCTTGCTGTCGGAGGCATAAAAGCGGCGGAAAATCGATTTCGACGCGTCGTCGGATTCAGTCACGGTTTTCAACCCTAGGGACGCTCCAAAATCAACGATTATCTAATCAAAATTCAAAAGACTTTTGTCAGGAATATCGCTTCGCACAAGCACTCTTTCCTTTATTTATTTAACTTATAAATCATCCAAGAAAATAAATCACCGAGCGCATTAAAGTTAATAACGGGTAAAATTCAACAAACATTTGTCAACCAAATTTAATTATGAATCGCAGCTAAAGCACGAGTATATAAATCAAGCTAATTGAATATCCATGCCTAAGTATATTTGTCATGATCTCTTATGTTTCAGCAGTTGGACCTAATGCTACAACGGATGACTCTGACGATAGCGAAAGTAGAGCACAATATGTTAGCGCGAATTGCGTAGTTTTTACTCATTACCGAGGCGACGCAGCGACGGAAGTCGAAGAACATTTTCAAAGGGCCTTGGCACAAGATAAACCAAAAGGTTTGTTGGAAGAACACTCAATTTCTGTTTATCAATTATGATTTAATAAATTTTCGCACGTGCATTACGCTTATTGTCATTATATTATTATTAAGATCTAAATATGAATTATAACTTTAAGCTATATGTTTTCGTTTAACATTATAGACAATAACAATCCTATGATCACAAGAAACTTCCCAGCCTCATTTTGGAAAAGTCATCACGAAGTTTATGAATATACAGATCCTTGGCATTCGCATTATACTCAATATCACCCTCGGTATGTATTAAATTATTTCGCATTATCATTAACCAAGTCATCATATGGAATATTTATGTGTAGTTAAATTTTTTACCGTGACGAAATTTTTCATACTAGAAATACAGAAGTAATAAAATACGTTTTCGAAAGGTGAAAATAAAAATTGAATGTTTGGACTTTTAATAAATAAATCTGTTTTTTTACTTCTCATAAAATCTTCATAATCAAAGTAAATAAGATTACGTTGTATGCACAATTGATAATTGTAATTTTCGTTATAATTCCAAGAACTTTTAACTGAGTTGTTTGTTCATTCATTTCCTTGGAATTACGTTTTCGATGTTAGATAAATGATATAATAAATCAATAAAACAGAAAGAGTACAAAGGAATCTGTATAAAAAGGACTAATTTAATCGGCTTTTATTATATAGATAATCGCTTTTTCAAACGGACAATCAAAGCAGAAAATTTCTTACAATTGAGAAAGGAGATTTCTCAATGAGGAGTTAGAAAAACTGGTAGTTAAAATACGGGTCAGAGATTCTCCTGCGAATTAATTATGCGTATAAATATAGTTTAAAAAAAAATATATATATATATATATATATATATAAAATAATCATTGAAGAATTATCTAGTTCACAAAGCAGGTTTGCTTCAATGTCACGTGTAAGCATGAAATAAATAAAAAAGTATTCTCGGAAAGCTCAATACATTCGTAAGTCGGACTTGTCGTGGTATTAAAAAACTCCAACGCGCGAATAGTCCTTGGCCAGGCTATTCATTCGATATCGAGACGCGTTTCTCAATCGGACTCGAGAGTATTATTCTTGGAGGCGAGCGATAGAGGCTGGAAAGCGGAAGTGCGTCCTTTTTATACAAGAGCCCGAGTAACTCGACGTTTCGAGGAAGAAAGTAGAGTCAGGGCCAGGGGCCAGAGGAGGGCCTTGCTCGAGCTGCGACGGCACACGCGAGGCCACAATCAATGTCGCGGGGGAAGAACGCGAGCGATGTGCCGTCGTTGACGTGTCTCGGGGCCTCCTCGGCTCCCTCCGGCCTCCGATAATACCTCGGCTGCCAATTTAATAAGCGCCGATTAATTTGTTACGCGGCTGCAGGGCCGTGCACGAGTACCATCACCACCATAACATGGCGAGCTACAACAGCCTCCTGCTGAACCGCAGCCTCGGCCACCCGAGCTCGCACCCGGGCGTCCCGCACCACGCGCACACGGCCGCCACCTACAAGGACTGGACGTCGGCGACGCCCTCGCAGTCCCTCGTGGACGCGTCCTCGGCCCCGCCGTACCCCCACGGCCCCTACGCGCCCCTATCGAGCGACTACTGGACGTGAAGGGCGGGCGCGCCGACCCACCCTCGCAGTCCTCGGGCTCGGGCTCCTCGGCCGGCCACCGATGACCGGGGCGAGCTCCCGAGCCGCCTCGGACCTCGACACCCTCCCCCGGTCCCCGAGCGCCGGGCTCTCGGGCTCTGCCGCTGAGGCCCTCCCCTCGAGCCCGAGGCTTTTAATTTCGGCCGGGGAGGAGCCGAGTATCGATCCCACGCCCGGAGAGACAACACGCAACTTACTCCCCCTCGCGCCCTGTCGCCGGCAGCTCGGCCGGCCGCCGCCGCCCCCCCCCCCCCGCGGGCCGGACCGCAAGCCCGATCGTTGCCGCCTCCGGGGAGGGTCGGGGTGCGCCCTTTCGCGGCGAGCAGCCATTGCCGCCCCAGACCAAGGACGATCGCGAGCCGCCCTTTAAAGAGGAGCCGCGAGTCCTCCCCCTCCCCAATGACTATTTATGCGCGACCCCATCGGGTCGATTTGCCAACTGTATATTTATTATCTGTATATGTAAAGCATAGGCGAATTATCGATACCGGAACAATGCTAGTAGAGACTTCTTCCTCTTCGCGATAGACCTGGCCCTCGATATTCCATTGTACGGCAGTCTCGTGACACACAAAACACTTGGCACTGGGAGGAAAGCGAGTTGTAGCCTTTTTGCAGGGCGCTCCCGGTACGCCCTTGCGCGGGAAGCTGCTTTGCAGATGTCCCACGCGCTGATTCGCACCCTTGCTCCTATCCTGCGGATTCAGTTTTCGCGTTCAAGCCTGCGTTTAATCTGCTCTGATCGATTGATATTAACAACCAACTCCCAAATGAAAATAGCCACACACTTATTCAGCAGTCGCAGCATTCAAATGTGTCGCGACGTTATTTTATCGACTCGTTAAACGAATCTAATCTCAATTAGCTACCTACATATGAAAGGCATTCGATATTTTGAACTACATCCATTTTGATAAAATCGACGAACCGTGGACGACTGATGGAATTCGGGCTTCGATATTCGAATTAAACGAAACCTTGCGTTCACTGTAAGATTACTCCATCGCAGTCGATAAGTAATTATTTATTGAGCCGCTCCTGCCAAAATAAATACAAACGAACGAAACGAGCTTCATTATCTTATTCTATCAATTAGCTCTCTTATCGTCTTTTACAATTACTCCGTTAAATGTTGTGCAAAAGCTTTGCTCAAGGGAAAGCAAATTTTCAAATATGGAGGCGCGATACGATAATCGAACGATATTTGCGTATGCTTCGACAAGACTTGCCATGACATCCGCGCCTGATCTAAGCAGCGCATGCGTAATTGCGGGTCTGCAATTGTATCGGAAAGTACGTGTGATTTTACGCGGCTTGGTTAATCCTACTATCCGAATGTTAAAGGTCGTAGCCTACAAAAGTTGTATCTGCTGATGCGAGACAGACGGAGAAAAGGAGAGAGAGAAACAGAGAGAGAGAGAGAGAGAGAGAGAGAGAGAGAGAGAGCGAGTGAGCGAGGGAGGAGTGAGGGGGGAGTGAGAGAGGGAGCGAAGAGAAGAGTAAGAGAAAGAAAACGCGACGATGACAAAAGCTAGGGCTTTTATCGAGGTACAATTTCAACGCGACGGAAAGAGGAATTTCCTTTGACAACGAGATTCATTGCACCAGATCTCTAATGATACGTTATCTCTAATGAATAACGTAAGCAGTTCTCGTTTTAAATGGCATACTTTAGGCTTTAATATATGCCAAATTAAGTAACTTTTATTGTGCTTAGTATGCATAAAACGCAAACGTGTAAAATTATTCTGTAATAAAATTTCTCTTAACATCAAATGCAAAATTCTATAAATTTATCTCTTAAACGCACTATTTATTTGGACACTGTTATTACAGTTATTGAAGGTGTTTAGTCTGAATTAATCGTTAAATTGCTTTAATATTTATAAGATAAGAGTTGCGTAGAAACCAATCCTCGATTAAAGCCCATCATCTGCAACATACCAAATATATAAATATATATATGTGCAAAAGTGCTCGAAATAATGGACGTCTATGACTGTAATCAATACAATCAATTTGTTGTATACACGCATCGCAGTTTTCACAAATCATTATATCTGGCGCACATAAATTCGTGTGTATGTTTAATGAAACTTTTGTAAAAAAAAAAACTGGAAATTACGTGTTTTTCAAGATTGCCATTAATTTTCAATACTTTTGTAATTATACTTACTGATTACTAATTAACAAAATAAGCTGATACATTTAAAACAAAAAAATATATATTTATTTTAATTATTAATAAATTTCATTTTATTTCGTTTAAATCTTTTAAAAGAAAGTTTAAACTACTTAATTTACTGAAGCTATATTAATAATTATATAAAAATATGTAAAATTAAGTTATTACATTGTATTAAAATTCATGTGATTTCGGTTCATTTTTAAACGTTATTATAAATAATGTTCCAGTTTTTTTTTTTAACACAGAATTGTATTATAATGTTGATTCCAATCGCTATTTCATCCCCATTATGGCTTTGTCTTAATACAAATAATATTTCTTCTTTCCAATTTAATGTCTGTATTTCTAAACTACTATATGAAAAGAAACAAAAAAAAAAAAAAGAAGTGAATCTCAGGCAAGAGACATTCAAGAGCGCGAAAGGTGAATCGACTTAGTGTACATACATGAAGATGCTGGATTTCTTTTTTTATATTAATGTGAAAAATTAAATTTATTTTAACGAGAGATAAGCTAATATTTAATAATTGGCGGGAATTTTATTTTCAAAATCGGAAATAAATGATTAACGTGCTTTGATCTCTTATTTAAATGTCCACGATACCGACGTACAGCTATTATCGAATGAAACTTCATCCACTTATTCCCAAACCCGTATAATACTCGTATTGAAAGCATAGCATATTTACGTAAACATAACCGTTTATTATATTAATACTGATAAATAATAATTTGAGAACTTTCATTCGATCATTACTACATGTCTGGACAATTTAACTTTATTATGTACAAAAGCGACAATAGGGGCTATTGGGAATGTCCGACAGTGAAACCGAATAATCATTGCAAATGTAACGAATGTAATAAATTATTGCATTGAAATTGTTTCCGTTACGATTCTGTCGGACCATGCAGTATGTAATATGTTGATAACTATCAAGTGGACATTACTTTACCTATGCAGCCTATTATATTATGTTTCATACCCTATTTACGTTTATTGGAAAAAAGGTATTTGTAAAATTGAAAATAAAATCAATATATGTATACATAATGGCATCGCATAGCCTTTTTTGTTAGTGGTTTCTATATCCACGGCCAATTAGTAAATATTTGACATTGTAATAGCGATATTTTATTCTATGTTTGTACAGTCACTAGGGTCGTATAATAAAAACAATTGTATTAAATATTAATTGATATTTGCGCTCATTGTACTTAAGGAACTCGACTTCACGGTGCAGCTGGGAAAGCTGACGTGTAAATATTATTCATAATAAATGTGCTTTCGTTAACCTGATCATTAAATAACTTCTATATAAATAATATTAATTAATGTATTTCCCTTATTCAATTATCCTAGATTCTATTTTTTTTATAAATTTTTTAGCTATTCTATGCAGATGTATATGTAGGTGTGTGTGTGTGTGTGTGTGTGTGTGTGTGTGTGTGTGTGTGTACAAACCTGTTTCAATTAGCTCTTATTTCTACCCATTCGCTTAACCCCTTGACAACTATTAGATCTACAATTTATTTATGTCTGCCAATAACAATGTAATAATACGCGACGCAATGTATTTTTTTATTTGTCTAATGTCAAAATTAATCATTGTAGCCATTTAGATTAAAAATTATTATCTTCTGAAAAATGTGTAGATCTAAATTTTCTTCGACATTAAAAAAAATTGATTATTATTATTTATCAATACAAATCGTATTTTTCAATTTTAAAGTTATCTTTCGCGTTTAAGAAATTTAAGAATTTGTTTTAATATAAAAAAAATTGTTACCAATGAATTTTTCGACAACTAGCATTCTCTTTTTTTACAGGAATAATTAAACTAATTGTGCTTAATAGACTAAATGTTAAATATTGCATTAAATTTAAAAAAGTTTAAAGTACGCTTTTACTGATGCTTGAAACATGTTTTTCCACATTTTATTATTTTATGAAAATGGAAAGTTAATTTCTTTTATTTTCTATTAATTCTGATGACCGAATTTTCAGGTATAGTAAGTAAGTAAGGTAAGAATGATAGAGGATAAGTATTATGTCATTATAATTTACGCAAATATATGCATTTGTCGATAAAGCCAATTAAGTTTCATCGGAAAAAAACTAAATAGTAAAATATGAATTGTAAAACAGAACTTCATTAATTAAATAAGATAACAGATATTTATTCAGTCTTTTTGGTACATACTTATTTCGTCAGGGGTAAGTTTCACTTATGATACAATTTATGAATAAACGGCATCGTTAATTCATTAATATTTATTCAAAGAATAGAAACAATTAGCAATAACAAACTAAACTTATATGTACAATATTTCATTTTAATAACAACAAATTCAATACACAGGGTAATAAACCGTAAATTCATTCTACTCTATCTCTTTGTAATCCAATATTTATATATAAATCTTTGAATTTCATTTAGATAAAATTTTACTCGAATATTTTATAAGTAAAATTTGAATCCGCATGGCTTCAAATGTACATTAATGCAGTATATAAGGGTTAATTTTTCATAAAAATAAAATAATTATGGAAGCTACATAATAAATAATAGTAAATGTAGTCTTTGATAAGCTAATTACTAGTCAAATTTTTTGTAAAAAAACTTTTATTTCTTATTATTTTGAAGAAACCTTTTACAATTAGTATATTTATTTTTGATTGCAAATATTTAAAATCAATGGACATTTCACGCGGGTTTTAATAATATAATATCAGATTGAGTGAGTCGATATCATCTAGATTATTATCATACAACCAATATTTACGGAGATTATTTATACAACTGATCCAGTAGTAAATAACTTGAGGTATATGAATCAAAGCTGTAATTTTTCTCTCGAAGTCGTTTATAAAAAACGGTGAAATACGCCTCGCATAAAATCCAGGAGTAAGAAAAAATGTTACAAGTAAGTGTATATGATTAATATAAAAACAGTGTAAATTTAGATTTATTTTAAAATATCAGTTTTTTTCATTTTATTTTAATATACCTAAAACTAAGTGTAAGATGCATTAAAATATTAATTAAGAGCAATATTGTATTGGGAAAAATATAGAGCAATAAAAGTTGTAAAAACATTGTCTTACTAATTTGAGGATTTTAAAGAACGTCTTCAATTTTGAAAGCCTACAGTGAAATATTAGAATCATCAACAAATCTTTTGCTTATGGCGTAAGATTTATCTATAAAATTTAGGATAATCATTATTTTCATTTATACGGAAATTAATTTAAATTTGTATTTTATCTGTTTTTTTTTAAATATTCACAATGAAACATTAAATATGTTCTAATATTTTAAAGTATGGTCATTAAAAAATCGTAAAAAGGTTATAAAATTAATACTATTAAAGCAATTCTATTATATAGATTGATATAACTGAACCTATTTTAATTAGATTAAAAATTAATTTTTTAAATTTTCAGCAGACTTTACTGATAGCTCTGCAATTGGCCACAGTAATAATGGCCGTATTATGGATCAGACCTCAGCAAAGCGAATCATGGCCTCCAAGATTATAGTAATAAATGCGCCGCATAATTAAATTTGATCTACAACGTCATCGAATTGCCATTGTAATTTTATAAGAAATAATGGGTAAAATAAATACACTTGTAAAATATTTAAATAAAGGATCATTGAATATTTAATAATAAGTTAACTTTACTTAAAAATACAAGGATTCTTCAATTTCTTTTACATATTTTAAAAACTTATTGGTATAAATTATTAATAATTGATTACAGCAAGTATTTTACAAATTTTTAATTTTTTTTAAAAGTCGGACATTATTTTGGCGACTGCATAATACTCTGAATGAATTTTATGTACTTGACAATTTAAATGCATAATAAATCATCAAAAAAGCAATTGATTGAACAAAGTTAACGTTCATTGTAATATAATAATCATAAATGTTTCTGTAAACAATATACTCAACTATTTTAATGCATAAATATTTGTTATTCATTACAATATCAGTCATATAATATTGTTTTATTGAAAATAAATATTTAATTTGCTGATAGATGACTACAACGTCTTTTAAAAACGTTTTCAAGAACGTGGTGAATCATAAACAATATTTTTTTATTGAATTTAACTGTCTCAAATGAACATTTGATTTAAATGTAAATAATTAAATTACAATCAGAATAATAAAACAAAAAAGAAAAAGGTTTTTTAATTTAGATTTTAATGAATAGGTGTTCTAATCCTAAGTGTAATGTAAAAATGTTTTTAATTTATCAGTCATACTTAGTACGATACAAAAAGTAAATATGCATATTTTTTACGTCACTCAATGTATCAAACCCTTAATATCGTCTAAAGTATATTTTTTAAGAATTTCGTTTGCTTTATCTTTCAACACTATATTAAGTCGAGACGTAATTTCTTCTTGAAAGTCTGTAATAGTGTCTGGAATAATATCGGAAACCACAGCACTTGCCAACTCGGAAATCTCATCGTCGAAGAATAATCCTGTGACTTTGGTCTGTTTAAATTTAAATGAAATAAAAACGCTATTAGATTACAAAAAAAAAGCATACTTATGAAATATATTTTATGATAATCGAATTTTATTATGTATAAACTGGATTTTTTTTTAAATAATTTTTTAACTATTCAAGTTTTATAAATTAATATATTTATATAAAAAATTAATGAAAGTATTGTATCTTCGGCTATACTAGAATTAAAATCAATTTTAAGCTAATTTTAGCATTTTCTTTGAAAAGAAGACATCACTTTTTAATAATGGCCGAAATTACTTTCATGAAATTTATAACCAAATTTGAATTTATTTAATAAGCGTGAATTATAACAAAAACTAAAGTTTATTAAAAATATGTGGTATACCTTAAAGTCTTTGACAGAAATCTCAGTAGCATTAAAGGACTCGACCACCACTTGCTTGGTTTTGAAGTTGATTTTTATTTTTATTTGTGTTGAAAAGTGAAAACCACTTATGTCATAACTAAAATTAATAACAGTATGAAAAAATCATACAGCTAGTTAAAATGTTATATAATATTACAACTCTTTAACTGTAGCGTATTGTAACTTAGAATATTGTAATATGGAACATAAAATTATAAAATTGTATATCTAATAATACTGATTGAGTAGCAATTGAAGATATTATTCTATCGGTTAACTATTATTTGAATAAAGATTGTTAAAAAATTAAAAAATCATACTAATGAAAGAATTTAAATGCATTTCATGAGATGTTCTGCAATATTTTTTTAAATAAAAGTTTCAACAATAATATAAAACAAATTGTCTAGATGTTCTTTCTATATATAAAATAAAATCTTTTCTCGTAATTGAAAACCTTTCGTCAAAATCATATATACATATTTCATTGTACGTTTATCATTTATTCTTTAATGTAATTAAAATGATTAATAATGAGCTAAATCGTTGTATATATTGTCAAGTGCATATATGCATGCGCGTATATTGGTACGATTGATAAAAGATAGGTTGTATATTAAATACATAAGATTATTAAATTGCCTAACAAAATGTTTGGTTTTTTTCTATCGTCAATGAAAAATATAAATACTGTTTACTGTTTCAAATAAAATTTATATGCATACATAATATATTGTTTCACTTACTCAAAATCACCTGTTCCGTAAACGTTAATTTTGTTAAGAAGGTGTCCTTGAACATCATACGAAGTTTTACCTTTAATACTAGGCCAGAATAAATCAATTGCAATGCTCCATTTGGATATTTTAATATCGGCATTTTGTACAGTGAAATCAGACAAGCCGGCAAACTCGAAATTTTTTACTGCTACTGTGCCACTAATGATATAACATAACATATTTGGATAATTTTAGTTTTACAAATTTCGTATAAAATAAATTCAGATAAATAATTCATTTAAATCTATACTAACGTGAATATTTTACTTTGAGTTTTTAATTCTTTTTGAGCTAAATGGAAAGGATCAAGCACAGGAATTCCAAGGGTTTCATTTCCTGATTTCATAAGTGTTTTTAAACCCTCGAGTGCAGCTCTGAATTTATCATTAATAGAATTATAGACTGTATTAGGAACATTATTTGCTGAAAAATAGAAAATGTTTATTTTTACTGTAAATTACATTTTTAATGTATTGTATGTTTAGTTAAAAATTTACTACAACTTAATAGATAATAGAAGCTCTTTAATTTTCATAATTTATATGAAGCCTCTTTACGTTTTACATCCATAGATTTATCTATCAAATTTGCATATACACAATTATTTACAACTTTCGATAATTTATATTTTTATTTATTATTATATAATTTTCAATTATTTAAATATCATTTATTTTTTAGATGCATGGATTTAAAGAATATTTCATTAAATAGTATAATTAATGTATTGGATAAGATATCGTATTAAATGGAACACTTTAATTTATAAAACTAAAATCATATATTAATGTTGAATTTATATGAATTTTAAAATGTCTAAAACTATGCAATTCTAATTCACATCTTAATCTACATAAATACATTATAATAACCTAACCTGCTAAAACTTTTAATTTCTAATACAATTGTCCTAAATAATGTATCTTTTTCAAACAATTGTATCGAAATCTTATATGCTTCTTTTACTTTTTTACATTCGTTAGTAAATATCTAATTAAAGTTTGGAAAATTTTACTGCATTCTATATATTTTTTATAGATTTTTCTAACATAAAAACACAAAATGACGTTTAAATTATCCGTTTCACTTTATTTTTATTTTAAACAATAAAACACCTTTTTTCTAATGTATTCATTAATATCGTTCATTAATATTGTTCAATTTTTTAATTTAAAAATTTATTCGTCTGCCTTTAACTTTCAGTTCTTACCTTTTTATCCTTTCTTACGTAACTACTTCGACAATACGTTTTTTTATACAATTAAGAGTACATGAATGAAATTTATTTATTATCATACTAAATTATTACCAAATTTTAATCTACATAACCTAATTTTTTTATAGAAAAATATAATATTAAAATTGTTTGTATTACGAAAATTTTTTCGCAAAATTCTAATAATTACCCTTCATATTTATTACGAATATTGCTATAAAAGTTTTAGGTATTAAGAAAATGACCAATGAATAAATCTAAATCAATCTGAAATGCTCACAAGGAAAACACACTTCACTAATATTTTTATCCATAAAACCTCGAATAAAGGATTAATTTAAATAATAAAACGTAGATATCAGTCATTCTGATAATTTAAAAATATGTTATTTAATATAAAAAAAAAGTTTAAAATTTTTAAATGGTTTATTATTTTTTTAAACTTTAACCATTCATATGAAGATTAATAATTAAAAACTACATTGTTAGATTTTTTTCATTTGTAGAATTTAGTATGTCAAATTTATATTAAAATTTACGTCATTTACTGAACCATAATGTATTTAATAGTTTTAAAAACAACAACGCATTACATTATTTATTGATATGATCAGTAAATTAATTTAAAATAATAAATAAAGTTATGTATTTAGGCACGATTTTTCAACGATACATATATATTGATTTATGTCCATGAAACTGACAGTTTGCACTTTAAAAAAAAAATTTTTTACGTATCAATCATTACAGGTACTAAAAATGTATTTTTATTTAGAAATTAGCGATACTATAAAGGTTATTTCTATTAAAAATCTTAACATAGATTTCATCACAACTAATTTTATCTTGTATGTATATTGTATAAATATTCATAAGTTTTATTACAAAAACGTAACAGTATAGTGACTGTTCAGATTTAATGATAGTTCTGTGATACAAAAATTAAAAATTTAGTTAATAAAAGTTTTTATTGCACTTATTAAAATGATTTTAATTATAAGAGTTTTTTTTAAACTAATATACTTTGTAAACAATTTGTTATAATAAAATTAATTTATAATTTGGTATATATATATTGATAATTTTAGATCTGACAATGTACAATATTTACTTTATAAAATGTTATAGCCACACGGATTTCAAATTTTTATCAGCGACACCTTCATTGATAAGCTACACACCTCTTCTATGTGTCACTGATACGAAAAATTCTTAAACATGCTACATTAAATTTCTCTGTTGTTTGCTCATAATTATTGATACGCAATGATTGATATTTTGAAATAAAATCTAGATTATCCGACAATTTATGGATATATGTATATATATATATATATTTGTGTTAACTATATACATGAATAAAGTAATAAGCATTACAAGCTGCATATTATAAAATACGTAATCAAAAAAAAGTAAAAGTATATGATATTCACGTTAAAGCTCATAAACAGTGTGTGAAATTAATGAAATTTTAAGCTTGTTACATGGCTAGTGAGTGGATGGTATCGAACATTCGAAGATGGGCGACAAAAAGCTTGCTATTTTAAAACCGTAGGTACTAGTAGTATGTTAACTTCTTTTTGCAGTCTTTCAGCCAATGTGGGCCGTTCCGTCTTTAGGAATGTACTTCCCTTTTTCATCAAAATAAAAGTAAAGTGATGCCTAAAATCTTCGACATTGTTTCTGGTGCGAAGCTAAAACTACTTTAAAAATACACCGAGCTACGCTATTTATCCCCATACGAGCTATGGGTAAAAATTATGCTCTTAACTGCGAATTGAGTACTCACATAGTAAATCATCTAAATACACTCCGTGGCTGAGGCCCTCAGAACTTACTGCCAATAGGCACAGAACCGCCAGTATCTTCATTATTCTAAATTAAAAATCAATAAAGTACTTTTATTAATAAATGTGAAATGAATAAAGCAAATTAATCCATTTTTTTTTCGTTCTTATTAAAATTTATCCGTATTTTCATAAGAAAGAATTATCATTAAAAACAGTATCAAATTTTTCATATTTATTCGTTTCAAAATATTAAATACAGAAAATTAATGAATTAATTTATATATAAATATATTTATTTGCTAACTGGGATTCCCCGTTACAATATCATTATTGTTTATGTATTCAATTTACAAAATCAATTTCTTAATTATCTTGATTGAAATTAAAATGAACATACCGAATTTCAAGTTGTCAGCGGTTAAAACGTTGAGAAATTAATAATCGTTATTATCAAGAAGTGTTTCTTAAATAGACTACTGATAAATAATCTTTCATCTTGGCTTACGGACATTAATCTTATCACTATCTTTCTTATTTAAAATATTTGTAGAAGACTGATTAAAACATTCAAATATACCTATAATCTTCAACTTTCATGGAATCGATATTGTTATTACACAATTACCTAATTCATAGTAAATTGTACTATCAAAAACCGTTTATTGAGTATAATTTAAATTATAAAAAAGACGTGACTTAATGCACGAATTTCTATTATAACTATTACAAATATCATTTAAACAATACGTTTATTTATCTTTCTTCTACTTTCTATAATAAATATTATTACAGATAAAACATGGTCTCTTTCTCCTATAGACGAAATTGAATTTATAATTGTCTATTAACAATTTATGTTTTTCGCGTTATTTTCGATGAATATTTATGCACTATTTAATATTACACTATCTTGTATACATATTATTTATATATTAATAAAAAGAACAACATAACAATTAAAAATTATTCATTTTAAAAGAAATTTATTAGATTTTTCTCAAGATGATTATGCAAAAAATGTAATAAAATACGAAATCATATTTTATTTACTTAAATATAACTCTTGTAAATTAATTTAATAATTCTTATCATTAAGAACTTCTTTACGTGTCTAATAAAATTATAATTAATGATAAAAGTATAAAATATTATTTAAATTATGTACGTATATATGTATACACAAAGTTATATATATATATATATATATATATATACTCAAAATTATATGAGCATTAATAATTGAATACAATAAAATATTAGTTTTGCAAGTAATATATTTTTATTGTAAAATATCTCAGTTCAATGTCTTTTAAGTTACTAAACAATGTATTCTCTGATTATAAATATTAGATACGACATGTAGATGTAAATCATTATCTGTAATAGCCTAATAAAAATGTAATTAAGGTACAATACAACCTCCTATTTAAGAAGTCCTCGCTTTGATAATTAAAAAAGAACATATAAAGATTGAACTTATTACATAAAAATGTATGTGTATATAGGAACATAGATTTATTTATTATTAACGTGAACAAAAATTACGATAATAGATAATATATTTAAACTACGTAAATAGTTCAAAATTCACTTTTAAGATTACCTGTCTTGATATATCCTTATATTGTCAATAACAAGTTTTTATTTTTATTATTTAACAAATAAAGTACAAGAGCTATTAAATATTATCTATTCTAGACTCGGCTTAACTATTTGCTTTTTAAAATGTTATTACAAATACTAGTAGACGTAAATGAACTTGAGACGTAAAATTACGATGACAATAACAATTCAATCTTTTGAAATAAATCAATTCAATGTCCTCGTATTTTTAGTAATATAATAAAATCATTTTTTTAAACAAAAACAATTTATTTATTAATGCTAAATAAAATTATTATATTTTATTTACTATCTTTTTTTCTATTTTTTCTATAAAACTTCTCTAATTTTATGCAGATAATTACAAAAAATGAAATTATTGATAACATTAATGATATCACTGTTTGTTGCAATAAATTATATTGAATTTTGTAACAATAATACTGCTTAATATATAAAATCTTTTAAATATAAAAAAGGTGTAATGACTAATGTAAGAGATCAAATGTTCTTAAACAAATTTTTACGAAAGTATGTGTAATAAAATTTTAGCACATAAGATAAATTAAATATTTTATTGCTTAACACTAAAATTTTCTTACACGTTTCAATTCATTGAATTCATTTGAAAATACAGTTTTGTCTTAGTATAGAGAAACATATTTTAGAAGAAAAGATTATCGAATAAATCAATACAATTTTCAATTTTTAGAATTTATTTATCAATTATAAACATAAGTAGTAAAAAAATTATTTTTAAAGCACAATAATCAAGGTTCGAACAATTTTTAAAACATCTAATTTTGCTTACTATATTTATAAAATTTATAAGATGAATTCTCTAATATTACATCCAATACATTCATTATTTCAAATTAATCAATTCATTTGATACTGTTTTTTCAATAAAACAGAACAAAAAATGGTCAATTTGATACATTTTAAACACATAAATTACATAATACATAACTGTAAAACAGCAAGTTATTTTTATAAATTATTTTTTACATTTTACATTTTTTTAAACATACAAAATAATCTTAATCAATTATTTTTATTTTAAAGATTAATAGCATCTTATCAATTTGCATAATAGTACATTCAATTTAAGTTTTAACTAACATTTAACAAATTATAGTTAATCATGAAATGTATTAAAAGTCAATTAAATGTAGTGCATCAATTGTTTGTCATAACATTTACATAAACTTTATTTAATATGTAAATATAATTATAATGTAAATACAATATAATTGTTAGCATTTAATGTATATTATTTAGGTACATCAGCAAGTTTAAATTTGATATTTATACCTGAACTTTTTAGTTTTTCTTCTAAGGCACTTATCTGCCTTAATGATCTTCTCACAGATCTATGATAACTAATATCACTTATTGGACTTTCATTATTTATTAATTCTTGTTTTCTATTTATAAGCCGTGGATAGTTTTTAGTACTCCATGGCATGTTTGCGAAGAAGCCCCTATGCTGTTTCTCAGGTGGAATGTACGTAGCTATAAATATAATTGAAATTATAATAAAATTAGTTCAGATTTTACTATAACAATACTTTAAGGACATTAAGAATATATAAAAAATGTTTTACTTTTTAAAAGTCTACCACACATTAAATAATTGTTCATTGTTTCAGCTGCTATTTTTGCTACTTCCGGAACCTTAAATTCTACATATCCATATCCACGACTCTTTCCAGTCTAAAATCAAGTTTTATGTAAATCATTATAATTTTTATAAGCCTCAATACTTAAAAATAAGTTATTACTTTAAGGTTTGATTTAAAGACATATATTCTATACATTCCCAAATAAATAAATATTTAAAAATTTATAATTAAGAATTAAGTATATGTTTCTATAAATAAATTTTGCATTTCATTAAATTCATTCATATTTAACTTACTTTTTTCGATCTCGCTACTCTCACCCTTGTAACTGTTCCAAATTGTTCAAAATATTCTTTCATTTCAGGTTCAAAAAATCCGTATGGAATGTGTCCTATGTATACAATACCTCTTGTTGAATGAAAAATTTTTTCCTTTTTCTTATTTACTAGCTTAGGTTTCTCTAGAACTTGTTTTTTAATTTCTTCTTTATTTTTCTTCTAAAACAATACAAATATAAAAAAAGCTTTTACTCCTATCACTGAACAATTTATTATGCTCTTTTTGTGAAGTTGTGGTATAGTTTCATGTTGCATGATAGAAAAATATTTGATTTACACAGTAAAGAAAGTAGTAGAATAAATGATAATTTTATTATTATTAATTTTACCAGAGTTATGAAAAAAAGCGTAAAAGGGAATAAATAGGTTATGTATGATAAATAAAATAATGTACTTTTATAATTTGTTTCACATTGGTAACAGCCTTACTCAATGCTGATGATTGTTTAGATTTTAGTTTCTTAACTTTCATCTTTTATTTTCGCAAAACAAAAAAAAATTTTAATATTCAAAACTTGTCCACGTGAGGAATGGTGCACAATAATACAACATCCAATGTCCAATTTATATTGGTTGAATGTGTTGGCCGGTTGGAGTTTGAACGTGCAGGTATTGTAGATAAATAGTAGCAAGCGATGTCGTATTGTACTGCTACATTGTCGGTATTCCAGAAACCTTTAATTGCTACCTCATTCAATACCGCAGTTTATATTTGTTAATTTACTATATTTTTTAATTATCAATTATGTTTATTCATTTGTAAAATTTGTGATTTGTTAAATATTGTTAAATTTTTTATTTGGTTTATGCTAATTTCTGCTTCTCTTCCAATTATTAATTACTTCGTTATATTTATATTGAAAAATATTGCTTATAAAATAACAATATTAGATGGACAGTGAAAATAACGAATCTTTTCATATTCTTAAAAACTTAATCCAACTGTTTTTTCATTCATAACGAAGATCAAATTTATTATGCGCATGCGTAATATGCCTAGATTGCAATAGCAAAAATACAAATTTGAAAACCAAAACATTCTATTTCTTTAAAAACTATCATTTGTTAGTTCAATGTGAAACTCATCATTATTATTATTCGAATGTTATTACATTGCCTATAATAAAATAAAATAATCCTACTTTATGAATTATTAAATTTTATTTTTAAGCATTATTTCATTAAAACTTTGCATTAGAAAAAATTAGGCATGGATAAGTTGTAAAAACTAAAATGTAAACTGCAATTTTTTAAATTAGTTTGTAAGTCCAACAACTGAAGAGGACATAATAACATGTACTTAATTTTTTATTAAATCAATCGCCATTGTTAGTAATTCATCAAGAATCGGAATCGTTAATAGTGAGTGGTTAGGCAATATTCTATTCTCTTTTATTTACTAATCTTCTAATCTAGTATTCACAATAATGCATTACTTATTATTCTGCGACCAATGAATAATCAGCATTTAGTATATGAATCTAATTGTTGGAAAGGTTAAATTAAATCTTAAAAAATAAATATTTAATAAAAAATTTATTTTTATTGTTGTATTTACCAACTACTTTATAAGTTTAGGATATTTAAATGATAATTTTTTTTCTACTGTTTGATAGTGATACACTACGAATGGATGCTTATTAAACATTTTGAAGTTTCCAAAAGTAAACTTAACCTAACAGTGAATGTAGTGGATTTTAATAGATTTTTTAAGTAATCAATATGAAACATCAGTTTACTGATGCGAAAGTTAATTTAAACGTAAAATCAGAAGCAGATGAATGTCTATTTGAGTATCTTCATGGGGAAATGGTTAATTACGTGATTGGGAAATCTTCACAGGTGACAAATGAAGGAATTTTTATTATTTATTTATAGTCTTTTTTGTAAAATATCATTTAAATTATTACAATTTTCTATGATAAAGGATACAGAAGAAGATCTGTCACGCCTTGAATGGATGGGATTCAGTGTTGGCTATCGCATTATTGAAAGGTTGACAAGAGAATGGCCAAGGTTTAAAGATGAATTGGACATTATAAAATTCATCTGTACGGATTTTTGGACTAGTCTGTATCATAAACAAATTGATAATTTAAGAACAAATCATCATGGGGTTTATGTATTACATGATAACGAATTTAGATTATTAGCCAAGGTTGGTAAAAGTGGAAGCAAACAATACTTGAGAGAAAGCCCACGTTTGTTGGCATATACATGTGGACTTTTAAGAGGAAGCTTAGCAAATTTGGGTATAGCATGTACAGTTAAAGCAGAAGTTTCTGCTTTACCTAGTTGTAAATTTAATGTTGAAGTACAGAGAATTTAGATTAAATTTAATATGTATATTTAAGATTGTTTCACAAAATACTCTATGGTATATTAATTATATTACAAAAACTGCTTTACTGATATCTATTACAAAATATTTAAATGTCAGTATAAGAATTTTTTTTTTTAAGTAATTATATGATGATACAATAACAAAATTGAAATACGATTATAAAACTGAAAATGTATAATTTAATTTATTTAACGTAATTGATTCAACAATTTAAGACATCACTCCTGTTGATATTTTGAATATACTAACTTTGTTGAAAAATAAAATTTAATAAATCAGTTTGAGTTAAAATGCCTTTAAAAATGTTATTATTATGCTTATCAAGAACAACAACATAAGAATCTTTATTAAAGATTCGTGATAATTTCCCTAGAGTTGTTGTTACATCAACTTTTGTGTACTGTTTTTTTAATACTTTTTCAATTAAGTCATTTTGATTTACTTCCCGAGAAATAATACTTTTGAGAAGATTTTCAGCCGTAACGACTCCTTTAATGTTTCTTTTATCATCAACAACTGGCATTTGATGAAGATTTTCGTTTTGAAGAGCCGTTGCTACTTCCTTAATTGTAGAACTGCATGGAAAAACGGAACACTTTTTGAAGGACAATGCAGATAAAGGTAAATTCCACCACGATTCATTGTTTTTTATTGGTTTTGGTGGATCCTTTAAAAACACAATATATCGTATATATGTATATGTTTCATTTTTCTTTTTAACGTGTGCTTTTAAATTACATACCAAAAAGTTTCTGGATTCCATCCATGTGTCGGAAACAAATTTCGTCATATAATTTCGAATTCCATCTGGTAAAATGATTACTATTCGTTGATCCTCTGAAAGATTTTCAGCAATCCTTAGGGCTGCTGATAAAGCAGAACCGCTACTACCACCACATAATAGTCCTTCATCCATAATGAGTCTTCTAGATGCATGGAATGATTCTGCATCGTTTGTTTTGATCCACTTATCTATAACTTTTCGATCCAAAATGATAGGAATAAAATCGTACCTGTATTTATAATATATTTAGTAAAAAATTAATGTCTAGTGATGTTTTTGTATAATTAAACTTACATACCCTATGCCTTCAACATCGTAGTATTGCAGTGTGCTGTCGTTCAGTTCTGGTGGTTCAGCAAGTATACTTCCGTCAGGATCAACGCCAATGATTTTGGTATTTGATGACAATTCTTTAAGCTTACGTCCGATACCGCTAATGGTACCACCAGTTCCTGCACCGGCAACTAAGTAATCAATTTTTCCTTCGCATTGCTCCCAAATTTCAGTTGCCGTTTGGTCGTAATGTGCCAAGGGATTTCCTGGATTTGTATACTGGATAAAGATGAGATTTTGAAGTAATTGTATTGTACGGAATTTGAAAGGATGCTCGATTGCTTACTTGATCTAAGATGACGCTGTCAGGAATTTTCTTCTGTAGCCTTTGCGAAGTGGCTATATGTCCCTCGGGACTATTCCAAGCAGCTTCTGTGGGAGTTCGGATAATTTGGGCTCCTAAGGACTTTAGAGTATAAACTTTTTCATCGGACATCTTTTCAGGCATCACTATAATGCACTTGTATCCCTTGACGGCAGCTGCCATTGCCAAACCGATTCCAGTATTTCCACTGGTAGGTTCAATGATTGTACATCCAGGCTTCAAAAGACCTTTATCTTCGGCATCTTGCACCATTCTAAAGCCGATTCGATCTTTAACCGATCCACCAGGATTCATGTATTCGCATTTGGCAACTAAAAAAATATCCCTCCTTAAGATACAATAAAACTCATTTTCAAATACAGAATTCGATCAAATGTTAAGAATTTGAACTAACGTATTTCACATTTAATTCCCAGAGACTTTGGAATATTATTAAGTCTAACCATTGGCGTTTGTCCAATAGCATTGAGAATGTCTGGTAATATCTTCCTTCGATCGTTTAATCTGTAACAAACAATAGACATTTTCAAACATTGTATTCTAGTATAAAAAAAAGGGTTTTCACGCAAATTAAATAGGATGCATTATTTGTATTTATACGATAAACATTTTGCGGACACCCGACGAAAGTCGCGTAATTCTGTCAGTACAACGTAGTAATGACGTCTTCGTGCGTATTAATTTGTAATAATTTCGCTATTCCCAAGCAAAACGTTGTCTTCTAAAGTGTAAAAAGAATCTTTAAAGTAAGATTTCAATGAAACATTGGTTGGACAAAGGAATAAAAAAAAGCCACAATGTCCTGCATCAATTTAAAAGCTGGATAATTGTGCTTATCCGCGATAATTGTGTGTATCCGCTCGAAGATATTCGTCGTTCGGTCGTTCGGTCGTACAAAGAATCGTACGGAAGAATCGAGATGCCAATTGAATTGCCATATTTCGTCCACCTCCCCCCTCCCTTTTCACTCGTCATTAGTTTGTTATGTGGCAGTGACTTATAGCCGTTTCATTTTTCTCTCCTCCTTTTATCTTCACCTTCTGTTTCACCTTCCGCTACGTCGGTTGAATGTTTATTTCGATCAATTCGACTCACGTGTTTTCCACACGCACGAGGCTTTTTTATAAACAAAAACGGCCGAGCTCGAGGATGCAAAGTGAGCCGGCCAGTCCCGTAGAAATATTTTTCATTACAATGTATGTCGCGATGCGCAGCTCGACGCAACGTCGAAGTAACGCTAGCTGCTCGTAACAATCGTCGAATGTTGTCTTTTGTCGAATAATACGGTAATAAAACTCACTGACAAGGGTTTTGAATGACGCGTTCATCTCGTGTTCAGAAATATTTTGTTAGCTGAAAATTAATACTAATGGAAACCGACTGTGTTCGTGAAAAATATAAGCTTTTCACGAACATGCGGGCACGTGGGACCGAATGTTAGAATAAGATTAACGCGCAGAAAACTGCCGTAAACATAGAGTAATGTTCCTTGAAGAAAAATAAGTCTCGCTAATGAGTCAATTCATTATTAGAGATGCGTTGTTTACGGTGTCCTCGACCGTTGAAACCTTATTATATTGTCGGGCTTACGAGAACAAAACAGCAATCACATTCGGGAAAAGACCCTTTTTTTCGACCGTGCAGGCATTGCGGGACCAACCGCTGGAAGGAAAGTGCCGCGACAAATAAATGACGATTGTGGCCGACTTTTTCCGATGAACGATCTATTGTAGTGACCACTTCAGGTTACTGTTCGAAAGGGCTTTATTTCGCTAATCCGAAAATATGACGACACGTGAGACCAACTGGGTTTTTACTTAAAACGTCGCGCGGAAGTTGCAAACCACGGCTCGACTATTCGACAATTTTACAATCCGACCGTGTCTTGAAAGACAAATTTTCAGCCCCGCCTTCGATGCTCTCGACAAATGACAAATATCACAATCCCTAGTTCTTCATTGTTGTTTAACCCCTCTCCGGAGTGCACCCACGCGTAGAGCCTCCCACCATGTAAACAACGAAAGTTATAACCAAGCTAGGGAGTCTTTATAAAGAGGAAATTTTGTAAAACTCATCAGTTCGACCAAAACGATCAATAAAGATTTTAAACTAGACCACTGTTAAGTAAAAAATGGGCTTCGTTTAAAAGCAGAGGGCGAACACTCGTTTTTGAATGCGCTCGTTCATATTTTAACTTCGATCGTGTTTTTATGCGCCTAACGAATTGATAAGCAAAGCGCGGTTATGTTCGGAAAATATCCTCTTTTCAAAAACATACGGGCCATAAGAAAAGATTTGGTTATTCAAAGGCAAAGTTATCGCGTCCGGAAAAAATGAGGACAACGTTATGTCTAGGAAACACATATTCTAGATGAACCGATGCCTATGACCGTCGACACACGCGCCGTTTCGACCGATTGTAGTAGAGTTATATGATCGCGAATATCGAAAGAAAATGATCATAACAATCGGAAAAACAGACCCCTGTTTGTATTGCACGCGGCTCGCGTGGGACCGACCGGGTGAAAGACGATTTAAGACCTCTCGAGAAAAAGACCCTCTTTTGCGATGAAAGGGTCGGATTGCATTGACCGCGTCGTATCGACCGACTCGAGAGGATTTTCGTTTATCACGCCCAATGTGCGTTTAAAAGGGCAATAATTATGTCCGGGAAAGGCATCCCTTTCCGAACATGATATTAACGCACATTAAAACGAGGTTTGCTATCCGATATTTTCGTTGACGTCTAAAAACAATGAGTTTTTCGAGAGTCAAATAACAATACGATTTTGTTCAGCCTCCGGATCGCGACGGGAAACAAATATTACGCCTTAGAGTTTTCACTAGTATCTAACCCCTTTCTCGGGAGTTTTTCGCCTAGGCGTGGGCCTCCCACCCTGTGAACCTAGAATTAAACAAAGAAACGAGTCGTTTAAATAGCGTATTCTTGTAAGACTCGTTTAGTTCCCTTACAAACGTCAATAAAGTACAATAAAAAACGCATATTCACTGAGTACACTCATTTTCCCTAACTGTGGATCTCCTTACGTAAAGTAACGAGGTCATTACGGAGCAGATTATACAATTGCGTATAATACTGCGACGTAACATACCGCGAGGAAGAGCATTCTCTTATAAGTGCAGCGAGCACCCTCGCGAAGTCCTAACAACCACTATCGAGTCCGCTTTTTTATCCCTAATAGTGAACCTCCCTGCCTACAGCACAGAGCTTAATACGCGACGAATACACAGTGTCTGTGTTATTTTGTTGTGTATCAGCCGCGACCGTAAGAAGATTTTTCTTACCGTGCAACCCGCATCTATTCGCGACGCAACATTTGGTCTTTCGAGCCGGATAGATTCGCGTTAAGAGTGTCACGAATAGTGTAAATCACACGTGCCAATAAGTGTTTTGATACGTGCAAGTGTCAAGTTCAAGTAGAAGAAACAGCGATTAGACAATTCTAAATTCATTCTAAGAAGTGGAACTCAAAAATGATGTGAAGAACATTCACAATACACAAAGAGAGAAAGTGCACAATTTTAAATCATAGAGAGTTGTTTTCTAGCAAGGAGAACAAACTACTACAGATACATACAAGGTGTCGAATATCTCGTTCGATAGAAACCAGTAGATTTTACAATCAAGTAAAAAAGCAAAGCAGTCATAATCTGTTCGCAAACAGTACAAAGAAATCATTCATCATATGAGCCAGTGAATAATTAGTGAATCGGATCCTCAGGACAAGGCCGAGCAGCCTAAGCAGTCGAAGGACAACGTTTACGGCACCCACCATCGGCCGCAGCAGCTGACCGCCTGCCAGCAAGGAAAACAACTACCGAGTAAGTCACATCTTCCTTCCTAACGATCTTAATCCCGCGCTTCGATCTCGTATAATTTCGATTCGCAAAAAATGGCCCCCGAAAACGAACTAACGCATTTTAAACGTAAGAGAAGTCAATTAAAGGGCAAATTGACGAGATTCGCTAATTTCATCGATGATTCAAATAATCATGGAAATACAGCGGAAGTCAAGGCGCGTCTGAACGGCATCCAGAACGTTTTAAATCAATTTGAAATAATCCAACTTCAAATTGAAGACCTATCAAACAACAAGGATAACGAATTAGAATATTTCGAAACACTATACTATTTGCAAATTAGCCGCGCAAATGAAATCTTGAAAAAAGCATCGGTCAAATCCGTCGCCAAGTTACCAACTGAGACAGAAGAGCCATCATTACAGGCAAGCATTTTTTTGCCAAAAATAGAATTGTTAACGTTCTATGGGCAATACGGAAAGTGGATGGAGTTCCACGACTCATTTCGGTATACCGTTCACGAAAACCAGAACTTAAGTGAAGTACAAAAGTTATAATATCTGTGTTCATGCTTGAAGGACGCAGCAGCGGCCGCCATTAGTTCGCTCGAAACGACCGCGGAAAACTACATCCAAGCTTGGGATTTGGTAAAAACGCGTTTCGATAACACACGTGTGATCGTATAAAATCACACGAAAGCCATATTGAATTTGACAACAAAAACTCCGTCGCAGAATTGAGGAAACTTTTGGACGAACTCCGAACCCATACAAGAGTGCTAAAAACGCTCGGCGAAACAGTCGATCATTTGGATACGATTCTAATACAGATCGTAACAACAAAATTGGACCAAGTTACACTAGTTGAATGGGAAAAACATATTTCGGGAACAGAGGTTCCGAAGTTTAAAGAATTTCTTAGTTTTTTGGAAGCTCGCTATCAGGTGCTGCAAGCCATAAGCGACAATCAAGTGAATTTTAAGGAATCAGCTGCAAAATCCAACAGTAACAGAAGAAACCAACCAAAAACACTAGCCTCAACCATAAACAACGCTGCATGCCTGATCTGCAAGGATTCACATAAGATATACGGTTGCAGGCAATTTTAAAGAATGGCTGCCGCAGAGAAATTGAACCCCGTTAAAACCCTCGGATTGTGTTTTAACTGCTTGAGACCCGGACATATCATCAGTGAATGCACGGTCTCACAGAAATGCAAAATATGTAACAAAAAACACCACAGTCTTCTGCATTACAAGAGAAACGAGACACACAAAACTCAAAATAATCACAACAACTCAGAGACAGAATCATCACGAAAAACTAGCTTAAAAGCCATAGCGAACAGTGAAGTTTTACTGTGTACCGCACTGGTGAAATTCTAGAACCACGTGGGAGAATTTAAAACAGCGAGAGTAGTGTTCGACAGCGGCTCACAATCAAATTTCATCACGACAAGATTCGCCGAAGCTTTGCATCTACCAATGAAGGAGATAAGCGTTCCCGTGGAGGGTTTAAACGCAATGCCTTTGCAAGTAAAAAGTATCGTCAAGGCAAAATTTAAATCAATCTGTTCTGCATTCGAAACCGCCCTCGAGTTCTTGGTAATACCGCGCATATGCGAACCTATACCTAGCCGAGCCTTCGCTAGAGAAACCCTGAAAATTCCGAAGAACATAAATCTCGCCTATCCCGGATTTTTTAAACCAGGTCCCATCGACGTACTACTAGGAGTAGAGATACTCTACGACCTTATGTGCATAGGACAAATTAAATTAAATGATTGCCGAGCAACACTTAATAAAACAAGGTTAGGATGGGTTGTTGCAGGAAAATTGGATAATATGAACAAGCAAAATACAAGTAAATGCTTTTTATCTACTGACGCGATACAAAAATAGATGACACGGTTTTGGAAGCTAGAAGAAATCACAGAAAAAAGGTTTCTCTCAGAGGAAGAACTCGACGTGGAAACCCATTTTAAGAAAACGGTCGTTCGAGATCGAAAATCCAATAGATATGTCGTTCGACTACCGTTCAACACAAAAATCTAGAATCTCGGAAGGTCATACGAAATGGCATACCGACGATTCTTAGCAATAGAGAAAAAATTAAGCAAAAACACCGAGTTACGGACAGAGTATATCAAATTCATAAAAGAATACATGAAAATTAGACCACATGGTCGAAATGAAAGAAAACTTAAACAATGCAGGCTACTTCATGCCGCACCATCCAGTCGTCAAAAGAGATAGTCAGACCACGAAACTGAGAGTCGTATTCGACGCCTCAGCAAAAACAACTTCAGGTATTTCACTGAATGATTGCCTCATAACTGGGCCAACCATACAAGACGATATTTTTGCCGTGTTATTGAGATTCCGCACGCAACAATACGAAATTAATGCCGACATAGAGAAGATGTACCGGCAAATACAAATGAATCATGAAGATGCTGATTATCAACTACTGCTGTATCGCGAGAACCCTGAAGAGAAAATCAAGACATATCGCACCGTTACAGTCATATACGGGACGACTTCTGCACCATTCTTACCGATTCGCACCCTCCATCAACTAGCAGACGACGTCAATATAGAGCACCCTCATATCGCACAAATAATCAAACGAGATTTTTATGCCGATGATTTGTTGACCGGCGCCGAGACCATTGAAGAAGCTGTTATTCTGAAGAACGAATTAATTAAATGTCTGGGGACAGGAAAATTTGTTCTAAGGAAATGGGTGTCCAACGACAAGACGACTATTGACGATCTGCTCACCAGAAGGAAGGAATCCGAGAAATCCGATCTATTGTCAAAACAAGACACATTAGGCATCTTGGGACTTTTGTGGCATTTTACTCAAGATACAATAACATATAAAGTCCAACAGATCAATGAAAAAAACGTAACTAAGAGAATCATCTTATCGAATATAGCGAGGCTGTATGACTCCATAGGGTTGTTAGGACCTATGATAATCACGGCAAAATTAATAATGCAGGCACTTTGGAAAGGCAATAGTGATTGGAACGAGCCCATACCCCTTGACGTCCATAAAACTTGGACGAAGCTCAAAAAAGAGCTAATTGTATTAAAAAACATGCAATTCGCAAGGAAGATTTTGGAAAAACAAGCAAACCGTATAGAGTTGCACTGGTTTTCCGACGCATCGGAAAGCGCCTATGGAGCTTGCGTTTATGTAAGGTCAAGCAACAAGGCCGGAGAAATCGGAGTCAATCTACTGTGCTCCAAGACCAGAGTGGCGCCTTTGAAAACAATTACGTTGCCTGTTACGTAAAAAAAAACGATGTCTCCAAGACGATCCGTCTGCGCTCAATGTTGAGTGCACGCGTTCAATTTTTAAAACAACGACTTTCGCGATCTACCAATTATTGTTTAGGAAATGCACGCAATGGTCGGCCGAATGCAATGAAGACATTCGGTCACGCCTACACAAGGAAAATCGACCCCCTTTTATTGCCTACCGTCGCGTGGGACCGACCGTGCGAATTGACCATTCGAAAAAGGACCATTTTTCCCGACCATACGGTCATTTGCCGGTTATTTGCCGAAAATAATATTAAAGGAAACCGATTGTTTTCGTGAAAAATATAAGCCTTTTTTTTTTGAACATGCGGGCACGTGAGACCCGCCGTTAGAATAGGATTAACGCGCAGAAAAATTGCCGTAAACATAAAGTAATGTTCCTTTAAGACAAATGAGCTTCGCGAACGAGTTTATGATTAGAGATGCGCTGTTTTACGGTGTCCTCGATCGTCGAAACCTTATTATATTGTCGGGCTCACGAGAATAAAACGAAAATCACGTTCGGGAAAAACCCCTTTTTTCCGTCGGCCATGCAGGCCGCGCGAAGGAAAGCGCCGCAATAATTAAACGACGATTTTGGCAGATGTTTTACGATGAACAATGTATCGGAGTGACCACATCAGGTTACTGTTCGAACGGGCTTCATTGCGCCAGTCTGAAAATATGACGACACGTGAGACAAATTGGGATTTTACTTAAAAACGTCGCGAAAGCTGCAAACCATGTTTTCGACTATTCGATAATTTTATAATCCGAACGTGTCTTAAAAGACAAATTTTCAGCCCCGCCTTCGATGCTCTCGACAAATGACAAATATCACAATCCCTAGTTTTTTATTGTTATTTAACCCCTCTCCGGAGCGCACCCATGCGTAGGGCCTCCCACCATGTAAACAACGAAAATTATAACGAAGCGACGGAGTCCTTATAAGGAGGAAGTTTTGTAAAATTCATCAGTTCCACCAAAACGATTAATAAAGACTTTTAACCTGACCACTCTCGAGTCCGCTTTTTTATCCCTAATAGTGAACCTCCCTGCCTACAGCACAGAGGTTAATACGCGACGAATACACAGTGTCTGTGTTATTTTTAGCGTATCACCCGCGATCGTAAGAAGAATTTTTCTTACCGTGCAACCCGCACCTAATCGCGAAGCAACATTTGGTTCTTCGAGCCGGATACCCGCGTCGGAGTGAAAAGGGTGAAAGGGTGTTTAGTGAAAGTGATTACAAAAATCATATCAATAATTGAATCAATTGTGTAATTTCTGAAAACATTGATCTTTTGCTAAACCGGTGGAACTCACAAGTAGCAATATTCACTTCACGGATTTAAAGAATCAAGCATATGTGAAAAGTGAACAGGATTTAAAAGATTTCTACAAGGCAACAAAGGGGTAGAAGAAATTAAAGCCTTTTGCCGAAATTATAATTCTATCAACAAATAGAAAGGATACGTGTATCATCGTTGGATAGAATAAGCGTGCGAGAATATTTCATCGCTAAGACAAAATATATGAAAAATATTTTGTAAAGAATAAAGGTTCATGAATCCAAAATTTTCTTCAGCTAAACAAACATAAACTGCTTGGAGGAAACAGCCCTGCAACAATCAACGACATCAAGGTTTTAAGAACTGTGTAAAACCTGTCTGGGTGACGAGGCAGAGGCGCCAACTTCAACTAACAACCTAGCAACCGCATTACCTGGCCACCTGCAGAAAGGACAACGAAGTAGTAAGTCACATCCTTCCTACCTCTTGTTTTACCCCGCTTCGATTTTATTGCGCGATCCTCTCGAAAGGTTTCCCCGAAAATGTCGCCCACCAAAGAAAATTATTTAGCTAGTTTAAGACGAAAAAGAGGCCAGTGTAAGGGTGCATTGACACGATTCGTGCAATTTATAGACGACAAAGACAATCGCAACGAGACCGTAGAATTGCAATCGCGTATTAATCACACGGAGGAAATTTTTAAACAATTTTCAATAATTCAAGATCAGATTAACGATCTATCAGAAACAACAGACTCCGAACTCGAGGATTTCGATCGCTGCAGTCGAGCTTCTCAGCGCGATTCGAGAAGAAATACCGTCGACTCGCGTGAGTGTAATTCTACCAAAATTAGAATTGCAAACGTTCGACGGCAACTATGAGAAATGGTTGAAGTTTTCCGACTCATTCAAATGCATCGTTCATGACAACAGCAGTCTGAGCGAGATGCAGAAACTCCAATATTTGCGTTCGTGTTTGAAAGACAGCGCCGCTGAAGTAATAAGTTCTTTGGAGACCACGGCAGAAAATTACGCGCACGCTTGGGACCTCTTGAAAATGCGATTCGATAACCGGCGAGTGATTGTTCAAAATCACACCAAAGCGATCCTTAATTTAGCGCCCATGACTAGAAATGCCGCTACTGAAGTGCGAAGAATTATAGATGGATCGCGTACACACACCCGAGCACTGAAAACCCTGGGAGAAAACGTAGACTCCTGGGGCACGTTGTTGATACAAATTTTAATCAGTAAATTGGATAGAGGCACCCTTATGGAATGGGAAAAAACCGTCACCGGCACAGAGGTGCCGACGTTCAACGACTTCTTAGGATTTTTATAAATACGGTACCAAGTTTTGCAGGCGCTAAGTTATAATCAGGGAGAGTACAGCAGTAGCATTCAAAAACAATCAAATAAAAAAACTCAGGAAGAGCCAAGACACTAGCCACCACGACAAGCAATATAGAATGCACAATTTGCAAAGGCCCGCATAGGATATATACCTGCGAAAAGTTTTTGAAAATGACTTATGAAGAAAAACTTAGCGCCGTTAAGGGGCACAAGTTGTGCCACACGTGCTTACGCCCGGGGCATGGCTACAGGGAATGCCGAAGTTCAAAGTGTAGAAAATGCAACAGAAATCATAACAGCCTGCTGCATTTGAAAAGGGACGAAGACAATGTAGGTCACAAGAAATCGACGACCATTGAAGCCTCGCCCAAGACCGCGTTAAAGGCCACCATAAATACAGAAGTGCTATTGTGCACGGCATTGGTGAGATTTCAGGACAAAGAAGGAAAGCTAATCACGGCTAGGGTGGTGCTGGACAGCGGGTCCCAGTCTAACTTTATTACGGCCGAATTTGCGAAAGCATTGAGCCTACCGTTAAAGGCCATAAACCTACCGGTAGAAGGATTGAATGCCAAATCTTTAAAAATACAGCACACGGTGAAGGCAAGTTTTAAATCTAATTACGGCGATTTCGAAGCGGCATTAGATTTTCTCGTCATCATAAAGATTTGCGAGCCATTGCCCAATCAAACGATAAAGAGGGATAACTTGAAAATCCCAAAAAACATAAAACTAGCCGACCCAGGATTCCACAGGCCATCCAAGATCGATGCACTGCTGGGCGTAGAAATATTTTACGAGCTAATGTGCATCGGGCAGATCGCGCTGAACAATTGCGGCGCAAAACTTCAAAAAACGAGGCTTGGCTAGATCGCGGCAGGGAGAATTGATAAAGGCGATAAACAAGGCAAAAACAAGTGTCTGTTGTCCACCGATACGATCCATAAACAATTAGTCCGGTTTTGGGACATCGAGGAAGTAAAAGAAGAAAGGTTTCTATCCCAAGAGGAGTTGGAGGTAGAAAATCACTTGAAGGAAACCAGCTACCGTGACCCAGAGTCAGGTAGATATACAGTAAGGTTACCCTTCAACAAAAAAATACGGAATCTAGGCGATTCGTACGGCATGGCGCACCGAAGGTTTTTAGCCCTCGAAAGGAAATTGGAAAAAAATCGCGAATTGAAGAGCGACTATTCCAAATTTATGAGGGAATATATAGAATTAACCCACATGACAGAAGTCAATGTGAGCAAGGGGGATAGGGCATACTTCATGTCCCATCATCCGGTCATAAAGGCGGAAAGCCAGACCACAAAGTTACGAGTAGTGTTCGACGCATCGGCAAAGAGCACGTCAGGGATTTCTTTGAACGAATGTTTAAAAACCGGGCCAACTATTCAAGATAATGTTTTTTCTGTCTTGTTACGCTTCAGGACACATCATATGCGTTCACCGCAGATATAGAAAAGATGTACCGGCAAATTAGGATGGACCAGCGAGATGCCAATTATCAGCTACTATTATATCGCGAAAGAACATTATGTCGCGAAGCAACATTGCCCAAACTCGAATTGTGCGGCGCTTTATTGTTGGCACGTTTGCTAAAAACAGCCCATAGAACGCTGCACAAGGAGATAAACAAGGTACAATTATGGACGGACTCATCCATCACACTGCAATGGATTAGAACGGCACCACATTTATTAAATATCTTCGTAGCAAATCTGGTAGCCGAGATTCAGCAAAATACAAACGTCGCATCTTGGCGTCACGTGAAATCAACCGACAACCCTGCGGATTTAATATTTAGAGGGCTAATGCCGTCCCAACTAGTGAAGAACGACTTTTAGCGATTTGGTACAGTTTGGCTAAAACTAAAGGAATCAGAATGGCCCACGTCCACTTTCAACAACGTCCCATTAAGCGAGTTGAGAAAGAAGATTGTGCTTCACGAAACTAGTCGACTATCAATAACAAAACTTGACCTGTTAACAAGATATTCCAATTTCGGCAAACTTATTAGAGTCATGGCATACACACGGCGTTTTTTGCAGAACGCAAGAAGTCCCATGGAAAAACAATTAGGCATACTAAGCGTCGAAGAACTCGACCAGGCTCACAATCAAACAATAAGATTGGTTCAGCAAGAGGCCTTCTTAAGTGAATACATACAATTGAAAAAAAAATGAGAACGTTTTAAGAAGCAGCAAGTTACGAGGTCTCGATCCCTTCATAGACGACAAAGGATTGCTTAGAGTATGCGGATGATTGAAAAATTCAAATTTATCTCTCTCTACAAAACATCCTTTAACTTTGCCCAAGAATCATCACATGACAAACATAATAATTCGACAACATCACATGGAAAACATGCATAGCGGAGTACAGGCTACGCTGCACTCTATGAGAGAACGATATTGGCCGATTTCAGGCAAATCGAACGTAAAAAACTAATCCACGAATGCATGAAATGCCATAGAGTTAAAGCGCAAACTCCGACGTACTTAATGAGTAATTTAGTCCTAGAGAGAGTCTCGCCTACTTGCCCATTTCTGAATACTGGTATTGATTACTGCGGACCATTCTTCATAAAGGAGAAGAAATTTAGAAATCGTGGCAAAATAAAGGTTTTTATAGCAATCTTCGTATGTTTTTCTACAAAGGCCGTTCATATCGAAGTCGTAAGCGACCTATCAACGGAAGCATTTCTAAGTAGCTTACACAGATTTAGCGCTAGAAGAGGCAAACCTCTTAATTTTTTTCCGACAATGGCCCAAACTTTGTTGGAGCCAATAGGGAATTAAAACAATTGGACCAATTTTAAAAAACCGAAAGAACATAAATTGGCGAAGCTCTAGCGGCTGATCGAATTTCATGTCATTTCTAACCCCCGAGGGCGCCTCATTTCGGAGGGCTTTGGGAGGCTGCGGTGAAGTTTTTTAAACATCGCTTCTCCAGAGCAGTAAGCGGCATATTGTTTACTTTCGAGGAAATGAATACATTCGTTATCGAGATCGAAGCGATACTTAACTCCCGTCCCTTGACTCCCTTGTCATCCGATCCGAACGACTTAAACGCCCTCTCTCCCTCTCATTTTCTTATCGGTGACGTTTTAACCAACATACCCGATCGAGATGTGACCCATTTTAAGTTGAACCGAATTTCTACCTGGCAACATATTCAAAACATAAGACAACATTTCTGGCTAAAATGGTCGAAAGAATATCTGCATGAGATGAACATGCGTGCAAAATGACAAGTCAAGAACGCCAATGAAGTAAAAATAGGAACCATGGTCGTCATCACGGAGGACCACGCACCTCCGCTACAATGGAAGTTAGGAAGGGTCGTCGATATCCACCCGGGCAAGGACGGCGTCACAAAAACAGCCACGGTCCAAACAAATAGTGGCGTCTACGACAGATGCGTGAAATCCATATCCAATCTCAGTTACCTTTGCAATAAGCCATGTAATATCGATTCATGATCACTGACTCTATTGGATTGCGCACCCACGCATTAACGATTGTAATTGTTTCGGTCGAACGCGAGCATTCAAGACGGGCCATATGTTAGATAAAAAATGGCCTGCGGTAATAAAACTCACTGACAAGGGTTTTGAATGACGCGTTCATCTCGTGTTCAGAAATATTTTGTTTGCTGAAAATTAATACTAATGGGAACCGACTGTGTTCGTGAAAAATATAAGCTTTTCACGAACATGCGGGCACGTGGGACCGACCGTTAGAATAAGATTAACGCGCAGAAAACTGCCGTAAACATAGAGTAATGTTCCTTGAAGAAAAATAAGTATCGCTAATGAGTCAATTCATTATTAGAGATGCGTTGTTTACGGTGTCCTCGACCGTTGAAACCTTATTATATTGTCGGGCTTACGGGAACAAAACGGCAATCACATTCGGGAAAAGACCCTTTTTTCCGACCGTGCAGGCATTGCGGGACCAACCGCTGGAAGGAAAGTGCCGCGACAAATAAATGACGATTGTGGCCGACTTTTTCCGATGAACGATCTATTGTAGTGACCACTTCAGGTTACTGTTCGAAAGGGCTTTATTTCGCTAATCCGAAAATATGACGACACGTGAGACCAACTGGGTTTTTACTTAAAACGTCGCGCGGAAGTTGCAAACCACGGCTCGACTATTCGACAATTTTACAATCCGACCGTGTCTTGAAAGACAAATTTTCAGCCCCGCCTTCGATGCTCTCGACAAATGACAAATATCACAATCCCTAGTTCTTCATTGTTGTTTAACCCCTCTCCGGAGTGCACCCACGCGTAGAGCCTCCCACCATGTAAACAACGAAAGTTATAACCAAGCTAGGGAGTCTTTATAAAGAGGAAATTTTGTAAAACTCACCAGTTCGACCAAAACGATCAATAAAGATTTTAAACTTGACCATTCTCGAGTCCGCTTTTTTATCCCTAATAGTGAACCTCCCTGCCTACAGCACAGAGCTTAATACGCGACGAATATACAGTGTCTGTGTTATTTTGTTGTGTATCAGCCGCGACCGTAGGGAGATTTTTCTTACCGTGCAACCCGCAACCTATTCGCGACGCAACACATGGAATTGGGCTATTGTAAACGAAAGGGCTGATCGTGGAAGATGACCAGTAGATGGCATAATAGCGAAGGGAGCAAACGGACGTATAAAGTATTGAACAGAGAGAGAGAGAGAGAGAGAGAGAGAGATGCACTTAAAGGAGATATAAGGAATCATATGCGATAATCTCACTTGCTCCTATCCGTATGCGGGCTGCCGAGAGTCTCGCTCGGACTCCACGTGCACCGACTCGGCTTATCCGGGCGCAGCAGTTCCTGTTCCATTTTTCCCGGAAGTATCGCCTCGGCGACGAGCCAGCCCAGCGCTATCCCGTTGTCCAGCAGTCGATGGAATCCGGCGCCAAGAGCTTCCTACTTCGGTAGCGCAGTCGCTGCACGGTTGACTATTTCGGCCGCGGTCGTATTCGTTTCAAAATATTAAATACAGAAAATTAATGAATTAATTTATATATAAATATATTTATTTGCTAACTGGGATTCCCCGTTACAATATCATTATTGTTTATGTATTCAATTTACAAAATCAATTCTTAATTATCTTGATTGAAATTAAAATGAACATACCGAATTTAAAGTTGTCAGCGGTTAAAACGTTGAGAAATTAATAATCGTTATTATCAAGAAGTGTTTCTTAAATAGTCTACCAATAAATAATCTTTCATCTTGGCTTACGGACATTAATCTTATCACTGTCTTTCTTATTTAAAATATTTGTAGAAGACTGATTAAAATATTCAAATATACCTATAATCTTCAACTTTCATGGAATCGATATTGTTATTACACAATTACATAATTTATAGTAAATTTAATTTCATAGTATAATTTAAATTATAAAAAAGATGTGACTTAATGCACGAATTTCTATTATAACTATTACAAATATCATTTAAACAATACGTTTATTTATCTTTCTTCTACTTTCTATAATAAATATTATTTAAGATAAAACATAGTCTCTTTCTCCTATAGACGAAATTGAATTTATAATTGTCTATTAACAATTTATGTTTTTCGCGTTATTTTCGATGAATATTTATGCACTATTTAATATTACACTATCTTGTATACATATTATTTATATATTAATAAAAAGAACAACATAACAATTAAAAATTATTCATTTTAAAAGAAATTTATTAGATTTTTCTCAAGATGATTATGCAAAAAATGTAATAAAATACGAAATCATATTTTATTTACTTAAATATTATTTTTACTTAAATATAACTCTTGTAAATTAATTTAATCATTCTTATCATTAAGAAAAAAAGATTATCGAATAAATCAATACAATTTTCAATTTTTATAATTTATTTATCAATTATAAACATAATTAGTAAAAAAATTATTTTTAAAGCACAATAATCAAGGTTCGAACAATTTTTAAAACATCTAATTTTGCTTACTATATTTATAAAATTTATAAGATAAATTCTCTAATATTACATCCAATACATTCATTTTTTCAAATTAATTAATTCATTTGATACTTTTTTTTCAATAAAACAGAACAAAAAATGGTCAATTTGACACATTTTAAACATCGCAGACATATGAATATTCGATATGACTCACCCTTTTCTAGTAGTCACTAACGATTTTGATACAAAGTATGACGGAATCATAGGAGCGGATTTTCTTGCTAAAAACAACGTGTAAATTAATTTTGAATGCAATAACTTAAAAGTGAATAATATTTCATATAGACTTTCTAATATTACAAGTACAATGCGAGTAACAAAATCAATCTCAAACATACTGAGAGACGAAGAATTTACGGTACTGCCTTTTATCGATGTAGAGTTTTTTACGAGCAAAGCAAGAAACTTATTAGTGACACCGGAGCAGAGATTAATATCAATATATTAAGGAAGATATTTTGCCTTCGAAAGTTGAAATAAAAAAACAAGCAACAATATTGTTAAAGGGTATCGGAGAACCTACGATAAGAACGATTGGAAAAATAGAACTAGAAGTATTCGGAACAAAAGACACTTTTCATGTAGTACCCCGCCACTTTCCTATCCAATTTGATGGTATAATAGGCTCATCTTATTTAAGAAAAGCTGCAGCGTTGATAAATTTTCACAAAGATTTACTTTTAAATAATAACACTAAATTCCTATATTATTTTGCAATAAACAAATCTGCCGAGAGGAAGATATTGACGAAAACAAATACTATTACCAAGCGTCATATAGGGAAATTTCAAAAGATTTATAGGTACTAATCGAGACACCGGATTACAACATATACAAAATTGAAACAAATAAAAATAAGAGTAGCCTTGATTTAGAACAGTCAATAAATCTAGAACATTTGCAGCCAATAGAACAGTCGCGAATTAAATTAATGATAAATAAGTATAAAGATAGATTTTTCGTTAAAGTGAAAAATTGGAACATACAGATTTAATAACCCATCGCATACAAACTACGTATGATTACCCTGTAAATTCCAAACAATATAGATATCCTCTTACCTTAAAGAAGAAATAGACAAACAAATTCAAGAGTTATTAGACGTAGAAATAAGTGAGCCATCGAACTCTCCTTACAATACTTCTTTATGGATAGTCAAAAAGAAACCTGACCCCGAGGGAAATCCACGATGGAGATTAGTACTAGACTTTCGGAAACTAAACGAGAAAACAGTCAGCGACGCCTACCCTATACCAAATATTGCGGAAATTTTTTATCTAGTTGGGGGTTGTAAGCATTATACTGTTCTAGATTTAGTATCCGGGTTTCACCAAATTAAAATGGACGAACGTGACGCACATAAAACCGCATTCAGCACTCCATACGGTCATTATCAATTTAAAAGAATGCTATTTGGTCTTAAAAATACTCCCGCCACTTTCCAACGACTGATGGATAATGTATTAAGAGAAATGAAGGAAATAAAAGGGGTTTTTGTGTCCATAGATGACTTAATAATTTGCAGCGAAACAATAGAGGACCACGAATACAAAGTTGGCATACTTATGAATAGACTTAGAGAAGCTAACTTAAAACTTCAGTTGGACAAATGCGAGTTCTTGAAAAGTAATGTTAAATATTTAGGTCACATATTAAGCAAAGAGGGATTGAGTCCAGATCCCGAGAAATTAACCGCGGTAGAAAATTTTCCAACCCCGAGAAATAAAAAGAATGTAAGACAATTTTTAGGACTCGCGGGATATTACCGGCGATTTATCGAGACATTCGCCCACATATCAAAACCTTTAACTCGATTATTACAAAACGAAAATTAATTTAAATGGGACGTAAAAACTGAAGAAGCATTTAAAAAATTAAAAAACATATTATGCAACCCTCCCTTACTGCAATTCCTTGATATGAGTAAGACTTTTAATATAACTTGTGACGCATCCGGATACGCCATCGGTGGCGTTTTATCTCAAGGAGATATCGGAAAAGATTTACCAATAGCCTACACATCACGTGTGCTACGAGGTCCTGAACTATAATATGAAGTGTACGAGAAAGAAGCCCTTGCGATAGTACATTCAGCAAAAACCTTCAGGTCATACATATATGGTAAGAAAAAAAAAATTTATAACAGACCACAAACCTTTAGTATGGTTTAAAACTTCGGAATTGAATACAAAGGTACAAAAATGGAGATTCAAATTATCCGAATATGATTACACTATATTATATGAACCGGGACGATTAAATCTAACGTCGCCCTTTCACGTAACCTCATACATAAAGAAATTAAAATGCTTACCAGGCGCCAAGCAAGACGAGGAGCCCGAAATTAAAAGCACACCCAACGGACGTGAAGGTAAACCCATTAAACAAAGAAAACCACGTAAGAAAAAACAAAAACCCGATAAAAAATTTCATGGGAGTGACGAAGACATCAATTTTAGCGATAACACAGGCTGTTCTAATGAGAGTAGCGACGAGACGGAATGCGGCATTAAAAACCCAAACGATTCGATATTTAAAACGGAATCTTCCATTATCAAAATTAAAGAAATCCTTCATTATCGTCACGACAATATAAGTTTGTAACGTTGTCGGGGTATTGGGGGGTTTGGTTTGATTGAGGGGGGGGGGAGAAGAGTAAGGGATGACAAGGAGGAGCTGGCCGGTTCCAGGGTTCGGAAAAAAAGGGGGGGGCGGAGTAGTGGAGTAGGTTCGGGTCGGCAAAAGAAAGAAAGAAAAACGAAAATAATTTTCTTATCCCTTTATTCCTCCTCCGATAGCTGCGGGTCTGTCAGTCCGCCATCTACAAGGCGAAAGACGATTATTATATTTTTTTCTTCTATTTATCGCGCGCTAGGGTTTTCGATTACAAAAAAAAATCGACGCCGGGGTAAGAGGGGGAGAGAAGGGGGAAGCGGACTTGGCTCTTGGCGACCGCTGGTCGCTCGCTCGACCCGGTCAAGGTTTACTGAGACGCTGTTGATCGGAGCTTCCAGACTCCGCGTTTGCGCCGCAATTACGTTTTATTCTCTTTTTGCTTATCTACATACATTTATTTTCTATTACATACGCTCTTTTCCGCTGGTGTACACCCTCGGCCTTCGGCGGGGCTGGCTCGCTGCTCTGGCTGTCCACCCTCGCTAGATCGGCCAGGGACGAATCCGCTTTTCCTCGACTTCTGCTTCCCCTCGCGTCTCGTTCTATGCGAACCGGGATCCGACTCCTCGTTCTCTTTCCTCCTGGAGGTCCCGGGCTCGGGATCTCGTTCCTTGCTTCGCTTCCTCGCGTCAGTCGCGCGTCCGATCCCCTTCGCTTGTTATTCGCTTCTCCCGATTGTCCTCGGCCCTCCTGGTTTCCTCGCCTTATCTTTTCCGCCCCCCGACCCCTCTCCCCCCGGATTCACCTGTACCTCTATTGGGCGCGATTGTTCTCGAAGCCCGAGGGTCCCGCCTCCTTGGTCCGCGTTTCGGCGCGTCAGGGTCACCCTCGTCCCCTCGGCCTATACCCTCACTCGCGGTCATTTCCGCGAACGCGCTCCTCTTATTGTTTGGACACCCGAGGCAGTCACCTTGCATCAGGCGTCGGTCCGAAATGTTCGGGGGAGCGGGGGGCGCCTGTACCGCGCGACTTATGACATTCGTTACAAGTTACTTTGTAAAATCGACAGGTGAACCCTGCGATGAGGGAGCCAAGGGTTTATTAAAAATAAATAAAATACCTGAAAGACAAACTCTTGCTATTGGCAAGTGTCTCGGAATTAAAACGTGGAAAGAAAATTTTATTTGGGTTATATATACGAAAACCCCGAATCACAATTCGTCATAAGGAAAAATATAAAACAAGCTTTATTGAATTTAAAGGGGGTACTAAGTAACAAGAATATAGGAGAATTTAGCATAGCTGAAAGTAACCATATTGAAAACATACCTTGGAGCGAAATCCGTGAATTAATAAACGTAACATTTTGTGATACTGCAATTAGAATAATAATATACGACGGCACACTCAAGTATGTACCTAAAGACGAGAGAGACGAAATATTCAATGAGCTACACAGCACCCCTATCGGAGGTCATAGAGGGGTTTCTAAAACTTACGACAGAATTAGGCAGAACTTTTATTGGGAAAATTTAAAATTAGATATCAACAGACGGATACAACAATGTACGAATTGTCAATTAAAAAAACTCGTTAGACTAAAAACACGTCAACCAATGGAAATTACCGATACCCTTTCGGAATCACTTTCGATAAGATAGCAATGGACATAGTAGGACCACTACCAGTAACACGAAAGGAAAACGAATATATTTTAACCATGCAGGATCAACTTTCAAAATATTGTTTAGCAGCACCTATACCCAATGCTTTGGCGTCGACGATAGCAGACGTTTTTATTCGGAAATTTATTTGTATTTTTGGATCACCAAAAACTATCTTAACCGATCAAGGCAGAAATTTTATAAGCGATTTACTGAAGACAGTTGCCAAAAGATTTAAAATAAAACAGATACGAACAACCGCCTTTCACCCACAATCAAACGGATCACTTGAGAGATCACATCATGCCCTAAGTGAGTTTTTAAAACAATACACATCAGCAGACGATGAATGGGGCGATTGGGTCGACATCGCCAAGTTAAATTACAACACTTGCGTACAGGAAAGTACTAAACATACAGCTTATGAAGTAGTATTTGGAAAACTAGCAAGGTTACCATCTGCAAATCTTTTACGCGAGAACTTCAACCCACCTATCAAGGGTACGTAAAAGATTTAGTAGCCCAATTAGTAGGCATCAGAAAAATAGCTTACGAAAATTTGATAAAGGTTAAGATGAAATCTAAAATTACGATTGGAAAATCAATGAGAAAAATTTTAAACTTGGGGATTATGTATTTTTGCTAAAAGGGATGACTAATACAGGGAAATTAGGAGACCAATATTCAGGCCCACATAAGATTTTAAAAATTATCGATAAAAATAACATTAGAATCCAATATAAAAATAACTCAAATGTAGTTCACGCTAATCGGCTAAAAATCTCTTACATAAACCTTAATTAAATTCTCTGTTACAGTTTTTGAAGAATAAAAACACTAATGTTTATATTAAGATTCCTATGCCCTTCAGCTGCATTAATAACTTACGAATGTGATGTACGTTCACCAAATGTAACCACCATATCATTGTTGAATGTTGAGTAATGTAACTTGAGTCGCAAAAATATCATAATTATTTACAATTAAGAATCTTATTTTTATTTTTATTACAATTGTACAACTTTTGGCATTCGTTAATCATAACCGTATTAGGCTTATAAGAAAACTTGATACCTTTTTAGTGATAATGAATATCGAGTGAATCAGTTACAAAAAAAATAAAAGTAGACGTTTTGAGATAATTATTAGTAATCTTTAATCCGGTTATGATAAGTTAACCAATGCATTAAGTTGTTGATAAAACCACTAATCGCTTATGTAATTCACGAGTTAGTGTTTTAAGGGTGTTACGGCCCGATCAACGGCCGAATTAAATTTCTTCCCTTGCTCCGCTAGACTGCTTGAAATCATTTCTCACACGCATGTTGATACTGCTAATTCAACAACTCGACATCCGTCAAACATTAAGCTAAGCCGCGATAAAATTGTTGCAGACTCTTTCTCGGAAGAGTAAGCATTTCGTTAGATACATAAGAAGCATAAGTTTCTAAATAGGAGAGTAGGGATAAAATTATCCGAGTTTACCATATTATAAAAGAGACCGAAAAGCTTGTGACAGACACTCTGTGACGATCCGGCATCAATTAAATTATCCAGAACATACAGGTATTGTAGATAAATAGTAGCAAGCGATGTCGTATTGTACTGCTACATTGTCGGTATTCCAGAAACCTTTAATTCCTACCTCATTCTATTGAATTGAACTGCGGTATTGCAGTTTATATTTGTTAATTTACTATATTTTTTAATTATCAATTATGTTTATTCATTTGTAAAATTTGTGATTTGTTAAATATTGTTAAATTTTTTATTTGGTTTATGCTAATTTCTGCTTCTCTTCCAATTATTAATTACTTCGTTATATTTATATTGAAAAATATTGCTTATAAAATAACAATATTAGATGGACAGTGAAAATAACGAATCTTTTCATATTCTTAAAAACTTAATCCAACTGTTTTTTCATTCATAACGAAGATCAAATTTATTATGCGCATGCGTAATATGCCTAGATTGCAATAGCAAAAATACAAATTTGAAAACCAAAACATTCTATTTCTTTAAAAACTATCATTTGTTAGTTCAATGTGAAACTCATCATTATTATTATTCGAATGTTATTACATTGCCTATAATAAAATAAAATAATCCTACTTTATGAATTATTAAATTTTATTTTTAAGCATTATTTCATTAAAACTTTGCATTAGAAAAAATTAGGCATGGATAAGTTGTAAAAACTAAAATGTAAACTGCAATTTTTTAAATTAGTTTGTAAGTCCAACAACTGAAGAGGACATAATAACATGTACTTAATTTTTTATTAAATCAATCGCCATTGTTAGTAATTCATCAAGAATCGGAATCGTTAATAGTGAGTGGTTAGGCAATATTCAATTCTCTTTTATTTACTAATCTTCTAATCTAGTATTCACAATAATGCATTACTTATTATTCTGCGACCAATGAATAATCAGCATTTAGTATATGAATCTAATTGTTGGAAAGGTTAAATTAAATCTTAAAAAATAAATATTTAATAAAAAATTTATTTTTATTGTTGTATTTACCAACTACTTTATAAGTTTAGGATATTTAAATGATAATTTTTTTTCTACCGTTTGATAGTGATACACTACGAATGGATGCTTATTAAACATTTTGAAGTTTCCAAAAGTAAACTTAACCTAACAGTGAATGTAGTGGATTTTAATAGATTTTTTAAGTAATCAATATGAAACATCAGTTTACTGATGCGAAAGTTAATTTAAACGTAAAATCAGAAGCAGATGAATGTCTATTTGAGTATCTTCATGGGGAAATGGTTAATTACGTGATTGGGAAATCTTCACAGGTGACAAATGAAGGAATATTTATTATTTATTTATAGTCTTTTTTGTAAAATATCATTTAAATTATTACAATTTTCTATGATAAAGGGTACAGAAGAAGATCTGTCACGCCTTGAATGGATGGGATTCAGTGTTGGCTATCGCATTATTGAAAGGTTGACAAGAGAATGGCCAAGGTTTAAAGATGAATTGGACATTATAAAATTCATCTGTACGGATTTTTGGACTAGTCTGTATCATAAACAAATTGATAATTTAAGAACAAATCATCATGGGGTTTATGTATTACATGATAACGAATTTAGATTATTAGCCAAGGTTGGTAAAAGTGGAAGCAAACAATACTTGAGAGAAAGCCCACGTTTGTTGGCATATACATGTGGACTTTTAAGAGGAAGCTTAGCAAATTTGGGTATAGCATGTACAGTTAAAGCAGAAGTTTCTGCTTTACCTAGTTGTAAATTTAATGTTGAAGTACAGAGAATTTAGATTAAATTTAATATGTATATTTAAGATTGTTTCACAAAATACTCTATGGTATATTAATTATATTACAAAAACTGCTTTACTGATATCTATTACAAAATATTTAAATGTCAGTATAAGAATTTTTTTTTTAAGTAATTATATGATGATACAATAACAAAATTGAAATACGATTGTAAAACTGAAAATGTATAATTTAATTTATTTAACGTAATTGATTCAACAATTTAAGACATCACTCCTGTTGATATTTTGAATATACTAACTTTGTTGAAAAATAAAATTTAATAAATCAGTTTGAGTTAAAATGCCTTTAAAAATGTTATTATTATGCTTATCAAGAACAACAACATAAGAATCTTTATTAAAGATTCGTGATAATTTCCCTAGAGTTGTTGTTACATCAACTTTTGTGTACTGTTTTTTTAATACTTTTTCAATTAAGTCATTTTGATTTACTTCCCGAGAAATAATACTATTGAGAAGATTTTCAGCCGTAACGACTCCTTTAATGTTTCTTTTATCATCAACAACTGCCATTTGATGAAGATTTTCGTTTTGAAGAGCCGTTGCTACTTCCTTAATTGTAGAACTGCATGGAAAAACGGAACACTTTTTGAAGGACAATGCAGATAAAGGTAAATTCCACCACGATTCATTGTTTTTTATTGGTTTTGGTGGATCCTTTAAAAACACAATATATCGTATATATGTATATGTTTCATTTTTCTTTTTAACGTGTGCTTTTAAATTACATACCAAAAAATTTCTAGATTCCATCCATGTGTCGGAAACAAATTTCGTCATATAATTTCGAATTCCATCTGGTAAAATGATTACTATTCGTTGATCCTCTGAAAGATTTTCAGCAATCCTTAGGGCTGCTGATAAAGCAGAACCGCTACTACCACCACATAATAGTCCTTCATCCATAATAAGTCTTCTAGATGCATGGAATGATTCTGCATCGTTTGTTTTGATCCACTTATCTATAACTTTTCGATCCAAAACGGTAGGAATAAAATCGTACCTGTATTTATAATATATTTAGTAAAAAATTAATGTCTAGTGATGTTTTTGTATAATTAAACTTACATACCCTATGCCTTCAACATCGTAGTATTGCAGTGTGCTGTCGTTCAGTTCTGGTGGTTCAGCAAGTATACTTCCGTCAGGATCAACGCCAATGATTTTGGTATTTGGTGACAATTCTTTAAGCTTACGTCCGATACCGCTAATGGTACCACCAGTTCCTGCACCGGCAACTAAGTAATCAATTTTTCCTTCGCATTGCTCCCAAATTTCAGTTGCCGTTTGGTCGTAATGTGCCAAGGGATTTCCTGGATTTGTATACTGGATAAAGATGAGATTTTGAAGTAATTGTATTGTACGGAATTTGAAAGGATGCTCGATTGCTTACTTGATCTAAGATGACGCTGTCAGGAATTTTCTTCTGTAGCCTTTGCGAAGTGGCTATATGTCCCTCGGGACTATTCCAAGCAGCTTCTGTGGGAGTTCGGATAATTTGGGCTCCTAAGGACTTTAGAGTATAAACTTTTTCATCGGACATCTTTTCAGGCATCACTATAATGCACTTGTATCCCTTGACGGCAGCTGCCATTGCCAAACCGATTCCAGTATTTCCACTGGTAGGTTCAATGATTGTACATCCAGGCTTCAAAAGACCTTTATCTTCGGCATCTTGCACCATTCTAAAGCCGATTCGATCTTTAACCGATCCACCAGGATTCATGTATTCGCATTTGGCAACTAAAAAAATATCCCTCCTTAAGATACAATAAAACTCATTTTCAAATACAGAATTCGATCAAATGTTAAGAATTTGAACTAACGTATTTCACATTTAATTCCCAGAGACTTTGGAATATTATTAAGTCTAACCATTGGCGTTTGTCCAATAGCATTGAGAATGTCTGGTAATATCTTCCTTCGATCGTTTAATCTGTAACAAACAATAGACATTTTCAAACATTGTATTCTAGTATAAAAAAACGGGTTTTCACCCAAATTAAATAGGATGCATTATTTGTATTTATTATACGATAAACATTTTGCGGACACCCGACGAAAGTCGCGTAATTCTGTCAGTACAACGTAGTAATGACGTCTTCGTGCGTATTAATTTGTAATAATTTCGCTATTCCCAAGCAAAACGTTGTCTTCTAAAGTGTAAAAAGAATCTTTAAAGTAAGATTTCAATGAAACATTGGTTGGACAAAGGAATAAAAAAAAGCCACAATGTCCTGCATCAATTTAAAAGCTGGATAATTGTGCTAGGTCAAGGTCGGCCGTATTAAGGAAAAAAAATCGGTGGCGGACCAAGTTGTTTCAAGGGGGGGGGGGCAGAAGATCCGCTCGTCATTAGTAGCATTCGAGTGCTTCGAATGTGCCCCCGGTGCATTATTATTATTATTATTATTATTATTGTTATTGTTATTATTATTACATCGGGGCCCGCAGTGAATGGGGAGTCGGGAACCGCGGTCCTGCGCACTGGAGGGGCACTGGCCACTGCACGTGTATCCGCTCGAGGATATCCGTCGGTCGGTCGTTCGGTCGTACGAAGAATCGTACGGAAGAATCGAGATGCCAATTGAATTGCCATGCCTCGTCCACCTCCCCCCCCCTTTTCACTCGTCATTAGTTTGTTATGTGGCAGTGACTTATAGCCGTTTCATTTTTCTCTCCTCCTTTTATCTTCACCTTCTGTTTCACCTTCCGCTACGTCGGTTGCATGTTTATTTCGATCAATTCGACTCACGTGTTTTCCACACGCACGAGGCTTTTTTATAAACAAAAACGGCCGTCCGAGCTCGACGATGCAAAGTCAGCCGGCCAGTCCCGTAGAAATATTTTTCATTACAATGTATGTCGCGATGCGCAGCTCGACGCAACGTCGAAGTAACGCTAGCTGCTCGTGACAATCGTCGAATGTTGTCTTTTGTCGTAAGGTAGCTAAAATTGAAAAAGGCCACCGGGTGCCGGGATAAGGTGCGCCCGGCGAGGATTGCCAATAGCCGGCAGTGATTTATAAATTCAACGAGGTAAATTTGTGCCGGCCTCGAGTCCTCTATAAGCTGGTAAATGAGTCCAACCACGGGAGGGGCGGGGGGGCTAAGCTCAAGCACGCGACACATGGAATTGGGCTATTGTAAACGAAAGGGCTGATCGTGGAAGATGACCAGTAGATGGCATAATAGCGAAGGGAGCAAACGGACGTATAAAGTATTGAACAGAGAGAGAGAGAGAGAGAGAGAGAGAGAGATGCACTTAAAGGAGATATAAGGAATCATATGCGATAATCTCACTTGCTCCTATCCGTATGCGGGCTGCCGAGAGTCTCGCTCGGACTCCACGTGCACCGACTCGGCTTATCCGGGCGCAGCAGTTCCTGTTCCATTTTTCCCGGAAGTATCGCCTCGGCGACGAGCCAGCCCAGCGCTATCCCGTTGTCCAGCAGTCGATGGAATCCGGCGCCAAGAGCTTCCTACTTCGGTAGCGCAGCCGCTGCACGGTTGACTATTTCGGCCGCGGTCGGAGCGCCTCTGCGAATACAAATCAGACTCTCGAGCCCCCGGCCCGTCGCCCCCTGCAGCAGCGAGCAACGTCTTATAGGGGCCGCTCCACAACGGCCTGACTCGACGCTCCGACGTCCGACACGTTAGGCCTGTTCCAGCTGCACCAACGCTCCCTCCCCCCAGACCCGCCAGCCCTCGGCAACGACCAACGATGGCCGAGGTGTTTTCCCGTCGGCTCGCGAGGGAGCCCGGGACGGTACGACGACACCGCGCGGCTTCCTCTGGTGCCTCGAGCCTCGAGCCCATTGGAAGCTGCGGTGCCCCGTTAAAGTTCGTCCACAAGGCCGATCGGCCGAAGCGAGGCTTTCATTGGTCGCGGGGGATTCTCGTTTCGACGATGCGGCCGAAATCGAGGCGACGGCATTTTTGAAGCGTTGCCGCGCGCTCGACCGCCCCCCCCCGCCCTCCCTTAATCTTCTGGCCAGTTCTCGGGGTTCGGCGCCCGGCTGGATTCTGGAGGCAGCCCTTCGAAACTCCTGCCCCCTACTCTGGCTTCTTACGCTCTGCCTTCGGGTCTGGAGTTTTTTCATTCACCTGTCTGCTCATTAGCTCCTATTCTCGGAACTATGGACTAATCGTGCATGTGCGCGCTCGTCTGATGAATGAAAGCCCATTTCAAAACGCGCATCCTCCCTTCTCCCCAGCTTTTATTACCCACCAAATTTCGAATACGCTTTCGAACGCGGTACGCGGAGACATTTTTTACTACTGGTGCAATGATAAGTTCTGTTTCGATGTTGAACCTATGAACGAAACGACGATTAATGAAGACAAGACCGTGTGTTCGATCGACGTTAGACTTAACTTTATTCATATGTTGAGAACTTCGGTCTTCATCGTTCACATAAGATAAAACAAACCCAAGCACTGCGGTAAATTGTTTTTGTTTCAGAACTTTTATATTTATCTACCAGAAACGTATTTGTTTCCGTGACTATTTTAAAAAATCGAATGTAAGCTCTCTTCTTCACTTTTCAACATTCGCTGCTGATTTTTCGAATCCTTAAGCAATAGAATGTTATGAAAGTGCATTAAAATTACCTATCGATGATAATTTTATTCTAATATGCTAGAAGACTTTTCTATTCAAAAACTATGTTATTACATTCATGCTGAAAATATTAATGTAGAAAATAAAAATTCTAATTATGTAACTTAAAGACAATGTGGAAACAAGCGAATATTTGAAAAATAATCATATAAAATTAAAACTATTATTCTCTTAATATTATATATCTAATGTATATTGTTACAAATATTATAGGCATGTCTTATATTTAATGAATAGAGAGCAGCAGTATATACTTTTTTTCGAATGGGTATTAATATTATTATTCAACTTTTTATTAATTATTAAGATAAAATGCAATATAAAGATTTTTAACTAAAAAGAATATGTTAAGACTGCAAATATAAAACAAACACGTCTATAATTATCTATTGTTTAAAGATTTTATTGACTATTTTAGATCTAATTTTATTTTAGCCGTATAAAATTTTTAAACTATTTACCTTGCATTAGTAATTTTTTTTAATGACATAAAGTGATTAAATATTTTCGTGAAAATAAAATATAAGTTATACTTTATCTTAATGCATTTTATATTGAAATTTAATATTAAAATATTGCTTACCCATCATAAATTCATTGTGGATTACAAAATGTTTAAAAATATTAAATTGTATACAGTCATTTAGATAAAAGATAAAAGATAAGAGAGCATTAAGTAAATATTGTGTATCAGATCATTTGAAAATTAAAATTACAACAAATGTTTTTATTTTACACATAATAAAAATCTAAGAAATGTACAATAAATTAAAAAATGTTTAAGCTTTTTTTAATTAAAAAAATATTCTATAAATGTTTACTGTTTCATTGTTAATTATTCATTTATTTCTAGTTAAACAAAATCAGACTATTTAATTATAAATTAAAAAAAAATCACTTATTTCATAATACTTTATATAGAAAGCACATTTGTGATTTATTGACTCGGTGGAAAAAAAATTCTAATGTAAAAAAGATAAACGTGCAAATAAAAAGTAAAATAGTTAACAAAATGAAATTATAATGATTCGTTTATTTTGCATATGTATATTAAAAAATTATTACGTTATTAAATGTGATAAAAATTATTGAAACGGAATATAAAGTTCATTGACCATTAGAAATAATTATTCTTTTTTATTCAAGGTACTATTAATAAATTTATACCTCATACATTATTGAAAAATTATAATTTATAAATAAAACGTACCAATACGAAATAAATAAATAGAGAACAATTTGTTTACTTTGTTCCAATTAAAAAAAAAACAGATTCTTTTTTTATTTTCTTACTAATTTCATGTAATGAAACGTTCATTTTATTGTTACATATTATTTTATTTTTAACTTGTTAATCATTCAAAATGCTGATTTCTATCTTTTTATAGTTTATTAAAAAATTAAATTAAAAAAGATGAAAATTGATTGTATGAATAGGAACTAACATTTTGTGTCATTATAAATGTAAATAATTTAAATTCACAACTCAACATCTGTGTCGACAGTATTTCAGTTAAACAAAATGTCATAATATTTTGCGAATAAATAATGCGTTAAAAATTTTTGTGTAATAAGTAATTCTTAATTTTTAAATTCAATTAAAAAAAAGTGTTTAATAGTTTAAATTGCAATTAAATGTAATAAGATATGTGTTATAAATCATCTGAAAATTTCTGCTACAAACATGAAACACTCTGCTACAAATATTATTCTTAATGCACAATGAATTGCTTTCAAATCATTATTCATTATATCCCATTATAACATTAGTATTTATAAATACCATAAAAATATAAAAAAAACAACGCTTACCTGTTAATTATAGTGTGATATATTTATAATTTAAAGTTGAATCTCTTAGTTATATTTTTTTCATAATTGTTTTGATTAACGTTCTCATTTAAAGAATATAAGAAACAACAAACAGTAAAGTTTCAATAAGTGACATTTTCATATTCTTTGGTTTAATTTTATAATTTTAATTGGTTAAATTCTGCAATAATTGTAACGGTTTTTTTTTTCTATTAAAAAACCTGTAATCAATAGATTATAGTAGATTATTAGATAGAAATAATTATATGTTCTATAAGTCGAATTTCCATTGTATAATGATTTATACTTAGAAAATAATAAAACAAGTTATGAAGAAATTTTGATACTAATGAATTAATTCAAGAATGTAACTACAAATTTAAAAAATTCTGTATTTGTATTAATAATTATTATTACTGTTATTGTTAATTATTTGTTATTACTTTCGCTGTTTATCGTATAAGATTTCGGTAAATTTAAGAAACAACAATAATTGATAATTGAAAATTTGATTTTTTAAATTATAATAGATCTTATTTTTGACAAATAATCTGTATTTTGTATCTATACGAGCGAACAAAGGCTCACTAAACATATGATTTTCAATACAACTTAAAAAACTGTTTAATCGAAAATATTCTATTAATAAATGT